>KE373168.1:991354-1003750 GCA_000418225.1 Zizania latifolia
GCCTGCTGCTGCCCTACTTGCAACATTGATCTGGGCTGTGCTCCTTTGGAGAAACTCAGGTTTGTTTCTGTTTCCCTAAAATATTTGCTCTACGCTTTGCATACACCCTGAGGCTTTAAACCATTATTCAGTTATTACTTTATTTTTTATGTCAAAACCTAACACCTTGATTAATCTTCAGTTGTATGATATCAAGTTATCAGCTAACCTATAACAATCAAGTTTTACTTTCCTTTTATTTCAGTTTTAGTTGATAAAAAATGAGTTGTATTGTAGCTTATGGTCTTTTCAATTGTGTTATGTTCAGAGTTGATCACAGCATACAATTTGTAAGGTCAAATATATTTCCTTTCAAAAGAAAGAAGGTTGAGGACCTAGAAGTCATGCCACCAATTGCATCACCTGTCAAGAGGAATGCAGGCTTTCTTGACAGTGGTAGGAGAGCTAATGTGGCCTTGACACGAGCAAAGTATGTTAACTTTTGTTCTTTTTTTTTTGTTGTTGGCAAAGGAACTGCCTTTGGATCCTTAGACAATTCAACATCCCACTACATTTTCATTTAAATATTACTTTTTTCCCCGCAGGTACTGCCTTTGGATCCTTGGACATGGAAAAACTCTACTTCATAGTAATTTAATATGGCGTGATATAGTCCAAGATGTGCAGAGACGTCAATGTTGCTTAGATGCTCGTGATGACAATTGTCTTGCTAGAACAATCAATGAGTTTAGAGTTATGCAGAGAAATTCAGATATGGATCAGGACTGGCTTGGTAGTTCAGCTCTAGATGCACAATTCACAGGTGACAGCCATGACACAAGACCAGAAGGGTCACAGTTTGAAGAGGAGCCTGCACTGCCAGAGCAGGTGCCTGTGCAGGCTGAAGAGTCACAGAGTCATAGTCCGAGGAGAGATCCTGCACACGTACATGTAGGAGAGACTGCATCAGAGGAAGCAGACATTGAGATACCAGAGATACCACCGGTTGGAGAGCTCACATCCGCACAGGTAGTAGAGCATCATGTTACAATTGAAACTCTAGAAGAGTTGCCCCAGCTAATGGTGGTTGTATCCATGGCTCCTGTGGACTACCGTGGAAAATGTGCCAAGCAGGCTCGATATTCCTTGGCTAAAACAGAAAAATTCTATGAACGGGCCAGATCTTCAAGAGATGCACGTTTTTGGTCCACCGAGCAAGAGGACTTGTACACCCGTATTTATAACAGTAGCAAGTTTTCTGGGAACGGATGGATCGATTGGGACAGAATCCACCAATCCAGAGAGTTTCGACATCTCGAGGAAAAATAGCATGACATTGATCTTCATAAATTGATATCTACAAGACAGTACTGGCATGTAGAGACGGTCAAACAGTTCTTCTCCACTTACTACATAGATCAGAGTAGGACCTTACTGACATGGGTGACTAGCATAAACAGGAAGATTACTGTCACGAAGAGATTTTGTCAGGAAGTTCTACTTGATCCTTCCAGGGGACAATGGTAGCATTGAGGTCAGTAAACATTTTAATGCAGCAAAGATTGAGGACAGAATTACTGACACACAAAGAAAAGAGATAGAGAGTGAAAAGGTTGAATATGTTAATGCAGCAATTCGGATTGTGAGAAAGACCATCTTACCTAAGGAAGGATCTAAAGATAAGGTTTTCAATCAGAGATTAAGAGCCATACCGTATTGTATCATGTTTTGTTCGGAAAGCCTTTTGACTTTATAAACATGATGTTCAGCGAGATAAAAAAACTCGCACGGACATCAGAATGCTCATGCCATATGCCCATACATCATGTTACTAATTAACCGTGCAACTGAGGGCAAAAATGTGCATGAAAGTGGAGATAGATATGAAATCCACAAAGAGTACAAAATAATGATGGTGGAGCCTAAACAGCCTCAGAGTAACAGAGCTTTGAAGAGCAAGACCAAGACATCGTTGCATGTAAAACCTCTAGTTAAGCAGCTACACTGAGGTCGGACCGAGGATGTGGCCATGTGGGCAAGGTATATGTGTTTTCAGTTTACGTTCTTTCTACAGATCTCGGTTCTAGCGAGGGTATTCTGGCCAGAAATTTTGATAGTTCACTGTAGCGTTTTTTTTTTCCATCTCCGTTAATTTACTGGCGTTTTTTTTCACAGGTGTTTTTAAACCGACACTGTCACGCCCCTGCCCAGTCCTGAAGATTGCTGATGACAACTGATGCTGGAGTAAAGTGACAAAGTTCTGGCGCCAATGGTTATTTTTGTGTAGCTATCGAACTAGTTCTGTTGGATAATGTTAAGCTTGTTAAGTGCCTTCGCTTTTGGAAGTGATCCTGGTAGAAGATTTGTTAGGTTGTGGGGTAAGTTGGTGTCCTGGAGAATTGTTTGAAGTAGTGTTCAATCTCCGGGCACTAAAAAAAGAAATACTCTGATTGTAGCCAATAATTTCAGCATAACTGTTACCTCCTGATGCTTTCTAACAAAGCATGGTTATATATATAGCCTTTTCTCCAAAACAGACACTGTTAGGACCGACTGGAGTATCTAGTATTTTTTTTTTAAAAAAAAACCATGCTCCAAACACTTAATTAAGATAAGACAATATTTAAATAAATAGGTATCTCATAAATATGGTTTCGACACTTAAACAACTTAACATGTGATATACAACTAGATCATAACAAATCTTATCAAGAAAATATACCAAACTACCTCACCTAACGTGAGAGCTTAAATTTGAGACACACTCGTGCGAGCCAAAATTTTTATATAATTTAATGACAATTTTTATAACAATAAAAAGATATAAATGAGACTTATCTTAGCCGCCTACCACTACCCAGATACGGGTCCGAGGAGCGGTGACCCGGCGACCGGAGGACCTGACCCCTCAACGGCGGTCGTCGTTACGAGAGAGGACACACTTCCGGTGTACCGGCGGTTTCAGATTCATAGCTGGAAAAAGGTTGCATTTTTTTCTCTGTGGGCTTTCGAAACGGAGCCACCCCCACTGCACACGTCGCCTCGCTTCGTCTCGTCTCCACCGGCCGCCGCAGTCCCCAGAGGCCAGACCCCAGCACAGCAGTCAGCGCAGGCGTCAGGCACTCAGGCGGTGTAGGGGAAGGAAGGAGATCGCACGGCGCACTGCCGCTGTCGCGCAGACTCGATCTCCCCCACCCAAACCCCCTTGGCCAGGCCCATCTCGTGAGCATGCAGAGTGCCGTGCCGGTGCCGGCCACGGCCGCGCCCGCCGATGCCGCCCCTGGAGGTGGCGGAGGACGAGGAGGAGGGGAAGGCAGGGATGTCGTGATGGCGAAGCGCGCGAACCTGGCGGCGTGCCTGACCTGCCCGCTCTGCGGCCGGCTCCTCCGCGACGCCACCACCATCTCCGAGTGCCTCCACACCTGTGAGTCTGGCCTTCCCTTCTCATTCTCCTCGTCCGCGTGGGGGTCTCCACGGTTTCGCTCTCCGCGCGATGTGAAGGGAGCTCCTTGCGTCGTCCCATGCGTCAAATCCGCACCTTGTGCTGTGATTCGGGGATGGGTTTGGAGGTGACGCGTGGAAGCTGGCAGCTTCCGTCGCTCCACGCGCTGTGCATTTGTGTGGGTTTTCTGGTGGTGGATGCTTTCAATTCAACGTTTCATTCGCCGAAATTGGCATTTTGGTTGTGCCATTTGCTTAGGTTTTGAGATGATGCGCCGGAGGTATTCCCGTTTGTTGGTCTGATGCGTCGAACTCACGCGGTCTTTCCCACTGAGCTTGTCGAGGGCCTCACTTATGATTCCTATGACTGTGAGCGAAGGCTGGTTCATTGCTCATATTGTTTTACGGGGGATTTGAGATGTGTCTGACGGAAGTGATCACGTTGGGATTTTGTGTGCGTGCAGTGACCAAGTAAAATCGCATGAATTAGGTTTGCCCAGGACAGCACACGCTACTTAAGTACTTGTTTAAGGTTGTGTTAGCAGTTTAACCGATTTGCTGATGATTGGTGGTGACGCACCTTGGATCTTCCCTCTCGATTTCCCTCAGGAAATGGGAAAAAAAGCTCAAGGGCTTAGAGGATGTGTCAAAGGTGGGGCCTTTTGGGTTACTGTAGAGAAAGTTGTCTTGACAGGTGCTCAAATAGTCAAATGCATCGGGCAAAGATTCAGGCATAACATTTTTTATCTGCTCGGCCCAGGAATACATTGCATTACATTGAAGAGAAAAGTTTTTGTCTCCGACTAGTTTGTGATCTGAGGGACCTCATTCTTTGAAATATGCTGAGTGACCTTGTTATAGAGTACCACTAATTATTATTCATTCTTGGAAATACGTTTAAATGTGTTTTTAGTGTGACAATCAAATATGTAGACTTAGGCTGTCTTTTATTTTGATTTTTAATTTGTCTGAGAAAACGAGAGGAGAAATTTCTAGGAATGCCAAAATTCTAATGTGGGTGCACTGCTAAGTAGTAGGAATTGTTGGTCATTATCTTCACACTTCATTCCATATTTTCCAGATGAGTGTTACAATGCATTCATAAAAGCAGTAGTATCGGCGTAACAGCTCTACCCAGTGCCCAACCAGAATTTTATATTAGAAACCTCTTAATCTTCTTTTATCTTGTCTAAAATCATAAATTTTGGGGAGATTTGCTATCATAAAGCCAACAGCAGCCAATAGAAACCATCCAGATTAAAGAAACACTTTCCATTTCTAACAGCGTTATAAAAGTAGTGCCTGATGAGGGAATTCTTAGCGAGTACCGTATTTAAAGAAATCATAGACAGATCATGATGGGCAGATTCATAATTACATCTGTCCATGCTTCTGCAGATTTTTGGTAGAATTGGTTTCTAGGAATGAAGATATTATGAAATCAAACTAACTAGCAGCTCAGATTTGTCCCTAATCATTAATTTCTCTTTTTTCCTTAAGAACTGTAAGCTTTTCTTTTGTGTTGAGTAGGCAATTCCCAATGTTATATCCTCTATTTATCTTCTTGAGGTTTGTAACTACAATTACTTTATCTTGTTCATATTCTTTATATATTTTGTCCTTTCAGGGGTCTCTTTAACAACTTACTATTGTGAAATTGTTTTTCTATTCAACTAATTCTTTAATATTGTTTCAACCATTGATCTTTTACCATTAATCAGTCTGCAGGAAGTGTATATCTGCCGAGTTCATCAATAAGGAGGCCTGCTGCTGCCCTACTTGCAACATTGATCTGGGCTGTGCTCCTTTGGAGAAACTCAGGTTTGTTTCTGTTTCCTTGAAATGTTTGCTCTACACTTTGCATACACCCTGAGGCTTTAACCCATTTTTCAGTTATTACTGTATTTTTGACGTCAAAACCTAACGCCATGATTAATCTTCAGTTGTTTGATATCAAGTTATCAGCCAACATATAACAATCAAGTTTTACATTCCTTTTATTTCAGTTTTTGTTGATAAAAATTGAGTTGTATTGTAGCTTATGGTATTTTCAATTGTGTTATGTTCAGAGTTGATCACAGCATACAATTTGTAAGGTCAAAGATATTTCCTTTCAAAAGAAAGAAGGTTGAGGACCCAGAAGTCATGTCACCAATTGCATCACCTGTCAAGAGGAAAGAAAGATCTCTATCTTCACTGACAATCCCTGCACCTCAGGTGTCTATACAGAAATGCTTGACAAAGAGGAGAACGAAAGCATCATGCTTACGCAACTTCTCTTTGGTATGTAGCTCTCCTTTACTGGTTCCTTGAGGGAAACTGATTGTATGAAGAATTCTGATTGGTTCTTGTCTGGTAATTGCACCATCAGAAAAATTCAGAGTGTGCCTGTGCATAATCATAATGCCATAAACAGTCCCCTAGGCTAGGCCATACTTTGCATTCCATGTTTTTAGTAACATACATCCATGTACACATGACATGCCAGCTAGTTCCATACATTGTTTCAGCTTGTGTTGGCAACACAGGTGTGTTCTAGGTGATGGTTCTTGGCACCATATGCATGTGGTATTGATATGGGTAATGCATAACAAGTGATCTGACTCTTCTGAATTCATATTGGTCCTGGCACTGTTGTTTGTGGTATGCTAAATTAATTTGTAACAAGCCTTAGTTCATAAGGTCATAAGGGGGTGAAACATCCGTTGGAGGGTGATCATACTGCTATGTCTTTAGTTAGAGTGGTGCTAGGTGAAGGAATGCACTTTGACTGTGGAAGGAATATATCTTTTTTTCTTTTTGACCCAGGGTTGCACCCCATTTTCCATCAATAGGGGAGGAATAGATCTATAATAGATGGTCGAGGGAAGAGACCACATCATGACTTAGAGACTAGGAACTTTTTATTAATCTTCAATGGACCTCATTATTAGATCCTAAAAGATAGCAACAACTAAAAGAAAATCTCAGGCACGGAGACTTATCATCCTGGTCCCTAATTTTTGTACATGATAGAATAGAGCATGAAGCCTTCAATCTTGTGTCTATATGATACCTGAAGGATTTATGTGAATGGGATGTTAGTCTCATATAGTCAAAGGTTCAAGGCGAGGAGTAGCAGCAGCACATGATTTAGGTTTTATACATATTGGTTGAATTGACTCTTTTGGACCAATCTTGGCGAGGCTTAGATTTCTTGCATGTGTTTGTTTGTCCTGATCATGGTGATGATTAATTCTTCTTTTCCCCCACCTTGTGCAATTTATATGCAGCATTCTACCTTGCGCTGTGGTAAAGAGACAACAAAGAAAGTTGGGGGATGGAGACCTTTGGGTTGTCAACTTAAACTTGGCAAAGATAAAAAGTCTGTCAGATCAGGTTTAAAAGATGTCAACAGAACCAAAACTAAGTCTGGTGATCCAGATGATGGCGCTCCTGCTAGTCAATCAAAGGCTAAAGAGCACTTTACAAGATATGGACGTGTATCTAAGAGGACCGGAAGAGAGAAATCATTCATGCTGAAGAGTAAAAACAGAAGGTTCGAGGCAAAACAACCCAGTAAAAAGAGGAGATTTAGAGTATTATGGTTTTATCTACTTGCGGCTTTTGACCAGTGAGTAACACCGAAATACTAGACTTGTCTTATTTAGGTCATTTTTGTTTTTTCCAAAGGAAAAGCCTAAATCATGCTTTGTGTTTATAATCACTACAGGAGAGGAGTATCAACTTTACCACAGCTACCTGCAAAGTTTTTGAGGATTAAGTGAGTTGCCCTGTTGCACTTTCCTGGTCAAAACAGTATTTGTTAATCCACACTAACTGCTGCCTTTATTATATTGTCAAAGGGATGTTGATTTGCCTGCTTCTGTTATACAGAAGTACCTTGTACAGAAACTTAACCTCTCAAGTGAAACTGAGGTATGCCTTTCTTTCTTCATTCTTGATCCTAGTGATAATCAACAGCAGCCAGTTTTATGCCAAAATCCAGATTAGTTAGAATCATCGACGATAAAGAATCCCATCAACTTCTGGATTTCCTGCCAGAGGCAATACTGGCCAGCTGGAGCTGAAATCCACAATCTCCACACAGTTAGATCTAGTTATGGACATTCTAAAGCTGTTCTTTGGAGTAAAAATCCAAGAAAACTCAGCATACTATTACCAATTGGTGCTTGCCTGAAGGCTGAAGCCAGCTGGTCTCCAGTTGAGTGTGTTACGTTGGACATAATCGCATGTTCCATTTTGTACTAAGTGATATATCTGCTCACTGCTACAAGTTTCATGATACTGCTTGATATCGATATAATGTGAAATTATTGACCTATTTTGACATAAGTAAATACAGTATTGTTCAATGTCCAGCCTATTTTCGTCTGCTCACCACTGGAGGCTTACTTGCAGGTAGAATTGCTGTGTGCTGGCAAAGTAGTGAGCCAAGGAATGACACTGCATGATTTAGCAGATTGCTGGCTCGAGAAAGGACCAAAGGGCCGAATGCGATCATCTGTCGGCTCCCCAGCCACTGGGTTCATGGTGACAGTATTCTATAGAAGGCCAGATGTGCCCTCACCCCCACCTGAAACTGAAAGTTGCCATGGCTGATGGAGAACTCTGCTTCGTTTCTGAACCAGCTGTGATTGACTTCACTCGTCGAATTGAGAGCCCTTGATTGGTATGCGCATTGATACCGGTTATGCGAGGCCGAAGCCACATACTAATATGTAGATAAATGTTATGTTACAAGCCATATTAGGCTTCTGATCATCTCTACCTTCAACCATTATTTCCCCCTTTCTGACAAAACACCAATGTAGGATGTACCTAGCAATGTATCTGTAATGAGATGTTGATTTGTCGAGTGTCTGTTGTTAGAACCCTAGATGGGGTTGTTCTTGTTTCCTGAAGCTCGAGTAATTATGCATCTGTATCTGATGTGTAACTCTTGATTGGAAACGAAACTCCAAGGAGAATGTATGTGTTCTAGATTGCTGCATCAGGATTCCCATGCCTTGTGTGATGAACTGTAGAACATTCCAATCCAGATTTCGGAAAGGAATTTCTGTAAGAACCGATGCCCCGTGGCGCTGTCTATCGTTTTTCCAGTCCCTGTGATAAAATACGATTTTTTGTTCACTTAATAACGTGAAAATCATGCGGACAATTCACGAACGGAACGGTGAAGTGAGCCTCATTGATCAAATTCTCGAAGTACAAACGACAATCCAAAATCCAAATATCCAATGAATGTTGCGTGAATTGGCTCCTTCAAAATGCATGAATTTCACTGGAATTTCACAGTATTTTTTATGAATCAATTCAATTTCTATAGGATTCGGAAAACAATTCCGTGGTCAGAGAGAGAGAGGGGATTAGAGTCTTTTTAGAACATTAGGAATTTAACAGAAATTTTGGAAAATAATTTAATTTTCATAAAATTTATGTGAAAATCCCAACTGAAAACATTTGAACTCCTCGATCCGCCGAAAAATCCCGAAAAGGGTCCCGCTCCCGCTCTCTCCTCGTCCTCGAGACTGACTACTGAAGAACAACCGGCTCTCGGTGCCATCTGGCACTCCCATTCCCCGCCTCCCCGTCCCCTTCCTGCCTTCCACTACCTGCCGCTTCGCGTCTCTCCCTCCGCTGCATCTCCGCCTCCAAGCCCCACGGCGGAGAAGGGTTCGATGGGAGCATCGGGGTCGAGCCTCCTCCTCCTCGCTTAATTCCGTCGATAATCCCGTCGCTTGGCTTCGCTTGCTTGGTTCGCGTCTGCGTGCGTGCGTGCGGTCGGTCGGGCGGCGGTGGAGGGTTTTGGTTGGCAATTTTGGCTTCCTGGTGTGCCTTGGGGGCTCGTCGCTGATCGTGGCATGGCATCGGGGAGTACTCCTCAGGGATCGTGGTGGATGGATGGGCGATGCGGCGGCCAGGAACAACGGTTGGTTTTGCTAGATGTTGCTGCTGCGCGCGGGCGATTCTGTGCGAATGTGGATGAGATTGCTGGTTCCTTTTCACTTTTGATCGCGTCTAAACTCTGACTAGCATGGCGCTTTGACCTTTACTGCGGCTGGTTTTGTTGCGCAGGAGTTGCGAACTCGGTGATGGATCAGTGATCCGCCCTGGTGCAGCCTGTAGTTTGCGCTTGCAAGGTAATATTGCTCCTCGTCTTCCTTTGATGAACCAGTTGCTGAATTATTGTAGTCCGGTGAAGAGAATCAAGTGGAATTGTTCATGAGTTAGCACTGCTGCTTATTATGCTCTGTGCGACCCCCTAATGACGGGCTTTCATCAAATCAGTGGTTACTGCACCACTGGTGGGAATGTATTTTTTTAAGATAATTAAAAAGAACTGGTCTCTACACCCAAACGGTTGTACACAGCCATGGTGGGAATGTATTAACATAGGTGTTAACAGTACTAAGTATCAAATATTTAATTACAGAACATGGTATACAATCAACAATCTATGTGGTGCTTGACTTAGTGCATTTGCGTTTGCACATGGGATGGGATCAACTTGTGTTATGAGCTAGTAGTCAGGCTGTCTGTTGAAGCTAATTATGCTCAAGTAGGCTTCTCCAACAAGGAAAACATACACTGATAGTGTATTGTTATTATATTTTTTGGTACTGTTTTTTATATCACACTAGCTCCATGATGTACTTGCCAAACTCTTGAATTTGCATTTCAATTCCTACATTTGTATTTGAACTTCAAATTAACGTGCCTGCTTGATTCTAAACTTTACAGGGAAGTTATGGCGAAAAGTACACGTTCTGTTCTTACCACAGGTCCTGCTTCTGTTACTTTGCAACTCCTTATCTTTTCTGTCAGGTTCTATCTAGCAACATATTGAACATATTAATGGAAATACTGTAATTTTCTGCAGCATCGCAATTCTCCATATTGCTAAGTCAAACTGCATGTTCCTGCTATTGTTTTTGTTCAGTTTGCTGTGGGGCTACAAACAGAAACATCGTTGTTCATTCACACATATTCACATGTCATCTCATGCATTTACCTAAGTCTTCGTCAAATATTATAAGGCAATTTAGGCAGGAAGTGTAGGTTAGGATTCAGTTTTTCCGTTCTGAATCAGTGGATTTGACTGGAGCCATCTAAACATGGCAGAAGATCAAGGAATGTTAGGTCAAACACCATTTTCCTGCTCGTATATTCGATAACATTTCAGAGTAAAGGAATGTAAACAACTGACTAACATAAATAATTCAGCCTGTTGAAGTCCATTCACGGGAGTTTACACTAATAGGGAATAGGCAACAGATTTACTCTGCTTAGACTCGTACACCAGCCATATAATTATATATGCTTGAGTTGGGTTGCAATCTAGATTCTTGCTGTTGCTTTCTACATGTTCGTGCTTGACAGTTACAAATATGAAGTACTGGCGTAGCTTTACTTCATGTGTATAGTTTTATGTGCTTGGTTCATCTAATGCATGCATGGTTGCTTTGCATTCAGTTATTCCAAATTGCAATGTGTCCAACATCATTTTGCCTTTCAGGAACAAAAAGGCATAGAGCGAATGCTCATAACAAGGAAGATGTGTCCAACATCATTTTACCTTTCATCAGGAATAAAAAGGCATAGAGCAAATGCTCATAACAAGGAATATGGGTCTGCTGAGAACAACTTGGAGACTGAATTTGATTATCCCAAGAAAGAGGGCTATGTTGCAAGTGGAAACATGTTGGTACAAATATGGTTCATGGAGTAATTCTGCAAAAAGGTTCTGTCCCTGATAGCTGGCAACATCCAGAGCAAGCACAGGCAGATCTGGAATGCTGTACCACCACCACCCCTTGCCTATGCACTCGGGAGGAAGCTCAAGCAAGTCGTGGACGCGAAGCGTCGAGTGGCTTCAAGTTAAACGGCATCATCGTCATTTTTTGGTTGGTCCAAATGGGTTAGATATTAAATCAGCATTAAGATTTCTATATTCTGTGAGCAATTGACCCTACAAATAATTCTGAGATGGTCACATGAATAGGCTTTGGTATATCTGACTTACTGGGAGGATTGACATCATCAGGGTACTTTGGTGGATAGAAGTGCAGAACAGATTCATGGCACTAGGTATACAAATCTTTGTAAGCAGTAACTCTTAATATGATTACAAGAGAATCACTTGGTTTTAGGATGAAAATGGGTGCCTTTTCCTGTACTTCATACAGGTGAGGATTAGCATCATCAGAATTAATTGTCGTTTTCCAAAATCTTGAAGATAATAGTGGCAAACCGGCAATATACCTTTTGTACTCATCATCACACATGCCCCAGCTCCAAGGTCAGCTGCCACTTGATCCCAGCTCTCTTTAGTAGCTAATTTTCCTTAGAAGCTCAGTTCTTGATCTGCTAGTGCATTCATTCATATAAACTAACATAAGATGCATTGCATGTTGATGTTATGGTCACAAGCTTTATTTCCTAATTCAGTTGGAAGGATGGAAATCTTTTGATGAGGGGAAAGATGATTGGTCTACAAATTACAGTTAAACTTACAAAAATTTCCTCCAAAGCAGCCTCAAATCATCACAATCAGCTCAAAAAAATCACAAAGGATCATACTCCAGCAAACAGATCAGAATCTCCCCTCAAAAATGAAAACGAAATTATATACATAACATGGAAGCTACAGAAATCCAAGAACACAACTACACAGGCACAGATCAGAATCACATTAAAAATCCTCACAAGAAAAACAAGAACACATCCCTCTCGTTGTCTCCCTTCAGAGGGATGCTTCATCTTGGGAGCGTGTAGCCGTCATAGGAGCTCCCAATGAAGGAGCCTGCTCCGTCGAACGCGTCCCAGCTCCCGTCGAGGTAAAAGTTGATCCGGAACGCAGCGTGCACGCCGATGACGGCGGCGGCGAGGACGAGCGAGACGAGCAGATTGAGGCCCGCGCGGGTGAGAGCGATGGCGAGCACGGTGGTGACAGAGAGGACGGCGAGCACGACG
>KE373168.1:1014046-1024551 GCA_000418225.1 Zizania latifolia
TGGGCAGGCCCGTTATGCACGACTGGCCTAGCGGGCCGTGCCTTGTCGGCCTGCGTTTCATGTCTCCGGCCCATACACGGCCCGGTGGCCCGCCAGCCCGAAAACAAGGAAAAACACACAGAAAAATTTCTGAATTTTTTTTAAAAATAAATTTTTAATTTTTTTTTCTGGTCATTTTCAAACTGCTATTTTCAATGGGACTGGCGGCAGACGTAAGGCCCGAGGCGGTAGTGAAATCGGCTCATGAAACGTCCGGTGAAGTGGCTAAGGAAGGCATGCATACAGCATACATGGCTCTTCCTATTCATCCCGTTGGAGCGAGCAAATTTTGAGTGATGCATCGCGCACCATTTTAATACAATTTTAATGGTTTGAGCCCCAGGCCTGTCTCCGCCCGGCGAATTCCAGAAGAGAAATTATTAATCAAAATAAAAATTACCATGTGTTCTACAAACATATATAATAAATTAATTGTCTAATTACTAAACTAATAGTACATATATTGCAAGTTTTATTATCTCAGATTTCATCCGTAAGCTGCATTGGTTGGTCGAGAAAACCTGATTTAAAAGAAAGATAAAGTGGCAATTGGATTGAGTATTAATAAGGTAGTATCCATCATGATATGGAGACATTGGCTGCCTGTTATGCTAATCAAAGCGGATAAGCCATGATGAAGGTTTAATTGGCACTCTTCTGAGGTGAATCATTTTGTTTATTCAAGACCAACCTTTTTGTCAGTATCGCTTATTATTCATCACTGCTATGTACTAGCAGCTAGCTCTGGTCATTAACGTCATATTAATGTACTACTAATGTACAAAAGTTAGTTGGTTACTGGTAGGTCACTCTACCGAACACCTATGTCTTGAGACATGGCTCCTAGAACCGAAAACCAGTTAAGCATTGGTTAACAATGGCGATCAGATAATCGGTTAATAAACCGATTATCGATCAAAAATTAAATTTATCGGTTGGTTATCATCAATCGCCAGCTAGTGAGATAGCCGAGTCGAGGATTTCCAAAATCGAAAGTTGGTTATAGAGGTGATTGGATAGTCAGTTAATCGGTCGGTTATCAATTGAAAATTAAATTTATCAACTGGTTATCACTAATCGACAACTAGTGAGATGATCGAACCATGGTTCGCAAAGCCGAAAACCAGTTGAGTATCAGTTAACGACGGTAATCAGATGACCAGTTAACCAGCTGATTATCAATCAGAATTTAAATTTACCAGGTTACCATTAACCGTTAAATAATTAGATAATTGAAAACCATACTAAGAGCTCTAGTTACCACGTTTTGATGAACAGCTCACTAACCAGACAGTGGCAATTGATTTCCAAACGAACGGAGACGTTAGCTGCTTGCTGTGAGGCCAACGGTTGACCAGCCTAATTGTAAGGTAGAAGCATCCAATGTTAGCCAACTGTGACAGGTCTCCCTCCTCACCGTCTTCTTCCCCAGCTCTGCGGTTTTTGGATCTTTTGTGCCAATCATTGAAGGGTTTCTTTGTATCATAGTTTCTTGTTAATTATCATCTTATCACTTGCCTAAGCTTCACTAGCTCTGACAGGTTACATATGTCATATAATTTTACATGAGTGTATCATACACATATGACATGGTAGTGATTATTTCTCCGTCCAGGTTTGTCGGTGACATGGTCCAACTCTTGTTAAAGCTTTTGTTGATATAGGATGAAAGGAGTTCACTGACATAACTCTAATGCAAAGCAAACAAAACATAGAATCAGAGCTAGCCTTTATGATTACTCCCTCTATAAAAAAAACTTCATTTATAATTCTTCAACTTTATTAAAAAACTCTATTTCTATATTCTGGGCTATACTCGCTTCATAAATTAAGAATATTTATTCTTTTAATATCTCCTATTTATCACTTTAGAACACTATTTATTATTAACAATAGGCACTTCGTTCTCTTACTCATACCATTAATTTATAAATTTCATCAAAAACAATTATTTATTAGACAGATAGAGTATTTCGTAACATGAATAACAAGTTTACAAACAAAAAGTTACTACAACAGTGGTTAATTTTTATCAAACAAAAAACAAATGGCTGTTGTACTGAATGCTTTGTATAAATTTGATTTTGAACAGTAGGGGCATTCTAGTATAGTAGACGGTTTGATTCACCGAGCCCGGTATTTTTTTTTGATAATTTGCTACTTATAAAAATGCTGTCTCCATTATACAGTATTATCATACCGTGAAAATACCGTATAAAACAAGTACATACGTAGCGGGACTCAAATAATCTAAACCAATTTTGAAAATGTATGGCGAAATTTCAAATCCGCCGGTGCGAGGTGCCGCCACTTCCAGGTGGGCCCGACCACGCCTCTGAAAACGCCCGCGGCCCCTCGCGCACGAGGGAACCGCATTTCCCAGCTCTCTCCCACACACAGTCGCACGCACGCACGCACCCTCTCGTGCGCGGCGAGGGTGGTGGCCTGGTGGGTGAGCCGGCCCTACGGCGGCGGCGGTGCCCAGGCGAGCAGCGGGGAGGCGTCCGTAGGCGGGGGAGGTATCTTCCCGGAACGGGGCGATCGAGCGAGCGCGCGCGCGCTGCCCCGTTTCGTCCCTTCCATCCTGTAGGCTGTAGCCATGGCGGCGAACGGCGAGGGCGGCGGCGACCCGGCGGCGGCGGCTGCGGCGCGGAGGCGGTGGGATCTGACGAACAAAGGGGCTGAGAGCATGTAATGGCAGTAGCGGTAGCAGCATTTCGATTATTTATTTGTTTTTTTTGGGGTGGGGTGGGGTGGGGTTGTATGGCTGTGTTCCTGGAGCAATGTTGGTGGCGGAGTTCATCTTCTAGCTGGCTGCTAGATCTGCTCGAGTTTTCCATGATTTGTGCGGCCTTTTGGTGATTTTCGGGTAATTTTTCGTTGGTCCACACGGGCATCTAGGGTTTCGTTACTGTACAAGATAGCTTGGCCTTAGATACTGCTGTTACTTGTACAAATCTTATTAAGATAGGCTGGGAGACTGATTTCCATAAGCAATGAGCTTTTTCAAGAGGCAAACGAGGGGTTGCATTAACAACGCAAAACATATTTTTTTCTCTGTTGGGGATGATGGGGGTATTATAGGCATATCAGGCACTGTTATGCAGGTAATTGCAGTGAAATTTATATTTTAAGAGTCATCTTTCACCATCTTGAGCATGCTGAACCTTTCTAAGACTGTCGTGAGAAATTTCTGATGGATGTGACCTTGAACTTTCATGGCCAATTTTAGATGTCCTGTGTCATACTGTCATGTCACATCTCTTATACATTTAATCATTGATGCTGATTTTAAGATTTTGAGATATTGTCTTAGTGGCCTTGCTGTTAGGATTGTACAAGTTGACTTTGTGTGTCCCATTTTAGATATTTTATGGTCTGTTGATGACTTGATGCACAACTGGGAGATGGACATTTTTTCAGCAAACTTAATGGATGCATTTCCAAGGAGAGTAGGATAAACCTTTTGATTCTTATTCCTGTATTAGCTATTTTTTCTTTTTTTCCAGGGTAATTTAGTTTAAGTGTTCCATCGGAAGTGCTGGTAAATATATATGTGCTTACATACCTAAAAGGCCCTTCTATTTATATGTAGGTATTTGTTAATCTATGTGGGGATTGGCTTCTATATTATTTAGATTAGAAGCCTTATTTTTTTTGCAGGAATGCACTAAATGCACCTTTTCTGTAGTTATTGTTTCTGCATGATGAGTACTTGAGTATTTCTATATGTAGTGCAGTTGCTAGCATGCTATTTGTGGTGAATCAGTTTGTGCGGTTGTACTTTTTTTATAATGGTAGTTGAAGTCCACATTTATTATATCTTGTGGTCTGTAATTATTCTTGTATTCTCTTATCACTTGAATTCGTAGATAGCTCCAGCTACTGAGTTGTGCTTATATTCCTCTAACTCACGCAGTCCAATGGTGAAAGAGGCTGTGGAAATGTCCACAGATGAAGAATCAGATGATGTCGTTATATGCCCCCCAGATGGCAACAATGATGATCAGGAGGTTATTAGTAGCAGTGATCATGATGGTTGCCAGGAAGGCCAAGCAACTTTTGTTAAAGTCCCGAATATAGATGGTGAAACCCAGGAAGACAAGTGTGTAAACCAAGATTCTCTGAAGTTGATAGATCAGGAGAAGTTTGCTCCACCCAAATCACCAAATAAATCTGGTGTTTCTGGGCCAGATAGGTCTAAATGTACTGTTCCTCAACCATTTGCCCTTTCAACTCAAAGAAAGTCTCATGGAGGAGGAAATAGTAATGTAGCTCATCCATCTAGCAATGGAGAAAATTCTGCCGATAAAAATAAATCCTCTCCTGCAAGCTTGACGAAGAAGGTATGCTTGATGTCATTTTATACACTCCTTGTCATTATATCATGATGCCACCAATATCATTTGACCCTTGGTCTGGTTTCTATTATAGCTTACAATTTTTTCTTTTGTATTTTCGTTCTTATGCATATCATGCAGTCTTAGTACTGCCTGGGTAGTCTTACTGAGTATATCGTGTGTAAGGCTATAAACTGCCTTAGGTATCAAAGCTTTTATATTCAAGAGCTCCTTTATATGTCGAAGGTTTGTTTTGCACATGAAATCTTAATTTTTTTTGTCAAGTGTACCTAAACCAATTTGATGGCATACCTCTTTATTAGTTCATAGTTGATGTATCTATTTGCCTGAAAATGCAGTGTAGTAAGTTCTCCAGAGATAGCTGGTTCTATGGGCATAACTACTCTTACCATTATTGCAGATTGCACCAATTGCTCCCAAGAAGACTACACCGCACCCTCAAGAGGAGGATTCGTGCTCTGTGACTTCTTCGTATCCTTTCATACCTAACAAAAACGCTTTGGATTTCTATTTATTTCTTTGGTGGTACTTCTATGCTATTTTCTTCCTTTTGTGAAAGTTGCATCTTCTCAGTTGATATGATGTTGTTCTTTGAACTAAAAGCATTGCCAAGATGATGTTTTTTGTAATCATTGTTTGAAACAATTGAATTATGCAAACATTCTACATTGTATATGTCCTTTTTCCTGAGCTATGTAAAGAACCACTACTTCAACAAGAGCTGGCAAATCCAAGGCAACTGTTGCTGTTGCCCCTTCATTTGTATGTGGTGATCGTGCTGACAAGAGAAAGGAGGTGAAGACACAATTTGATCACATTATTTCAAGATGACCATTTAAATATGTATTAATTATTGCCAAGTACTGATGACTGTTTATTCTAAAAACAACTGGTGCTTATAATGATTCTTATTTCGTCAGTTCTACACAAAACTAGAAGAGAAACACAAGGCTTTGGAAGCTGAGAAGAATGAGGCTGATGCCCGGAAAAAGGTATGAATGTACTTGTGGTTTGTATCATGGGAGAATTGAATTCTAGCCTTGTAGGACAGTCGTGTTGTGTTTTGGTTGTGGTTGAGAGAAATAACAATTACGTGGTTTTTTCCTAATTTCCTCATTGCAACCCGGACCTCAAAAACTTTGCATCTTGCATCTGGCTACCATGTTACATTAATGTATTAATTTTTGACATAAATATTTGCATGTTCCTCTTTCTGTTAGCTTAGGTAACTGTAGTAAGTTATATCTATTATTCATATATGCACATGTTTGTTACTTCATCTGTTTCTGTTCTAATTTTTTACTATATATATGTTAAACTTCATTGTTCTATTGAAATCTGAAGTTAGGCTCTTTTTTTTTTCAATTCAACAAGTTTAGTTATTTTATTATTAAAAGGGAAACTGTATAAAATCAAGATCAGCACATATTATTGTCAATTATTCAAAATTCGTTTTAACTTATCATTATGGTGATCTAGTTAATGTTGTGGTCTGTCAAATATGGTATGGTGAACGCCATCTAATAGAGTATTACTATATATTATTTGATTCGGTTATAACTAAATTTGCTTTCTGCTTCTGTGACTCTCCTTAATTAATGCTTATGAAAGATTTATCTCACCTTTCTGTCTGGATGCAACCCTTATCATCTTTCTTTTTAGTTATTATCATGGACAGTTATGATTTATGATCTAAGCAGAACATATGAATATGATACATTCTGTTGCCCATATCTTTCTATAAGATGTTCATGTTGATACGCAACCCCTGGCAAATATTTTTACTAATATACCTCAAATCTCATGTTCTTTTTTCATGTAGGAAGAGCAAGACACGGCTTTAAAGCAACTAAGAAAGTCATTGGTCATCAGAGCAAAACCCATGCCAAGCTTCTACCAAGAAGGCCCTCCTCCAAAGGCTGAACTTAAGAAGGTAGTTCTGATGTTTCATATTTCTTTCAGACATGTAGTTGTGATTGCTGTTATTGGCAATGTTAGTGCTTGAGCTAATAAGAGGAGATTGTTGCTTACTTCACTGGAATGAGAGGAGGCCTTACTTTACTTATTTTCACTGAATCGCCCAGAATACCAAAGCTAAGTATGCAGTGATAACATAAGAAGGCTACATCTGAGAAGGCTTTTACTTTTTTACAAGGAATTAATATAACTTCATATTGCTTCTTGTAGTACGGATCTTAAGCATAGTGTTAATTTCCATAATTGATGATTCTACTGGTGGGCAATAT
Organism: Zizania latifolia; assembly: GCA_000418225.1. NCBI lineage: Eukaryota > Viridiplantae > Streptophyta > Magnoliopsida > Poales > Poaceae > Zizania > Zizania latifolia. The sequence goes on from KE373168.1 coordinate 1,020,693, forward strand.
GTCATTCACTTACCTTTGTTCTTTAAAGGTTCCTCCAACTCGTGCTAAATCACCGAAGTTTACAAGGAGAAAGAGCTGCAGTGATGCACCCCCAACACCAGAGGGAGCAAAAACCACTGCAGCATGTGATCGATCACATCGACACAGCATTGTGAATCCTAAAGATGTTAACAGGGCGCAATGCTCACCAAAAAACGGCGTTGCTGCCAAAACCAGAGCTGTCAAACCTGTGAGCTGAAGGCCCTCTGAAGAACATAGATCAGCCAAGTGCTGTGAATGTGGTTGTACAAACCTAACTTGAGCTGTTTCTTGGTTTCATGGCATTTTGCATTTAATTTATACCTCATGTCACCAAAAGAAGGCCATAGCGCCGAGGACAGTGTCCTTGCTGATGAACCCTTTCCTTCTTTTCGTGTTCGCTGTGTAAGAACTATGTTACTGGGACCATGTATGCACTATTGCTCCATGTTGTAAATGGTCGAGGGTTTCTGTATGAAAGGAAGACTCTTTCCTTTAAGCCCTCCACGAACTAATCTGTGAGCTGAACTGATGCATTGTTCTGCTTGATCTTTGCAAGGTTTGCAGATCCTCTGGCATTTTATGCAGATCCTGTCAAAGTTCCATGCGTTCATCTTGTGAGGTGGTTGGTTCATGATTGACTGATTGTATTGTCATATTGCAGCTCAGTCTGCTACACTTAGTAAATGAATCTTCTGCTCCTTGTAAAAGTTAGACCACCAGTAATTAGTTGGCTCAGGGTAATTGCTTATGGAGTGAAGGAAAATTTCCATGAGATGTGACTTGATTCAACCAATCATACAATGATTAGTATTTAGTGACAGTTAAGTTGAGTGGACAATGCTCAGCATCCACGAACACGTCGGTGGGAGGATAATCTGTCGAAGTTAATAATAGCCTAGTTGGACCCATGCGTCAGTGCCAAAAGCGGAGTTTTTCCTGCGTTGGCCCGGCCGGTGCGACTGTCACCAAACTGATATTGAACTGTCCGTGGTCACTCTCTTTTTTTCTCCCAACTTTACTCTCCTTGCAAAATTATAAATTGATTACCATATTTCTCATTTCTCATTTTGAAATTTGATTATTACCTATTTGGAGGCTTGTTATAACTGGGATTTGTTCATCACCTTTCATTTTGCTTGTAAAAAATGGCTGGCCAATTCGAGTGCATATCATGGCTAGCTAAATACTCTCTTCATATTAAAATATAACAAGTTTTAGGTTTGAGCATGTCTTAAAGAAGAAATCTGAACATAAGGAATGGAGTGTTACTGATGTAAGGGATGCATTGCTTGTAGCTAAACCGGCGACGGCCTTTTCAATTTGCGGGCCAGTTCAGAAGAAAAAAGAAATGCCAAAGAAAAGAAACTAGATGGGACATGATGACATCTTTAAATTGAAATTTGAGAAGGAAAATATCGTCATTCACCTGTGTCCTCCTCTTCTTTTATTCTGTTCAATCTTCTGCTCCCTTCCAGCCTGTTATGACACATTCTGAGAGGTACCCAACTCGATCTCAATCTCATGCTCCTCCATTTGACAACTCCTTCAATGCCCTTTCTAATGCAGGCATTGATTTTTTTAGACAAAGAATATAGTCATGGATGCAAGTAAAATTCTTGATTTAAGATTTGAGTATTGGTATCTTTGTAGTTGACGAGGAGTGCTGCAGGGGCAAGGAAAAGGGGAGGAGATCTGAGGAGCAGTTTCTTGTTTCTTCTCTCCTACTCAACGAACAAAAGGTGATCCAAAGATCACTCAGATGTAGGTATGCCAGATGAGTCGTTTTATTTCCCTTCCTTTGATCACCAAGGCAATCGGACAATTCTTGTTTTGTTTGATTTGCTTTGCGATTTTAATTAGGTTTTCTTCAAGGGAAATTGGAATCTTGGCTTGCACAGGGATGGGTTCTTCGTTTGGGTTTTTGCCCTTTTGATGCTGATTTTTGTAGCTGATCTTGCAAGCTCAAATTGCCTGCCCTGTTGCAATCTTGCCTTCTCGCATAGCTTTGGTAGGATGTCGGCCATAATTCGTCCGTAATGTTGGAACTTCGATGCTGTAAGCTGTGGAGATAAGAGAGATAATTTGGTGACAATTTACTTTCAGAAATTCGGTATTTAGGAAATCTTTGGTTACTGCTGCACAGTTACTAATCCCTCAACCCTGATTTTCTAGACAAAATAGAGATTGAGGATGTGTTTGATTGAGCTGTAGATTATAAAAAGTTAAGATATGATCCGTAAAAAAACTATAAAATTATTTGGTTAGAGTAGGTGTGAATATGTGTTAGAACGATTTCATAAAACTTAATAATAGAAAATAGCGATTGTATAACTTAATTAATAGCGAATATAATAAGTTCATAGGGATTGATGAAGGGATAAAGCAGCGGAAACCATGAAGTTATAGAATCCGAGGAATGTGCAACTTTGACTTTGTACCGGCAAAAAACAAATATAGTTAGAAAAATCTAATATTGCTTGATTCAATTTTTAGCTTTTTAACCGAGAAGTTAGTTAGTAAATCTAAACCAAACACATCCTAACTGAAATATGTCCATATTTAGGAGAACTAGTAGTGCATATGTCCATATTTAGGAGACTAGTAGTGCAACAGCTTGACTTCAACTATGTTTCAGATTGTGTTTTCTGCCTGCAATCTTACCGTGTCATACATTGCTGCTCTCATGAAAACTATTATCTTTCAGGAAAAGAAGCAACTTATACATCGAGAGTGAAAGCGCGCCGTCAAAAGTTGACACCAATGGCACCAAGAACTAGAGCTGTCATTACCCTGAGATATCAGCAGCTCTTTGCTCTGCTGTCTTCAGCAACCTTGGAATGGGTTTTGGTGCTTCTGCTGCTGCTCGAGGGGCTACTCTCCTATCTCGTCACGACGTTCGCGAGGGTCTGCAAGCTCCAGCCGCCATGTCCGATGTGCACAAGGCTAGATCATGTCCTGGGCAAGGCGCGGCCCGGATTTTACCGCGACCTGATGTGCAATTCTCACAAGGCAGAGGCATCGTCCTGGGCATTCTGCCACACTCACCAGAAGCTCGTTGACGTCCACAGCATGTGTGAGCCCTGCCTTGCTTCATTTGCCACCCAAGATAAGCTCGGTGTCAGCATTGGCAAGACAGGCTGCAGGCTTGGCTTCAGTTTGGGTGATGCAACTGAAGCATCACCAATTATCAGGGAAGATACTTTGTGTTCTTGTTGCTCAAGCCCACTGAAAATGAAGTCCTATCCTTCTGTGGTTCTTCAGAAGATGGTTAGTGCTGTTGACACTGAGGAGAAGAACTGTAGGTGTTCATCAAGAGGTAAGCGTACTGATGAGGACAATTATGTCACATATAGTGAGCTGAAGACGTCTGACTCTGAATCAGAGCCGTGGCACCATGGTGGTGTTGATAGTTTGAAGGAGGAGTTGACTTTGAGCCATCCACACACAGAGACTGCAGGTGCCATTCCTCCTGACAGCATTGCACAGGATGAAGTGGTTAAGAACTCTGGCTTGATACAACTCCAGAATGGTGCCTGTGACAGTGAGACTTCTCAGGTTTTGTCAGAGTTGCACAGCTTCAAAACTGATGGCAATGCAAACCTTCAGCTTCAGCCACCTGACTTTTCCAGCAAAAGTGGGCAATGTCCTAGTGAAGATCCAGACACAAGAGGTGTGCATTATCCTCTCCGAATGTAAAAAAGAATCATCTGTTAGATTAACTATTCACTTGCTTGGAGTATTGACAGTGTCTTTTTTTTCCAAGTAGATCAATCTGAAGAAGATGTTTGGCACAATGCTCTAAGTTCCATCAGGGAATTGCCAGTGGTTGAAAATCCTG
>KE373168.1:1033316-1050282 GCA_000418225.1 Zizania latifolia
TAAATTCAAGTCCACAACTAAATCCTCTACTATATTGTTACAACTATAATTTTACGGATAACAGTGTATGTTCACAGGCGTGGGATAAGTTTCTCGCTTTTTATCTACGAGCATTTACCCAAAAATTGACGGATATGAGTATATAAAATTACTACACATACCTGCAAGATCTGACTATCATCCTATCCCACCCTCCCACAAAAATAATGGAAATTTTCAAGTATACTAAACGAAGGCCTTAGTTACATGCATATTGAATGTTTTTTTAGCCTAAAATGTTATCTCTCATCAACATACGACCTTAGTTATATATTAAGGGTTTTTTGGATTGAAGAAAATTCAAAGAATTTTTAAAGGATTCAAATCTTTTGAAATATTTTCTATAGCACCATTTGGAACAAAGGATTTAGTTTGTAAAAAAATATTTGGATTTGATTTCTAAAACCCTATTGCAATGGAAAGCAAGCATGAGCTTATAACTTCTGTTTTTCTTTTCTTTTAAGAAATGTCATGCACACCCTCTATTATCTCTTTCACATGTCATTTAAAAAAAACACGTGTTTTAATTCTTATGACTTATCCAAATATACCATCTCTAATATTACCATGTTTTAAAATTATATAGTAGTTTATAAAAAAAATACCAAAAAATTATTTCAAAATAATACATCAACTTTTTAGCAGTAAAATCCCCAAACTACTACGTCAAAAAATCAGACCATGTCTATCTTCTATCCAGAAGCTCCTTTCATCACGAAAAGAAGAAGACAGAAAGTCAGAAACATCCAGAAGCTCGCCCGCACGCCCACAGTAACCGATGGACGGCCAAGATGGGCACCTCCCCGCAGATCCGACGGCCGACGCCACGCTCGCATCCGAGGAGACCAAAAGAGGAAGAGAGCGAAGAACATAAAAAGGGAACCTCGTAACGCTCGCTCGCTCGCGAAACATTCCGGCGCAGGGGAGAAATCTCCGTCTCGTCTTCTCGCTCTCGCGGTCGCCTCCCTTCCGCCGCCGTCTCCCGTCTCGCGGATGGCGAGGTCGCGGCAGCTTCTGGAGTCGTTCACCATCAAGGGGCCCGACGGGGTCATCAGGCGTGAGAAACCGCTCCTGATCCTCTGTTTACTTCTTTTCCCGGGGGGAGGGAGGATTCTGTGCTGCCGTTTGGACGTCTAGGTCGTTCGGCTTCGATTCTACATATTTTAGATCTGTTCCTCACTTCCTTGGGGTGTTATCTTGTTATTTTCATTGGTAGAATCTACAATTTCATCTGAAGTCTGAATCCTATTTAAAAAAGAGAGGTGCGACCTTTAGCATTTTGACTTGGGCATTCTGCAAAAGGGAAGTCCATGTGGTAATCAGGGCTCGCGACTGCGACCGAAACCTTGTATTGTTTTTCTGTATTTCATTACGATATCGCATCGTGTGATCAGGCATTTAATATCGATTTAATATTGTCTAACCATGTAAAGGTAAGTAAGTTGATAGAGTAATCTTGATTAGGTATAAGCATCTCTTAGCGGTAGTGCACTCTTGGTTGTAAATCCAGGTTTTTCTTTGGGTTGACATTTTGTTCGGGAGTGAGTTAGAAGAAGATTAGAGTTTATCTTTTATAGCCGTGCATAATTTTCATTTTATATACAACAAATCTCTCCCAAGTTGAACTTATGGTGAGACTCTACTGTGAAATACCAACAGTTAATTCTGCAATATCAACCATGAGTTACTGACAACAGTTAACTCTACTCATTTAACTTGACTTTACATTAAGCACACTTGTCTTGTGATTACAAGGTAACAAACAACTGATCTGTTTTTGTCAAAAGAAATTTGGTATTGCTGTGATTATGCTGTACGTTCGTTCCAGCTGGGGATTCTGTGCTACTGAAGGCACCTGACTCGTCAAAGCCACCATATGTGGCAAGGGTTGAGGAAATTGAGGCAGCAGGACCTCGGGGCACTAATGTGAAGTTCAGGGTGCGGTGGTACTACCGCCCAGAAGAGTCCATTGGTGGGCGGCGGGCATTCCATGGTTCAAAGGAACTGTTTCTTTCTGACCACTATGATACACAGAGTCCGGACACCATAGAGGGCAAGTGCTATGTCCACACATTTGAAGAGTATACCGAGCTTAGTTCTGTCAACGCTGAGGACTACTTTTCCCGCTTTGAGTATAAATCAGCTACAGGCAGCTTTACGCCCGACCATATAGCTGTGTAAGAATCCAAAGGAACCTTCATTTTTTGCTAGACATGTCTTCGTATTTCATAATGTTATTACTAGTATATTCTCGCATCATTAGAAAGATCTTTTCACACAGAGGATATTTGAGCAAAAGTGTTAACCTGTTATGAATTATGATCATATTGACTGCTATATGGTTTATGGCTCTCTGGGATCTTAACATATGATTTTACTTTTCTGAATTTTCCCTGGCTTTTCAATGGTTGGTAGTTTCCAGTTTGTCTCCCTCCGATCCTATACTACTGAGTGTGATGATCTTTGTACCACCTTGTTGCTTTGATTACACCATTCACAGCTTCTTGCAATATGCTGCCCTGTCGACTCTTATTCTAGCACTTTTCTTGGGACACTGTTTGTTTTGAAACTGTTGTTTTCTGCAGTTATGCTAGATTATCCAGTGTTGTTCATTAGTGCAAATCTGGATTGGAATTTGGAAGAGTTCCTTCTATTCATATTGCACACTATATTATATATTTGCTCTCTCATACTGCTAGGCAATCAGTCAAAATAGTAGCTGATGGCCTGCACATTTGTTTAACCCTTTTAAATGCGTGAAGCTTCCAATCAGTAGTGCTCGGAATGATGTATTCTTGGGCAAATACACAAATTATCTATTTATTGATAAATGTGAAACACTTCTCCTGTTTGTCCGTACGGTACATGCTCAATTCTTCAATTGCAATAATATTTATTTGATTCATTGTTGATTGACATAACAGGTTTTGCAAATGTGAGATGCCATACAATCCCGATGATCTTATGATCCAATGTGAGGGCTGCTGTGACTGGTGAGATACAGCTGATGCATTAAACTAGTTTCTCTATTTTCAAATGTTAGCAAACCTGAGAAAATATTATATTTACCACAATCAGGTGTATGTCTTCCTTGTTTCCATAAAAAAATGTTTCTAATTATCAGGGAAGCAGGTAATTTCTCATGTTCAAACATGTGCAAACCATACAGAAGAACTAAAATATTTCTGCAGGCTAAAAATAATCCACCAACATCAAGATTTGTTATGGAACACTAAATGGTAGAACCTGAACCAGAACGTAGATCGTAGATGTGGGACAGCAATGATGCATATTCTAATTCATGTGGTCATTTTACGTCAAGACGTGTATAAAGCTCTAAAGTTGAAGTGAAATGAGATAAAAATAGGATGAATAGTGATTTGATTTTGTGACAACTATACCCACAATGCACCTGAAAAACCTTTTGAGTTCTTGTCTTTGTGTGAGCGCTGAGCTCTTTGCCGCTATTTTTTGCACTCGTTGCAAAGAAAATTGTAGGACGGGAGCATCTTGACTTATATTTATTTTGTGCGAGTAAAAGGGCCTTGGTGGTCTAACTCTATTTAAAGTCCAAGAAGGTAATGTTGTGAGAAGTGAAAACATTATACACTAGTTAGATTAAGGTTTCCTTATGATGGATAGTTTCATGTATGAGCTGCAGTTCTTTCAGCTTTGCACATCGCTCTTGTTAATTTGAACATTGGAACCAACTTCCTCCAGAAATTTAAGAATATCTTGTTGAAATTGTAAAACATTTTCCTGCAGGTTTCACCCTTCCTGTGTTAGAATGACCATCAAAGAAGCGAAGAAACTTAAGCATTTCTTCTGTGGAAATTGTGTTGCTGAAAATGCAAAGCTACAAAAATCCAGTGGTACTACAGGGGAATCAGAAGAAAAGGTAAACTGGGCAATCTGATGAAAACTTTGTTGTGTGAATTCCTACTTTCATCACCAGCATTACTAATGCTTAATGTGACCATCCAATTTAGTTTAGGACTTTAAGTTGAAGCAGATGACTCTCTAAGAGGTTGTGGTAGAAGAGAACTATTAGGCCCAGTACAGATGTTGATAACAAGTAGAACCTAACAGAGCCAATAACTTGCCTTTGCTAAACAGCATAATACTACGATGGGAATTGACCATTCCCCGAAGTGGATCAATTCATTTCAAGAATTCTTAAAATGCCGTCATGTTCATTCTATCAATACTAGCTAATCCGTATGCTCTACCTGCAGGAGGTGATGTCCAAACGACGCCGGAGGTGACGCCCTGGACAGCATCTCCGTATCTCCAAGCGCTGTACAATTCTACTCGGAGTTCGATGTGGGCAACCGCATCACTCCTCCAGATCGTCGTCTTCCTGTGTCAGGCTGCACGCAGCCAGTGTACATACGACTGTGTTTTTTTGCATGGGCGTCAGTGTGTCGTACTGTCGTGGAGTCAGTCGTATACAGGAGGGATCAACTCCCTCTAGTCGTGTCGTACTCCTCATAATAAACGATGATACAGTGCACTGCCGTGTTGCCGTTGTCCATCAATAATAACAGTATAATACCTTGTCGACTTGCTGCAGCTGTTTGCCTGTTTGCCGTCTTCATGTCGATTTTCTTCTGCGAAGTTCATTTTCATGCTCGTTTTTTTCCAAGAATATTAGTAAGGTTTCATCGGAAAGATATAGGAAAAAAAATTATATCTACACCACTAAAACTAATTTTCTCTGAGCTCGTGACCACGATAAATGACTAAAATACTCGTATTCTTCTTCATATCCTCTGCTACTCCTCTCTCACCACCCATCAACTCTCCCAGGTCTGCAGTTAGGTAGATTATAACATCTGTTTGGAAAAAATATATAAACTAGGAGTGATATAATTATGCTTAGCTAATTATTCAAAAAAATTAAAGATTTTTATAATAATTTGATAAAAAAATCAATAAAAATAAAGAAATAGGGGTAGGCTAAGCCCCAGCCCATGTCTATTAGTACTATATTGTGGCCATGAAGAAATTATTGTATTTTCAGTGGAAAAGTTCCATACTTGTGGTAGGACTTTCCACATAAGAAAAGGAGAGGGCGAATCTTCTTCTCTTTCGTTCCCTCGTGCTGCTGCTGTGCCAATCTCTTCTTCAGGCACCCTTCGTGCTTTATGTACTCTTCCGTTCGCATGTCTGAAGAACCCTCCTGTCTCGTCTGTTTGCCGAGGTTAATCAATCGTTTTAACACGATATCTTCATATGATTATCTCACAGCTTTCCCTGAAATCACGAAGACTAGCATGAATTGATCTCGTGCACTAGGTGCAGAAGTGACAGATATTTCTTGCCCGTCCGTCTAATCCAAGCAAAGATGAAGCTATTACATCTAAATATTAATCTAACTATCATTAATCAATTATTCAAAATTTTCAAAGTTTTTTGTAAAAAATTGATAAAAAATCAATAAAATCAAGGGGCTAGGGTTAGGGCTCAAGCCATAGAATGTAGCTACCCACCCTATCTCTATACCTAGATCTAAGGCTTGTGAGACAGATTTAGAAAACGAATTTAGAATAGATAAATAGATATCTGGTATTAACTGTGTCTGAATCTAAATTCGAATTTGATTTTAGAAGAAAAATATGCGATAGAATATAAGATAAATGATATGACATGTAAACTATTTGTATTCTGTTTTGAAAAGTTATGTTTGTGCCTCTGTGGTAGCGTACATTCGTTTTGCTTGCTCATCAGATAGCACTAAGTATTAAATGTGAAGTAAAGACGCCAACAACTTACATACACTGGACAGTGTAAGAGTTAGAAGACCATAGCATGTGTTGCATGTGCTTACGCCGCTAAGATTAGCAATGTTTGGCAAGGTTTTCTTTGCTTTTGCACAAATGAAAAAAGAGAGAGATCGAGAGATTTCTGGGGCTCTGAAAGCAATATGTATGGCTCCATGTCTTCGTGAATCTGACGTGCACCTTTTTTTTCTTCGATTGAAACTGATCGTTCATACATCTTAATTCGTCGATTTCAAGAAGTAAAAGAACAAATCTAAACAGTTCTTTTCTAATACGTCGAATTCCACTCGTCTTTTCTTGCTAGGCTTTGGTGGCAATCGCTTTCTCCAATTTGATCGACATCCTACCGTTTTTGTCCGTCACGCTTTACATCAGTTTTGACCATACATGTGATTGCGAGCTAGCGAAAAGCGGAAGAAAATATACCACTTAACAATGCATATTTATGTCATCGTGAACTGAATTTTGAGTTATTAAGTGTACGAGATTAGATTAGAGAGTTCACATATGATCAATAAAAGACATTCCCTCAGTTCTATAATATAGCAATCTAGGACTATATGAGATATTTCATAGTATAATGAATTTAGATAGCGGCGTTGTTTATATTCGTTGTACTATGAAATGTCCTATCCAATACTAGATTACTATATTATGGGACGGAGGGAATACTAAACATTAATTTTTAAACCCAAATGATAATGTACCCTGTGGGACCCATCCCTGGTTGGATATTTTATAGCGAAGGATAAGTCGATCCATTTGTAGTGGGAGTGTCAATGTGTCATGATCATTTCCATCATGTCTGGAAATCTGACTTTGCTCTTCGTAGCAACAGGAGCGAGTGATGCTGGTCGAGGTCACCTCACCTCACGTCGGCGTGCCAATTCCGAGAAACGAAACGCACGCCAAAAACACATGACTTTCTAGCTCGAATTACACATTGATACGCATCTATCGCAACAGAAAACCGGTCTCGGTTGGGTTGTGTTCAAGCTAATTAAAATGCCATTCATGTGTTGTCGCCAATGGAAATTTTCGGCGAAATACCAATTGTTTGTCATCGTTATTGCCAAAGATAACTATCTAACCAAAAATGTTTTGCTCTGTGGATAAAGATCTTTGTGGATAGGAATCTGCATCTCGGCTCCCTATCGACAAGCAAATTTTCAACTTGTACAACCAATGACTTGCATAGTTGCATGCACTCAAAAGGTTTTTCATTTCTTGTTCTAACAATCTGTAATTGTATATGCACATACACGTGGCTTTCAATTTTCAAGCACCGAAGACATTTTCCCGTAGGAGTCCAAGTGATCAGGAGCTCTGATTTTAGGTCAATAATATCATTATAAATTTGTTAACTAACAATCATAACATTTAACAAGATAGTTTAATCATTGGAGAAATATAAACTGTTGTTATTATCGATACCAAATTAAAGAAATATATCTAGATCCACCTATGTACAAGAGTGATACACGCAACGAGTGATCTCACCACTGAAGTGACTGACTCGAGTCAAAGAGCATAAGTGCATGCTCAAATGTGTAAGCAAGAAGAAGAAGAATTCTGGTGGAATCTGGCAGGTTTTGGAATCTGCAATACGGTTCGCTCATCTTTTTTATTTTATGTGCAAAAAATTAAGCAAGGTTTGGCGTCGTTTGAAGCAAATAGCATAGGTGCAAAGTACGCGCTGTCCTTAACACGCACGCTGCTAGCTGTTATTTTCTCCACAACGTGCCACGGCCATAAATAATTTTTCTAGTGTAGTTGTGAAGATCCAGCGTGATCCAGTGACACCATTATATTAGCTTGTACATTGTGCAGTTGTTTAATTACTCTAATGATAAGCTTGACCTAGGATACAGTGAGATCATAGACTTGATTAAATCAAATATTAAATATGTTTTAATACTGTATGTTAGTGTGATCGAAGTGTCCACTCAAGGCTAAGTAAAATTAATTACCTGTTGCTAGCCCTAGCTAGCTAGGATCGATGCACATCAGACTAGCTACAAGTTGCGTTACAAGTAAATATATTACTGCATCTGTGATTTCAGGAGTACGAGAAGAGGATAAGAGTGATACGAGAGCCATCCGATGTAGGCAATGGACGGCCCGGATCAAGGCGTGCAGCACAGAGAGGCCGTTCGGTCCAACCCAGCTTTGCAACGAGCTAGGTCGCGGTTGCTTCAAGCACTGGCTGTGTAACAGTGTAAGTCAAACTGGAGAGAAAACGATTTTAGTATCAGTCGATATCTGCTACTTACACTGTCAGCTGGAGAGTTCGAGGATGTAAAGAGCATGCAAAATTAATTCATACCCCTGGATCTTAGTTAACCACGCCACGTGGAATTAATTAACAGATAAGGTTATACATCACCACTTAAGTAAACCATATGATCAGTGCACGTCTGTGGTTGATTGTTCCTCCCCAGGTGGAACAGTTTGACTGGCTGAACTGAACCTCTTTTTAATCACATGTATCTTTTTTATAATTAGAAGCAATCGTAACTATATATCTCGATGAATGCTTGTATAACACTAATTATTAACACGAGGCGTTTTGGCATCAAATCCTGAAAATATTCGGCCCTTGACAACCATGTATTACTGAAGCTGGACTGCTGACCATCAAGTCATCAACTGATCTAGGTCATGGTGCCCACATCAATTTACTAGCTTGCCAAAAAATTGGCACTTGTCACCTTATTTTTGGTCTAAATTGGCATTTATCATCTATTCATCTTAAAGACCTTATTTTTAGTATAAATTATTTATCTCACAAACAACTTATTTTTAGTTTGATTTCTTCGGTTAAAGAGTTCACAGCTAATGTGCTCCATTTAACCAAATGATATCAATAAATTAGTTTATCTAAAAATTAGAGCTAATATTATTAATAAAAGACACTTAAGTCATTCATCTATACTACTAATATACTTTATGATTGCTAAAAATAAAGTTTTTTTAGCAAGGGAGTATCAAACCAAACAAAAGACAATCTGTATCTACTCTAACTCCTCAGTTGTCATTGGCCAGCTGTAGAGTGATTTTGCTACTAATATGTACATCTTGATATCATAAGATCCACATATCAGTAACGAAATCACGATAAAAATAACTGTAAATGATCTTATTTAGGTCTCCTATCACTACCACGGTAAGCAAAAACTAGCATTTTTAGATCACATCCAATAGAGTGGGAAGGCCATCTCAAAAGAAAAAAAAATAGTGTGGGAAGTAGCTTGTGCCACGTCATATCTAAGCTATGGAAGTTTATATATATTTTCCCTTTTGCAGTTTTGCTTGGCCATGGTATCGCGTTCTATAAATGTGCGCTCTCTCGCCAGCTGACAAATTAAGCTCGGCGCCACCACACAAACCGCTAGAGTGGAGCGCGCGAGAAGTGAGGAGACGAGCTCACGAGCCCGCGCGATGGTGACCGCGGAGGCGGGAGGCGGCCATGGCGCGGCGGCGGCGCTGCGGGAGGTGGCGACGGCGCGGTTCGCGAGGCAGGTGGTGCTCGGGCGGTGGTTCATGGTGTTCGCGTGCCTGCTGATCCTGTCGGCGTCGGGGGCAACGTACATCTTCGCCATCTACTCCAAGGTGCTCAAGTCGTCGCTGGGCTACGACCAGCGCACTCTCAACACGCTCTCCTTCTTCAAGGACCTCGGCGCCAACGTCGGCGTCATCTCCGGGCTCATCAACGAGGTCACGCCGCCGTGGGTCGTGCTCGCCATGGGCGCCGCCATGAACCTTGTGGGCTACCTCATGATCTACCTCGCCATCGACGGCCGCACCGCGCGCCCACCCGTGTGGCTCATGTGCATCTACATATGCATCGGCGCCAACTCGCAGTCCTTCGCCAACACCGGCGCGCTCGTCACCTGCGTCAAGAACTTCCCGGAGAGCCGCGGCATCGTGCTCGGCCTGCTCAAGGGCTTCGTCGGCCTCAGCGGCGCCATCTTCACGCAACTTTACCTCGCCATCTACGGCGACGACGCCAAGTCGCTCGTGCTGCTCATCGCCTGGCTCCCCGCGGCCATCTCCATCCTGTTCGTCCACACCGTCCGCATCATCCCGCACCGCCCCAGCCGCCGCGGCGTGGCCTCCGCCGCCACCAGCAACGACGCCTTCTTCTGCTTCCTCTACATCTCCATCGGGCTCGCCATCTACCTGCTCACCATGATCGTGGTGCAGCACCAGACGAACTTCTCGCACGCCGCCTACACCGTGTCGGCCACCGCCCTCCTCCTCATCCTCTTCCTCCCGCTCGGCGTCGTCATCAGGCATGAGTACCTGATCAAGTGGGAGCTGGACGAGTCCCTCCGCGAGCCCCCCACAGTGACCGTAGAGAAGCCAGCCGCCGCCGCCTTGCAGATGTCATCAAGCACCGCCACCTACACCGCCAAAACAGAGACAGAGGCGTCGTCGCCGCCGCCGCCGCCTTCTTCTTCTTGCCTCGGATCGTGCTTGAGGCACATGTTCAACCCGCCGGCGCAGGGGGAGGACTACTCCATTCTGCAGGCGCTGGTGAGCGTGGACATGCTGGTGCTGTTCCTCGCCACCATCTGCGGCGTCGGCGGCACGCTGACGGCGATCGACAACATGGGGCAGATCGGGCAGTCGCTGGGCTACCCGGCGAAGAGCATCAATACCTTCATCTCGCTCATCAGCATCTGGAACTACGCCGGCAGGGTCACCTCCGGGTTCGCGTCGGAGATCTTCCTGACGAGGTACAAGTTCCCGCGGCCGCTGATGCTCACGCTGGTGCTCCTCCTCGCCTGCGTCGGCCACCTCCTCATCGCCTTCGGCGTCTCGCAGTCGCTCTACGCCGCCTCCGTCATCATCGGCTTCTGCTTTGGCGCGCAGTGGCCGCTCCTCTTCGCCATCATCTCCGAGGTGTTCGGCCTCAAGTACTACTCCACGCTCTACAACTTCGGCTCCGTCGCGAGCCCCATCGGCGCCTACGTGCTCAACGTCCGCGTCGCCGGCTACCTCTACGACGTCGAGGCGGCCAAGCAGCACGGCGGCTCCCTGGCCGGCGGCGACAAGACGTGCCTCGGCGTCCAGTGCTTCAGGAAGTCGTTCCTCATCATCACGGCCGCCACCGTAGCCGGCGCGCTCGTCTCGCTGGTGCTGGTCTGGAGGACCAGGAACTTCTACAAGGGCGACATCTACGCCAAGTTCCGGGACGACACCACCGGCGACGAAGCTAACACCAACGGTAACTCCGCCGTGGCCGAGTCAAAGTCAATCATAGTCAACGGTGATAATAGCAAGAAGGGGTAGTGTACTAGAGACCAAGCTTGCTATACTAAAACCCAAGCTTGCTATACTAAAACCTGTAACTTCTTAGCAGAAAAGTCAAAAGTGGTAGTAGAGAGTTTGATGGACAAATGCACCGCACTTCCATCTAAATTGGAGGCAAAAGCATTCAAGTTCTAATAGAATTTTGGAGCTAGAAAGAATCTAGTGAAACAAATAAACATGCTCAGATGTCTCACGAGCAGGGTTCGCAGAACTGTGGACCGTAGTTTTTATCTATCTTATTTATCAATAGTAAGGTGGTTATCGATCTGATTTAACGGTAGAAACATAGTGCTTTGTGATCTGAAAACTAAAAAACGTTGTTGTTCGGCTGCCGTCGGATACCTGCAAAACTCGTTGGCAGTAGCACTAATTAATTAATTAAGCTGTAAGAGTATAATTAAAACAGTAAGAAGTTGGAGCCATGTCCGAAGATTGTGAAGTCTGAACATGTGTTGGAGTTTTTGGCTGCTGCTGCAGTGCTGCATCCTGCTACTGTTTGGTGAGATAAGGAGCAGGAGGTAGCGAGGAGTCCACGTTGGTTGTTTCTTTGCGTTTCAAAGTTTGTCTCGATCCCCATATCGTACATGACCAAAAAAATTTGTCTGTCTTAAAACTGGTAGTGATATTGACTCCATTGGATTCAGAGGGATGTGTAATAAATAAGTTATCCCAGAAAAGGCTAAGGGGTGTAATACTTAAACTCTTAATCTTCTTTCATCGGATGCTTAAAAGTTAGCTCTAGAATTAGAAAAATATAAAACCATCCCTAAAACGAATGATACGGAGATAAATTCATACAATATACACGCAGAGAAGAAATTCGCTAATAACTATTAAACCTAAAATACAATGAACTAAAAATATTAATTAACCTTGTAAATCGATGAATATGATTGATTCTATTGACACGGTAGTATATACACCACAAAAAGGTGCTCAAGATCACAATTCACTAGAGTGCATGATAGCAATGCCAGAAGAGACGTTGTATTGGTGAGAATAACCGGACTCATTAAGACATAGTTTCGTATGCCAGGATCCTGTCCATTGCATATGGATAGGCCGAGATCCCGTCTGCCAAATGCCAAACTAGGCTTAAGTGATTTTTAAAGGATGAACTCCCTTAAATTCCATTGTAAAGTAAGGTTTTCTTAGGAACGGAGAAATTTTGAATAAAAAAAAAATACAGGAGTTGATCTAATTCTTACGAAAATTTTGTAAAATTGTTGTGTTTGAAATGGGCCCTCAACCTTTTAGCTTAGCCAGGGGTGAAAGATATTATGGCCTATTTGAAAAGCCCAAAATATCATCTCGTCTTAATTGATGGGCCGAGAAGGCCCATAAAACGAGGCCTTAGTATACGAAATGTGGCCACGAGACTGCGCCGGCATCCCTCCCACCGCCGATATGCCTAAGGAGGAGCGCGACGGCGAGGGCCGGCGGCGGCGACGACGGCGCAGCCCGTCGCCGTCCGGTTCGGACGACTCCTC
Organism: Zizania latifolia; assembly: GCA_000418225.1. Lineage (NCBI taxonomy): Eukaryota > Viridiplantae > Streptophyta > Magnoliopsida > Poales > Poaceae > Zizania > Zizania latifolia. The sequence goes on from KE373168.1 coordinate 1,045,948, forward strand.
CGACTCTAGCGGATCTCATCGTCGGAGCCGGAGCCGGAGCCGCCACCGCCGCAAGAGCCGCCGGAGGGACACCCCTTCATCCAGCGACTCTCAGGCGTCGGACTCTGGGTCGGACTCCGGGGGCCGACACCGGAGAAGTTGCGGAAGCCGGAAGCGTGGGGAAGTCACTGAGGAGCAGATCGTTGAGTACATGGCTAAGAAGGCGCAGAAGAAGGTATTGGGCGGTGCGGGTCGGGGTTTTCGTTTGGTTGGCTCCAGTGTTGCTGTTAGGGTTTTGGTTTCTAACACGCTGTTGGTGTTGGCTGTGCAGGCAGAGAAGGTGGCGAAGAAGATGAAGGCGAATGCCGTGTCGGGTTACTGCAATGACTCAAACCCCTTTGGCGATCCCAACTTGACAGAGAAGTATGCACATCCGTTTCCCTCTTCAACCACATTATCCATTCCATTAGTACCGATGTTGCTTTGCTGAGTAGAAATTTGGGATGAGATTTGTTTGAAGTATGTCATTGGTGACATAAAAAGGCCAAAATTCTCCCTGTCCCCTTATTTATTTGTTGCCCTACTATTGTTATATATCTAGATAAGTACAGATTGGTGATTACTCACAGTCGACCAGTCGCTGATAATAGTTGGAAGCTTGAGCTTATTTAGTGATGGCTGCTTTCATCTTAACTAGCTCAATTTTGACACCTATGACCATAAACATACATATCTTGTACAGAATAAGAATATTTCTTGGTTACATCTAAATGTGCGGCATCTAAGGAAACTAATAATTATATTTTGCGCGCGGGGGGGGGGGGGGGGGGGGCGCATCAAGGTGTGTTTTGTTTTCATCTCTCCCATATATTGGCTCGATATGGGGTAGGTATTTATCAGTTGCAAAGTGATGTTAGTATGAAAGTGCCGTCGGCTACACTTCAGATCCTAGTTTGTTTGTAATCCATATTTGTTGTATTTCCACTCAAGTTGCTTACACTTTTTAGGGAACACACAAAAGTTTTGTGCGTACTCTGACTGTTCAAAAATGATGCTTGCAACCTTGTCTTGTTATAGGTTTGTTTGGCGAAAGAAGATTGAGCGTGATGTATCTCAAGGGCAAAAGGTGGACATTTCTGTCAAAGCTGAAAAGAAGAAACAGAGAGAAAGAATGGTACTTCCTTTTTTGACTTTTAGCACTCCGAACTTTAAAACTTAATATCTTATGATACGAGTATCATTGACATACTTTCTGAACTTGGAGATGAGTCTTCAGATAATCAACAGGGATATTTTGGACTTTGAAGGAGCTTAACTCATGTTATTCATTCTAGGATCATAAAAATATTATCCTGTAGTGATGTAGTCACCTTACCAGATTATAATTATATTACTATCAATTGTCATTATGTGTGAAGGGGGTGTGGCCACAGTTCATTATAACATGCTGGGGATGAGAATACCTATAATTTTAGAAAACACATATTGAGAAACATCGGATTAGTACCATTAGCATCAACGTACAAATACCTTCACCAAAAGAATTACAGTCTAGAATGTGCATACATGTAAATTTGCACATGAGTAGAGATTATATGGGTTGGTCTGTTTCCTGCAAGAATACCATTGGTTTGGTGGTTTGTAGAAGCAGTTTTATGGTTGATGGCTATCTTTCAAGATATTGTAAATAGGTCACTGACCTGCAATTTTACTGTTTTTCTTAATATAGGCTGAAATAGAGAAGGTTAAGAAAAGAAGGGAGGAAAGAGCAATCGAAAAGGCACAGCATGAGGAGGAAATGGTATGCACATATCTCCAATTGCATTTAATCTTCTCTTTGTTCAAGTAACATTGTTTGTGGAACCAAATGTTAATATTTGTATTTCTTAGGCATTGTTAGCCAGAGAAAGAGCGCGTGCTGAGTTTCAGGATTGGGAGAAGAAAGAGGAAGAGGTTCATATTTTACAACCTGACAAATATCATGTAGTTTGTGTTGAATTAAAATGGGACAATTATTTATGTAACAATTTTTTATGTTTCAATGCAGTTTCATTTTGATCAAAGCAAAGTTAGGTCTGAGATCAGGTTACGGGAGGGACGAACAAAACCTATTGATATTCTCCTGAAGAATCTCAATTTCACAGAAGAATTTGATGTCGAATTAAATGAGCCCTACTTGGTGTTTAAGGTAAATTACTCTTCTCTTAGACTAGAGTGGAAAGAGGGGGAGACACATGTAGGTATCTGAATGAATTTGAAAAACAATCACTCCAGATGTTCCCACTTCCACCATACAGCCCACATCTGAAAGAGGTCATTTTCCTTTTAACACATTAAGTTATGTCATTGGCTAAATACAGGGATTGGCAGTAAAGGAGATGGAAGAGCTACGTGATGACATTAAGATGCATCTTGATCTGGATAGGGAAAGCCAAATAAATGTCGCATACTGGGAGGTGTGTATCTTAGCTCACCTTCTTTAATATTTATCCATTTCTTGAATAATCATATGACTGATAGTGTGATGTGTTATGTGTATGATGCATGGCCTATTACTGTTGATTGAGTTTAACGTCAAATTGGCATATAGTCCTAAATAGTAGTCTACCGTCTTGATTTTATTTATTTATTGTGTTCTGTTGGATCTTACTTGGCAATATTGTATGTTGTAGTATGCCCAAACATATTGTTAACTTGTATTTGATTTGCCCATATGTTTTCACAGAATCTAAATCAAGTTTGAGTGTTCCTAATATGACAGTAGGAACAAATATGTTCAGTTTCTTTAATATCATGTTGCTCTATTGATCTAATTAGCAAGAATGCTCACAGTTGACCAAATGTCCATGTTTAATTTCAAATTCATCAGGCACTCATGGTGGTATGTGACTGGGAGCTAGGTGAGGCCCGGAAAAGAGATGCTTTGGATCGGGCTAGGGTGCGTGGTGAGGAACCACCCCCTGATGTCCTTTCAGAAGAGAGAGGTTTACATGCAAGTATTGAGGGTGATGTAAAGGATCTTTTGGAGGGCAAAACTTCCACAGAGCTAGAAGAGATGCAAAGTCAAATTGAGTCCCAAATGCGCTCTGGAACAGCAAAAGTTGTTGAATACTGGGAGGCAATTCTGAAGCGCCTTCATATTTATAAAGCAAAGGTATGTCATGCTCGCACACACTGAAAAAATTAGTCTTATTTTTCTTGTAAAAAATGTGATTCCAGTCATACCATTATGTATTTGTTGTTTTATTTGTATCACACGAATAAAAAGGTATACTAGACTACTAGTATCTTGATTTGACCTTCTTTCTTGTATCATATTCAGATCCATGTGATCTAGAGTTTTATACAAACTTTGAGCAGGCCTGTGAGGCTGTGAAGCTGCTTTGTGTACCTTTGAGTTTGCAGTTTAGATGGTTTCAGAGCTGATAAATAGTGTATAAGGAGGGAAGAGCTTACCTTTTTGCATTGCAGGCTTGTCTGAGGGAAATTCATGCTTCTCTCTTGCGGAAGCATCTACATCATCTGGAGCATCCTGGTGCTGCTGAACAGGATGTGGAAGCTGAGGAAGAAATCAACACTAAAGAGGAAAATGCAATGCATGATGATGAAGAAGGTTTAGTTTTATTTCTGAAATTCTGATCATTCAAATACCCCTTTTCTGCTGTAACTCTAGCGATTCTTAGTTCTGATACGTGCTTTATGTGTAGATGATAAGCGATATTCACCTGAACCTATAGCTGAGCAAACAGAGAGCCATTTGGACGAAGAAGCCGGATCCTTTTCTCCTGAGCTAATGCATGTCAATGAAGATGAAGGGGCAATTGATCCTGAAGAGGACAAAGCAGAACTGGTACTGTCCCGGTTCCTGCTACATTTAACTTTTAACAAATGCTAAGAAAAATAGTACTAGTTAATTTTCTGTAGCGCAGCTAACTGTAATTGAATTATCAAATACGAGTTGACAATAATTACTAACTAGATACCATATCGTGCAAGAATTTTTAAATATGAGTTGACAATAATTACTGATTAGACACCATACTGTGCAACAAGAGAAGTTCATCAACAACCCTATGATACAACTGTTATTAGGATAATATTCCAGTGATATCTTTTCTTAGGTAGCCTGTTAAAGCACCAGCAGGTCTGCCGTGCATGTTTACCCTGAGAAAGGCTGTTTGTTTCATTGTGGACTCTCCATGGTAATGCACTCAAAAGCCATTTATTGTTGTGTAAGGTGTATTATCATTGGAGTCTGCATACAACAGGAAAATGTTTTCTCAATTCAGGATTACATCAGTAGGTACATTCATGAGTTGGTTGCACATTTTAAATGAGGTTGGCAATTCATAGATG
>KE373168.1:1073980-1085377 GCA_000418225.1 Zizania latifolia
GTTACCTGCACTTTTAACATGTTAATCATTATTGTTTAGCTTGATGATGATGATTTTAAGGAGGAACAGAGTTCTGTGGCGCGCCTTATTCACATGTTGCACAATGATGACCATGAAGAAATGTTGAAGGTACACTGTATTCTACTGAAGTTGATGAGGGGTGCAGAATTATTTTTCATTCATTATGTTGTCCCATTTTCCTAACTTCATTTCATGGTGTAAGTTACATACTGAATGCTATAAATCTTTTGTTATATCAATTTTCAACATCAATGTTGATATCCAGTGATAGTAATGTGATGGCAGAGTACAGAGCTAGTGTCTTGCCCCCAATAGTAATGTTATAAGGTTGCAAGAGAAAAAAATGAAACTTAAGTATGATGGCAAATTGAATTGTTACATACTTACATGATAAATGACTCGTAGGGTCTTACACTATCTTGCTTAGACTGAAGTTTGTTTTCTTACTTCATTAGATTATATCCTTAGAGCCTAAGGAAGAAAGGTCATGCCAGGCTAGTTTCTGGTTGCAAAATAAATAAGTAGCAGTGTAGCACCAATTATCTTCAATGCTAAAAGTACAAAACTTATTATGAGGCTGAATGGCTCGACACTTGGCCACCTTGAAAACTCTAATAGTAAATACCTACCCGTTGATCTTTCAGATATTATGTACCGTTCAGAAGCATATACTTCAGGGAGGTCCCAAGCGGTTACCTTTCACTGTGCCGTCCTTAGTATTCTCTGCACTCAAGGTTTGCCTTGCAACTATATTTTAACAGTACAATACAGTGAATACACTGAGTAATCTTGTCATTTCATATTATTGTTATAGGTAATGCTCCCCAAAAAAACAGATAGAAAGATAGGGTACATATCTAGTGAAAACTCACATCTTGTTGGACCCTGTAAACTTTGCACGTGTGTATTGTTGGATGAAAGTTGGATCTCAAATCTTTTTTTCTGGGGAACACATGGGAGATCTGCCTGTCTTTTGTATTAAGAAGAAACAAATGGTACATGTCTGTGGCTGATGGATATCCCCATCAGGCCATCATTCTATTCCACATGAATACCTTCCTAAATAATTCTGCTACAAGTTATTTATGATGATACCACCTTATCAACACCTCCCAAACCTGATTCGTCCATCCTGAAATGATGGGTCTGGACTTCTGGTGGAAGTTTGCATGATTGTATCAAGAAACGGATTTGCATTTTATAGTGGATAGTCCATCCTTGACTTGAAGAAAAGTAAAATGCTAGTGGCCATTCTGACAAACCATTAATTTCCCCATATCTCACCAGACATCTGGCAGCTAGATATTGGGAAGGTGCTCTTTTTCATTCTGGTTTAATAATGATTCTAGTTTGAGGCTTGTCATCTGTGAATAATTTGTCCTGCCTGCAGTTGGTCAGAAGATTACAAGGTCAAGATGGGGATGCAATAGGGGAGGAAGTTCCTGCAACTCCTAAGAAAATATTTCAGATCTTGCATCAGGTCCCCCCGCATGCTCCTCTCTGAATTTCTCTTCCATGCCTGTGCTTAATATATCATTTTTATTTTCATTGCCTTTGCAGAACAGCCAGATTCATGAACCATCACAAAAATAAAATATATAATTCATAATTTCTATCTTAGATACACAAATGTAAACTGTTTCATGCAAACTTCCTCAAGCAAAGCACAAAAATTCTCTCTGGCTTGATTTACTTGTTCACACAAGGATTGGAAAAGGGCTATAGGCCTGTGGATGTGTCTATATTCTTCTGCACCCTCATCAATGTTCTCGTCATTTTTATTTTGCAGACTATCGAAGCTCTCTCATGTGTTCCTTCTCCTGAACTGGCTCTCAGATTATATCTTCTATGCGCAGAGGTACTTCTGTAACAATAGATTTATGCTTCCACAATTCTTCATATTATTTGACTACCTTTCTTGTTACAGGCTGCCAATGATTGCGATTTGGAACCAGTTGCTTATGAGTTCTTCACTCAAGCATTCATATTATATGAAGAAGAAATCGCGGTATAATCCCTTAGCATCTCTTCCTCGTGCACAGCTATTTAGCCATTACTTATTTGAGTTATTTGATAGAACCCTGGGCCATATCATAATGTCATGTGCTATGCGTTCCAACAGTAGTGTCAATAGCTGCTTTGTACCTCTATACAGTTTTCCCCTTATAATGGTTGTGTGCTACAAACAGGATTCAAAGGCTCAAATTACTGCAATTCACCTAATAATTGGAACCCTTCAACGGATGAATATATTTGGGGTGGAAAATCGAGACACCCTGACTCACAAGACAACAGGGGTAACAATTTGCTTCTCTATTGTTTCCTTGTTGAGTCATATTGTTCATGCAAATCAGTTTTCTTCTGTGCACATACTAACCTTCTGTTGAATAACAAAACCACTGTTTTATGCAGTACTCAGCAAAACTTCTAAAGAAGCCTGATCAATGCCGAGCGGTTTATGCATGTTCACACCTTTTCTGGACTGATGACCAAGATGGAATAATGGATGGTGAAAGGTAAACTTATTCTTATTTTAAGCATACCGATTTTTTGGGTTTTGAAGCCATACCATCCATCTTTCAATTTTTAGTTTATTTTTGCAAATGAAATGTTAGGACCTTTCTAATAATACTGAAATAAGTCTACTATCATTACTATGTGGTCACTCAAACTAATTCTTTAGAAGATCACAAGGTAGATAAACACATGCGTGGCTGCGCCACATGCAGCAGCAGCAGGCACACACTCCAAACTTGCAATGCTCTTTGTGCTTCCCATGATTCTAATCAGTATGCACTATGTATGTTAACTGAAGGCATGATATATACATTAACCTTGTCTGCTGTTGAATCCTAACAAATTTAACAGGTTCTTGTTTTTGCCTCATTGAATTTTTGTTCCAGGGTCCTCCTTTGTTTGAAGCGTGCCTTAAGAATTGCAAATGCAGCTCAGCAGATGGCTAATGTAACAAGGGGAAATAGTGGATCTGTCGCTCTATTTATTGAAATTTTGAACAAGTAAACTCAAGATCTTGATCTTGTATCCTCTCTGGTGCATATGATTGCCACTGTTGTAACCCACATGCTGCTATTATTTTCAGGTATTTGTACTTCTTCGAGAAAGGAATTCCAGAGATCACAAATACTGTAATCCAGGATTTGATTGAATTGATTAGGACTGAGAAGCAAAGTGATAACAGTGTAGCCGATCCATCTACAGAGGCATTCTTTGCCAGCACTTTACGGTACATTGAATTCCAGAAGCAGAAAGGTGGAAGCTTAAGCGAAAAATATGAGCAAATAAAAACTACTTGATTGCTCATAATTCAAAGAAAGTACAACATCGTGATGAGTTGTTTTATGGAGAGCCATATTTGGGAAGTCCAGTGAAATACGCCTGAAGAGTATTTACATGAGTTGTTCTTTTTGTGAATCTCACTCAAAGCGGGCTTTCCCTCCAGTTGGTGACATGTTTGGGTTAGTCAGGTGGCAATAAGCTTTACCCTCTGGGAAGCTAAGATCTGTACAGGGAAACTTGTCTACCGGAGTGTCATTGTTGTATATTCCTTTTCTTTTTCAAATTTGGTAAAGCACATGAATTTTAGGTTTTCTACCTTTTTCTAAATCTGGAGGTGCATATCTCTATTTATCTGGCCGAACATTTTGATTAATTCATAGCAATGAAGGCGTTGAATTTGGACAGTGTTCTGAACTGTTGCTCCAATACTTCGCTTCCAGGCTGGATTTGCAGGAGCCTTTTTTTAAATAATTTTTTTTGCGAAATTACACTTTTGGGTGATGGTTTCAAAAATTTGTAATACTAGATCTTACCGACACTTGAATTGTCTACAGGAATTATATTAACCTTACAGCGAAAAATATACCTGTTGTCGACAGAAGTTCTATTAAAAAAGATACCTGTCAACAGATAGATAGTCAATAGGGATAAAGCATCAAATGCAGGACGAAAGCCTATGCGCGCCAGGCCTGCCATACATGCTGCCGCCTCGTGTTCTGCGCACATGCAGCATCCCTGCTACTGCCGCCCGCATGCACGGCATGCCACCCAGTGAGGCCTTTTTCTTGTCGACGGTTCATCGGTCGACAGGAGCTAACGGTCGACAGGCGTTAACTTTTTTCTGTCGACAGGGTGTGATTTTGCAATTTTTCAAAACGGGTACCTAGCAGTGCAATTCTTTTTTAAAAAAAATTCGATGTGCAGCTGTGAGCTGATGCATCGACACCTAGACCATCAAGGATCCAGTTGTTCCTTATCCAACAGCCTTTTCAGCACATCATTCGGCATCGGCGTATGATAGGATGTTTAGATACTCCATCTGATTGCTTTATAGATTGTTTTGGACTTGTATATAAAATTTATTTTGTTTTAGAAAATGTGAATTATTTGTATAGCTACTTGACCAAGCTATCCTCAAGGGAGCTGGAATATAAGCATCTGCCTGGAAGTACGGAACATTGACGAAAGAAGAGATCTGGAAGTGTTCTGCCAGAAACTAGACACGAAGTGCTCTTTTTGTGGGTCAAAATCTCCCTGGATAGTTACTAGTCGACGATCAAGCAACATATTGCCTTAACTGTCGGTGCAACAAGCTTGCAATTTAGCAATGGAAATTTGTACAATCCACAATGTCATAAGCTGGAAAAACAAAGTTAGGAAATCAAGATTCCCCTTGCTTCAGTTTTGAAGATGCAACTAGTCAGAATCAGACGCTGGTCAATTCTTTCCTTGCTAATTCCAGAAAAAAACCATATTTTTCTCTTTGCATGTAAACTTGCACGAATCTCTGTTCTTTTAGAAAACATCTTCACTGAAGGTATGAAACTGCAAGATGCTCTTGGTCTTGATCATGATGAGCCATATAAACTTCAATATGACGCTCTTGTTTCCTTTTTCTTGCTCTATATCCAATCTTGAAAAAGTCCTCACTGTTTGGCATCAACACAAAACTGATTCGCAAGATGCCCAATATAATGAAGAAATGCAAAAGATGGCCTCCCACCGATCATGAATGGAGCTATAGTATATCATCCGAACTCAATACCTAATTGTTGATCTTCCTGAATAGTATTTGGTGATAAACTGTTCCCATCTTTCATCACGATGTCAATCGTCTCTGAGTTAATGATCACCCTGCATAGTCCAAGATGGACTCCACTAACAAGGTCACAATTTTCATACAAACCATCTGCTGGAGGCATGTTCAACATGCAAGATTTTGGTAGTACAATCTTTTTCCTTTCCTGAAGGTGGTTTTCCTTAACTGTTAGCACAAGGCGATGTTTCCTCCCTAGTAATTCAGAGACATATTCCATATCACCCATAGCCAAAGCGTGGCGAACACGACTGGAAGAAACTTGTCCCTTATCGCTTGAATTTACGGAGGTTGATACTCCATTATGAGATCTTGCTGTGTCCATGATGGACCGCACAATGAATGCACTCAAACCAAATTCTTCACATAGTTTCACTAGCTCAGCTGCATCACCAGATGCTTTGTAGCCAAATCTGTAGTTTTCACCTGTCACAGTACATGAACAAAGATATATTGTTAAGTTAATGACAATTCAGTGAGATACCACACCTGCAAGAGAACAAAACATGTTTCTACCTGCTACAACACCTCTTATTTTAAGATCCCTTGATAACCTCTCAACAAATTGCCGTGGAGTTAGATACCTGACCTTTGAAAACTCAACTTGATATTCAATAGGCACCACATTCCTACAGTATGGAGCCCAAGAGGAGAGTACTCGCTTCCGATCACATTGAGCAACTATAGGAGGCCTGCATGAAAGGAAAGCAGTCATGATTTGCCACAGGCAAGTTCTTCTTTATTTGGGGCTAACGATTATCAAGAGAAGTTATGAAAAGCCTCTTTTAGGCTCACCTATACTCCCAGCCAAGTACTTCAGCCATTCCCACAAAAGAAAGAAGAAAGGGGGTCCCTGCTTTAGAAGCATGCGTTGCCAATTCCCGATGGCCAATGTGAAGGGCATCAAACTTTCCCAGGGCAACAATCCCATCTGAAACATGCATCGAATATCCAATGAAACTTGGACTTATGCATGACAACATAAAATTATGGGCAATATCATGGGATGATGGGTACTGGAGTAACAGATGAACACAGAATGCCTTTGGGTTTTGGATGGCCTACAACCTTTTAAATACTATCATCTAAACTCTAAATTAGCCTCCATACAAAATAGAGGAACTTACATGGTTTAATCTTTCCAGTCAAGAAAAAAATTAGTTTAATCCTATCCTCATGCAAGATCGTGCAAAGTTTTAAAGCATACACCCTTAGTTATGGACAGCAGTTACTGAAGTGCCAGCAACAGATTTTGCATGCAATAGTCACCTTCTGGAGGTGTATGTCATAGATTTTATATGCAGAATGAGCAGAAATTTGGAACTTGAATATTATGAAAAGAAATCCATATAGTGCATACCAATCACACAGTCTTGATCTTCCCCACAGTCTATTAGGAGCTTATCTTTCAGTACATCTTCATTGTTCATACTAATCCCTGTCTGTCGAAATGAGCTGAAGGTTGCCAACGAGCATCTATTCTGCCCTTTGTCCATGCCTAGAAGTTTGCTTTGACTGCAGTAGCTACAAGTGTGAAACAAAAAAGTTACGAAACATTTAAAAGTTAAAAATGGTAAACCGATTTCACAGTAATTGCAGTTGTACATATAAGAAAATCTGCTTGTATTGATGCAAGTTATAAACTGTAGGGTTATAAGACAACAAGACCAATCATTTTACACACACAAAGCTGACTAATTCTAAGTAACAAATAGACTCATTAGTTGTTTTACACTCAGATTTGGATTGTGAAATCCTACAGGAAATTAGTGAACTATAAGAGATAAATAACTCTGAAGGCTTAGCGTAACCAATGGGAAAAACCATAAGGGGATATTGAGCCTTGCATGGGGACACATCAAATAGTCATTCCACGCGATCTCTTATACTTTTGAGTGGCTTCACCTGCCAACAGGCTAGGCTTGCCCTAGGGGAGAAAAGCTCCTGCCCAGCGTGACTAGAGGACAAGTCATGCGGAATCGTGGAGTTACAAAATTTTGTGAATGTGCAAAGTAACACTTACTAAACCAATAACATGCAACAAGCCACATGCAACTTTCATCCGTGCAGGCGTGCTATACATGGGGACAAGCTAACTTGACCCCTTATCTGCATGTGATGCAAAGCTCAAAGTATGTGGATTGAACACATCCTAAACTTTCAACTAAGATTCATCGTCAAAGTAGGTAAGGTGGTAAGACAAGCACAAACAAACAGTACAAATGCTGCAAACCAACTTAATTACAGCAAACCTACCACTTGTCCACCTCCAAACTCCACCTTTCACCGCCCCGCCATTGAACAGAGTCAGTGATCCAAAGCTCCTAGTCCTAATCCATGCATATAAATATTTTACATAACACAGAGTCTTAATCCCATTCCAGAGATGACGCCCGATAGTCCGAGCATTTCGCCGAACAGCTTGCGAGCGACGGCAGAAGCAGGGCACCGAGGAAGACTCCCATCCAAACAAAGAGAAGGACGAGGAAATGGAACAAGAGCAGGACGCAGCTCGCTACCTGAAGCGCCGGCCGGGTGGCAGGAGGAGGCGAGGGGCTCCGGCGTCGGCGCGCGGGCCCCGGACACGGGAGCGGGAGCGGAAGCCGAGGAGAGGTCGCCATTGGGGCACCGGGGATGGGGAAGGGGACGGGGAGCGGAAGGTGCAGGAGAGCGCCGCCGCGGCGGCGGCGGCGGCGGCGGCGGCAGCGCCCCTCTCCATCCCACCACGCCGCTCTCTTTCCTGTGTCGCTTTTTTTTTCTGCCGCTTTGCTTCGCAGGCGGCGCGGCGACCTCTTCGTAATAGGCAGATAGGCTAGTTCTCTCACTTCGTAAAAAAAGTTTTATTCATTTTAAATGCTACAACCTCGGTGATATAATATTACAGTTAGAATCAGATTTAACATAATATAATATAACGAATTTGGATAGCGGTGAATCTAGACAGTATCACTGTCTAGATTCATTGTACAACGTTGTGTCAAATCTAGTACCAAATTGTAATATTATGGGACGGAGGGAGAGAGTAGATCCGTTAGTAGTTTGTTGTTTTTAAAATCAAATTTCTTTGACTTTTATCAAATTTAAATAAAAATATTTTAGTATCTATAAATTTGTTCCATAGCTATTTTAAAAAAACTAATTTGATATCATAATTATTGTTATATATTTTTTATAAATTTAATAAAGTTAGAGAAATTTGACTCATTATAAAGTCAAATGTCTATAATATATAATAGATAAAATATCATTTCATAATATCAACGATAAATATTTTGATCTTTTACCCTCACTTTTACTAGCCGTTAGATGAGGTGCCAGTGAACCATTCACACCTTCCTTCGGTTCAGGTTGGATCAGAGCAAAACACAGATTGATTTGTGAACTTGTTTAATCCTCTGGGAAACCAGTGTGCATGAGTGCATCTGATGGGCCTCATTCAAATAACAGAAGGGCTTTCAACAAGGGGAACAAGAGAAAATCACATGATAGACCACCTAACTTATCATCCTATGGTGAAGGAGCTGTAGATGGTAGCACTGTAGAAAGTATCAGAAATATGAGACCGGTGTATCTTGAAGATAGGCTTATCAAGCCACCCGTTAGATATGGATGATGCCAACTATATATAGTGATATATATAGTATGACATATAATAAGAAAATAATAAATTACATTAAAGATAAAGCTAATAGTTAATGTAAATAATAGACATATATTTCCTCCGTTCTACAATGTAAGTCATTCTGATTCTATTTAAATTTATTTATAGATCAATAAATCTCTAAACACGTATATAAAATATATACATTGATATATAGATGAATCTAGACGACATCAGAATGACTTATCCATTCATTTTTATGCTTTCGTAATCACCATGCTATCAGAATAAATAGCGGATTAACATTTTTCTACCTCGGATATCTATCGAGACATCCATGTCATCCATTTTTATGCTTTCGTAATCACCGTGCTATCAGAATAAATAGCGGATTAACATTTTTCTACCTCGGATATCTATCGAGACATCCATTTATAATTGTTGTACGAGTTGGCCTCCTCTTCCTATGACCATTTTGGATGGAGACGCTTGCTTGTAGAAGCAGAAACGCGCTAGATTAGAATGACACGAAATGTGGTGATTGGCCTGCGCATGGACGATTATTCATCTTGTACCCGTTTGATTAATGCAACTCGTACGTTGGGCATTTAAAACTGGCCCCAAATGGTCGATGAATCACTTTGCACCTGAGACAAGATTTACAAAACTGTCTATAGATAACAATAATAAAAGTACAATCTGTCTAAAAAATACAAAAAATTGGACAACGTTTTAACATTTAGTAAAATTTATTTCCCTATTTGATAAAAAATATTTTAAACAGGTGCAATACTTGACGATCATATTTGCAACACCGAGAAACTATTATGACATTGCATATAATACTCTTGTTTTTCTATATCAGTTATCGAAACTCAATGTTTCATGTATGAGACTATGGGAGCGAAGTGTTTCTAACTTAGATTTGATCGTTTTTCACTTTATTTTTTTAATTGAAATATTTCTAAACAAGTGATGAAATATTTTTCGGATAGTATTAAAATACCGTTCAATTTTTTAATTCATATACGTCTGGACCCTAAGTCGGCTAGTCATTGGTTAGCTCTTTTTTTAACCGAGATTGTAGGCTGCTCGTACTCGCTTACTGATGATGTGTTGCCATGACAGCGTGTTACAGACGTGACGTGACGTCGTTTTCATTATTTTCGCGTTGAAAGCTGTGTCCTGACTCCTGATGCCCTCGGCTCTGCATGTTTCTTGTGGGGATTGGAGTCTGCGTTACTGCATATTTCCTGTAAAAAGGTTGCCCGTCTGGTCTCTGCCTAACCTTCTATCCTATTCTCGCCGCTAATAGTGTTTCTTCTCGGGCAATCTAACGGCAGTGCCAATAATAAACACCATACCTTTTATGCCATCTATAAACTAATCATATATTCAACTATATTAATACAAAGTACTAATTTAATATGTTAGTTTAATATCCTTATTCTCATATCAAACTTAGTTTGGTTGCTATGCAGAAACTAGGTCCATGCAAGACCTAGTTTCTTATATTTCCTCATTTTAATATACTATCATATTTTTTTAATCAGATATGGTATACTATTTAATATTATAGAAAACATTTTAGCTAAAAACATTAGGATTGTCCTAAGCTAAGAAAGGTTAAACCGATGGTTGTGTGCATAGACGAACTTTTCAAACAACGGGTTAACTTGTTTCGTGCAGTCAAAATTTGTCCCTGTGTTTCCCTGACTTTTTTGACGTGGATTGTCTTCAACACCGTTGTCTGGTTGATGACTCAAATATACGTTTTAGCTCCTAGCATACGATAGTTGATCAAGCAAAAAAATTGCCTATTTATGATGTAACTATGTTCAATGAATGTTTGTCTAATAAAATAAATTCACCATACTTTTGGAGTTTATGGTTGCACACATCCTTTTTAACTTATATAATAAGTCCATTTTATATTATAAATTGTTTATTTTTTCTTCAATAATCACCGGCCCGATTCAATATCGACATATGGTTAAACTCGAGCAAGTTTTCAAGCTCATAAACGTGCAATCTTTTTTTTAAAAATGATATGAATTTACAAAAAATATTTTAAAATCATTTATTAATTTTTAATATTAAACGTATTCATTTAAATCTTTAAAAACCCAGCATAAATCTCACTTTATCTATCTTCACTCTCTTCGTTCAACAAAAGTTAATAAATTAGTAATAAAAGCAAGATGCTAAAAGATCCATTGTTAATAAAGAAATTCTTGATTTATGAGCTGAAAATAGACAAATAAGTAGACACTATTTTTTTGAACAAAACTGAATACAAAAAATGAGTTTTTAGAACGGAGAGAGTACCCTGCCAGTCTTGGATTCTGCGGTTGGCGTTTTGGCGAATGGCGAGGTCGGCAGAACAGCGGACGCGTCCATTTGCCGGCAAAGTTCATCACGTGACCGAGGGGGAGTAGAGGGGGTGCACGCACGCGGAATCCGACGGCGATGTGAGCCCACACGGAGCCACGTTCTGGCCGGCGTTAGACGACGAATCGACGAGCAGCTGGATGATGGGTGGAGATTCCAGATCAAACCAAACTTTAGCACAACAAGACGTTGCGTAGGCCTGCATTAGAATAGTCACAGGTGAAACAAACAAAATCCTCATTAAATATAAACTTCAAAATATTTATTTATT
>KE373169.1:0-12718 GCA_000418225.1 Zizania latifolia
GGGCTTAAGGGAAATGTTCAAATCTTTAGATACCGATAACAGTGGGACAATAACTCTTGAAGAACTAAGAGCTGGTTTACCAAAGCTTGGCACTAGAATTTCTGAATCAGAAATAAGGCAGTTGATGGAAGCGGTATGTTCATATCTCTCAAGCTCATATGCTTGGTTTTGCACACTATCTTACTTCTTTCTGTCTCTGTACACTCATCTTATTACATGCAAACGTCCTAATGGGAACACAGAAAAGTCGCTTGCTTATCTTGATTCTGTACTAATGCCAGTAGTTCACAAAAATATTGTAGTGCTATCCTAGTAAATGTGCCTATATCTGAAACATAAGAAATGAAATGATTCTTTGTGACTTTAAATCAGTGGAATGAGTTCAGACGGAATTGACTTTTCCACATTTCTGCTAGAACTTGCCTGATAGATTCAACACTCTGTTCAGCTTGTTGTTTATAATATTTTCTTTTTATCTGATAATATTTTATTCTTGAATAGGCTGATGTTGATGGAGATGGGACCATTGACTATGTTGAATTCATATCAGCAACAATGCATGTGAACAGATTAGAGAAGGAAGATCACATATACAAAGCATTTGAATATTTTGACAAGGACCACAGCGGGTAATTTCATCTCTAACATTTTCAAAATTTATTTTGATAGGTTTGATCTTTTGCATCAACTAGTTTGTTGCTCACATGATTCTGTACAGGTTCATAACAGTCGATGAATTGGAAGAAGCTTTGAAGAAGTATGATATGGGTGATGAAGCGACTATTAAAGAAATAATTGCTGAAGTGGATACAGATCATGTGAGACTCCACTAAATACCTAGATAGCTCCACTGGTTACTATGGATATATCATACATTGTCACTGTTCAGAAATTAGAATATGCAGAATTATGTAAGTAGTCAGTTCTGTTGCTATTCAATCAGGAAAATTGAACATCTTGGAGACATTGAAGGAGGTTGCAGGATATTCAACAATCACTTTAAGATAGTGGGTGCAAACTAACTATTATTTTCAAGGGTAAAACTAGCTTAAGTACTAAAATATGTAAGTTAATGAACTTTGATCCATGCTGCTTGTCTAGTAATCAACACTTCATTATTCCTGTCGTATAAAGAAAAAGTTATACCATCCCGATTCCGGTAAGCTTTAGCTATGAACAAATCCTGCCTTCTCTGAGCAATCTGTTTCAATCAACATGATGCGGGTGCTATTGTTAAAAAGTCAACATTCAAATGAAAATTTGCTTACTAAATGCTACATTTCCTATTTTACTGCTTTAGGATGGGAGAATAAACTACCAGGAGTTTGTTGCCATGATGAAGAATAACAGCCCTGAGATCGTTCCAAATCGACGGCGCATGTTTTAAGCCCTCCCTACAGTTGATGTGAAGTTATTTCCTATCACAAATTCTCCATGGTTCCATCTTGTAAATGTTCCAAATCTGCGGACTTCATTGAGGTATCTGCAACTCTGCAAGGGATATTGGGATTGTTATGTATCATGGATATAGCTCTTCCTGTCGTTTGCTCTGGACTCTGGAGTGGTGTGGCGACTCCTCTTTTCTTCCACCCCACCCTACAATTTACGAGATTCCTGAATGAGGTGTGTTTTGTGGACATATGTTTTCTGTCTCTTGATAAGAAAACTGCTTGTAAAACAGTTTCAACTGATCATATCATTCAAGGTAACGCTTTTTTCGTAAGATCAGCAAGCCAATGTCCAGCCCAGTACATCATGCTTCTCGCCCAGATGACACGGCCCAATTGGCCCTTCGAAATTTGGATCGCAACCAATGTTGGCGATCCAACTGGATAACCGGAATTTCTGGTCTCCGTACAGATTGCCGTCTCTCTCCGAATGATTCCCCACGCCGCCATTGCCAAAGGAGAGAGGATCATGCCAGAAAATTTGGTGCAAATCTCCCCTGAACAAGAAACGAAAAACATAGGCAGTATTTCTACAATCCAGCAGCAACCCTGAGCTCCATTTCGAAAAAGACGAACTTTGTTTTCTCCTGAGAGCCGAGGTTTCTTGGAAGCAGAATTACACAGCAACCACATGGAATTAATTGTACGCTGATGTTGAATGGCATCACAAATTCTGACATGAAAAATGACACATGACATTCAGCTCTAAACCACTAGCGAAACCAGACTCTCGCATAATAAGCTTCTTGCATGAACTTTACAGTGATATCGCCTCACACAGATGATAGATAATCATCGAATTAAGGTCTTTCTCATCTTTGCTGACTTGTGCTTGATAAAGAGGGTCGCTAGCATGCTTTTAGTGCCGACAGGAGCCTTTTGGATTTCACGGCCTCTAGGGTTGTCCAAAGAATTAAACGTCGACATATGATTGAAACGAGGTTGGTCCTGAAAATACAGACATGAAAATCTGGACTTGTCGGGTGTCATAAAGAGACAAAAATTATTAGGATAAACCAATTTTACTGAATATACACAAGTGTTATGGTGCACTAGTAACTTATTTTGATTGCACATTAAGCTGTTTCATATTCCAATCGTTTACCTTTGTACCACCAGTTTTCTTAGCATCAAAACTGTTGTTCCCATTCAGTTTCAGAGGCCTGCGTATGGGAGAAGCAGATAGCCCCTTACCTGAAACATGAGTTATTTAGATGTAACGTTCGTTGGCATACAAATGTTACGAAAATCCCCTACTTTACAGTTAATATATATGTACATATCCATCATCAAATCACATTCATGTGATTACATGCCCACTGGCTCTAATACATTAAATAGCAGAGTGGCTGATTACCAAGAAGGTACAAAGAACCATCTGATGCAGGTTTAGATGATATAGTATCCCCTATTCTGCACAAAAGAAGGCGACGACAAGTTAGATCAGAAGAAAATAGCTGCACTGCATCTTAGTAAATAAACTAAGGGGCAGTTTATACACAACTAAACAAAACAGGAAAGCTAGTCTTACGTAAATGTGTATTTCTGCGCTCCATTTGTCGAAGTGCTTTTCTCTGAAGCCAGATGCCATGAAAGGGTCTTTGGTGCAGCTGAAAATGAAATATTTTTCTTGGTTAGTATGAAGAGTAGCATCCGAAATTTGCAACCTGAACAAAAAAGAATGAATAAGAAGGTCACCTGACGGATAAGGTTTAGGCTTTGATTCCTGACCACTGTCTGTTTGCGGGTGTGCAAGAACCTGATTTCTTTTATGGCCGGTAGCTAGCTTGGCAAGTAAGTCGACAAGATTCAGCCTTTTGTTTTAAAAAAACATAGAGGATAACTTCCTAGTTGTACACGTCCTTACATGGTAGGATATAGTGCTTGTTATGTTTTATGAATGTTCCCCCTATTTGCTGCTGCCTGTGGCCTGCTCTGTCGGTGTAGATTTGGCAGGCGAGGATTTGCTATAAATTGGGCAATGGGATAGACTGACAGTGTCAGTTAAACTGTCATGGTTTCATCAGCATATACTGCACGCAAAGCAGGCAGATTGAAGTACCTGGTTTAAGCGGGCAACCTTCAGCTCAACGGAAGAGACATCAGAAGCTTGCTGTTCGAACAGGTCTGTTAATTTGTAGGCAACAGTACCTAGGTGATCAACAGCATTGACAACAGCCCTTACAGCATAATCTTTCAGGTTTTCCAGAACCCTGGTATCAATCAGCATTGTTAAGCTTGGGAAATATTCAAATATCAGCAGAAAAGCTGCAAATTATGTGAAATGTGCTGCAGTATGAAACAAGATAAGATTTTAGTATTACCATACAGTTTTCTTTTTTCTAAAACTAAAATTTTAGAATCCATGTATCATAATTTAATTTAATTTAAATGGAATGGCAACATGTGGGTTGCTGCAAACCTCCGAGCTGAATTCAATTGGTGGCACATAGTAAAGAGATGGTCGTTACATAATTCCAAAATTCCAGATAGCACAGACATTATACATTCTTCTTTAGCCAGTAGAATTTCTTTTCTGTCCACATCTCCACATCAAGTTCCTTTATCACGTATGTTGCTGTCTTCCATCGTTTAGGCGGCTCAGTGGGTGTTTGGTTCTTTAGTCTAAAGTTTAGTTCCCGTCACATTAGATGTTTGTGTGCTAATTAGAAGTATTAGATGTAGGTTAATTATAAAACTAAGTACATAAATGAGGGCTAATTCGCGAGACGAATATATTAAACTTAATTAGTTTATGATTTGACAACGTGTTGCTACAGTAAACATGTGCTAATGATGGATTAATTAGGCTTAATAGATTCGTCTTGCGAATTAACCTAGGACTTCTACAATTAGTTTTATAATTAGCTCATGTTTTATCCTTTTAATTAGCATCCGAACATCCAACGTAACGAGAACTAAACTTTAGTACAAGAATCCAAACACTTCCTTAGCCTCTAATATCTATCATACGTAATTGCTACTACATATGACGGACCAATGATTCAATTCAATTCAACCCCTACATCAAATGATGAATAGAGCTAGGTAGCATGCAAAAATGCCAGGGTACTAGGTATTTGAAGATTGTAAATTAAAATGGTAGAGCTGGGCAACTGCAGGAGAAGGAACCTCACTCACATCTGCTTCTGCTCACTGTGGATGTAGGACTTCTCGCAGTACTCGGAGGCGGAGTAGAGCTGCGGCCGCAGGTTCTTGAGCTCCTGCGCGCGCAGGCATCACCACCAAGAACCGGCCGGATCCACGAGGGAAGCAAAGGAGTCATTTTTCCCCCCGGTGTCTGCGCGTGAGGGATCTGGGTTGGAAGGGACAGGGAATGCAGCGCACCTGCAGGGCGTTGACGAAGCCCTTGCTGCGCTCCATGGAGGCCTCGTCGACGGTGGTGGGCCCCACCCCGGCGACCCCCGCCCAGCCGCCGGCCGCCGGGCTCGCGCGCAACGACTGCATTGTTGGTTTGGCTGGTTGCTTTGTCTCGTCGTCCCTGGCGACGGAGCTGCACGGCACAATGAACAGTGGCGGTCCTAACCACCCGCCCTTTTCTAATTGTCCTCACTTGCATTGACAAGTAATCTGAAGAGCGAAAAACACAGTAACTTTGAGCTGCAGGTCAGGATCTGAGTCTCTGAATGTCTGACAGGATGAGTGGTACGGTGGCTCGTAATCGGGCCATCATGCCGATAGACTACTCCACATTATAATTCCGCGGTTTTCAGCAGCAGTGTCGGTCTTCGTCGTTCACAGTAGAGTGTACAGCATCGATCCCCTGAGACTGATGAGACATGAGAGCGAGCCCGGAGGAGTCATGGGATGTTAGCTGTGCAGCGGACAGCGGTCGGAACCCGTCAATGCCTGTCGGTTGGGTCAGGGGTTTTACTTGGTGCACTAATGGCAGCTATCCATCATTCACGTATGCCAGTACGTCAACATAAATTCTGTGTCGTTGGTGCTCCGTTTATATATCTTCAGCATTTTGTTCATCCTGTAATTAGGAACAGATCGATCTCAATTCTCAGGGAGGATTATGCATGTTACTTGCATAGTTGAAATACTCATGGACAAACGTTGGTCTTCACACGACTACAGATGTCTACATTCAGCTTTTTTTACGCGTTTCCAGCCAGCTATACGGACAGATAAATCAAAGCGGACTGATACAGATTCAGAGGCTTATAAATTTATATATATGCTGTAGTACATACGTAGAGATAGCTACATCCTGATGCACAGATTCTCAGTTGCACTTTGATTTAAATTTATACACAAATTCACTACCACACACTTACATCTGTACAGTTTGATAAAGATATATATATCTATATAGTGTCATTTAAATATATATAAATATAGTATAATTTTTACATAAACACATCAATACATTGATAAACATACAAATCTACATATAAAAAAAGATTCATATATTAACAAATAGTCAGACAGAAACATAAAACAAATCGCATACTAGATAATACACAGATCTTCGCAGACATTTCTTTACTCACAGCTCATAGCAGTTTTTTTTAGATCTACGGTTTAACTAAACATATCCATTAGCGGCCCTGGTGAAGCTTCACCATGACAAGCAGAAGCAGGGCAAGCCTGCACGTTGGCGCACACACACACCTCCACTACTATAGGCGTCGTGCAGCCTCTCGGAATAGTGGAGGTCCTCAGAGGAACCTCACCCGAAGCACCTTCACCGTTCGCCCACCCGCCGGGCGCCGCCTTCGCCGAGGCCAGTCATGCATCATGCAGCCGCGAACGTACAGCGGTACAGGAGCTTCTCCAGGCACGGCAGCTTCTGACTTTCGGCCCAGAATGGGAAGTCCGGCGGTCCAGCTTCTTCAGCCCAGATGGGAGCGCGAACGCCATCTTGGCAAGCTTCATATATATCCACTAGTTCCACCGGGAAGTCTTGTTTCACTGGTTTCAGATTTTGCTAAGCAATTGGGAGATTCAGTCTTTCACGAACTAACCTAGAATCCGTGCCAGATTCAGTCAGAGCTTTTCATAATTTGAATTGTCTTAACCTTATGTCGTTTGAACATTTCAGTAGTGCCTGGTTTTGTTGGATGATCACTTCTTTGGAAGTTCTCGAGCTGTCTCGCTGTGAGAAACTTGTGGAAATTCAGACTCATGTCAGAAACCTTGCACCTGGAAATATTAGACTTGCAAAGTGTCCATTATAAACCATCATATATAAATCATCATTGACGAGTAGTAAAGCAACCAGTGATTAGATGCACTCATCTGTGATAGTTCATTAGTTTCCAACCGACATAGATAATGTCATCGCAATTAGGTGTTCATCTATCACGAATATATCTTTCACCTGAGAGAAGACAATAATCATTGTTAACACGAATATTCATGTCAGAAACGTGTGTCACGGACTACGAGTAGCTACTAGCTAGAGTGGTCTCTCGAGTGAATGATAATGTAGTGCTTGATTTCCACCGAGAGGTGGCCGCCCGCGACGCAGATGCAGGGAGACATTTTCTTTCTGTAGACGGCGACATGCACATCTCATGGGAGGCCGGCACAGCTAGATAGCGCAAGTCGCAATCACTTTGTGTCCGTGTCGTCGTTGCCGCTAGCTAGAGATAGCTGCTGCCTGGTAGTAGTACTGCAAACAAAACTCAATGATTCTATATCGTGAATTAATAAAGCAGATATCAACGAGTGGTATCCATCAGCTAGTTCGAAAAGAAAATTACATCTAGTTGTATCTTTTTGACACGACGTACAGATCCGGCCGGGTCCCTGTCAAATAAACTTGGATTCCGAATCCCGGGCCGGCCGGTGCACTAGGGCAGCACGCTTACTGCTTCCTCCGTCTTAAATTATAGTTGTTTTTAGTTTTTAGTGTATTTATTAAGATACAAGTAAAAAAGTCTAAACTACTCCTTAATTAGTACTACATGTAACTAGCACTCTAAATAGATAGAAGTAAAATAACTCTAAATAGAAGTAAAATAGAAAGCCGTAGGGAGGGCTTACTAGTCCGGTGCAGGATGGCAAAATGGCCTTTACGCATGTACACATGTGAACGCATGTTTATAATGGCTCTGGCCTGATAGGAGTATAGGACACGCACTGTCTACTACCGTCTTTGGCTATAAATAATTATTAAAGTGACCTTTTACTCACTAAAATATAAATAATTAGTATCCAAAAATTTTAAACCTAGAAATTTAAGAAAAATATAACTGTGAATGTGTACCTGTGAATATGACCGTTAACTGAAGCACAGAGGGGACTTCCAACGTACGTAGTGCTACGTACGTATAAGAATTGATAGATCGATGATCGTATATACGGTAGAGTATTCTCAGGACCTAACTACTCCATTAGCATTAGCATAGATATTATATATATGCTACTTGATTACTGACAGCTGCTAGCAGTACAGGAGGAATTCTTTCAACGACATATACATATATACATAGGAAGAATTAAGCTGTATCAATTATTCAACATCTTTTTTATTCGGAGAATATTTAAGCTGCAGTCATTTCCTGTTTTCCAGTGATGCATCATCCAAAGAACCCCAGCGACAGCGACGGCCGGAGAGGCACCAACTGCCCGTCGACACGTCGGCCGGCGAAGTTTCAGCCGCAACATATATTCAGATTGAGGACGAACGATACCACGGGAAAGAGGATCCAGAATTAATTTCAGATATCTGAAAAGGCTCTAGTATATATATTGCTTTGCGTCCAACCACAAGTAATTAATTAAACAATTAGAGGAGAGCGAATTAAACTGCAGCTATCAAAATTCAAAAGTCCAAGTGGATTTCTTCAGGTAACGAATATTTCTGCAGCGTCGTTCAAGGTGTTAATAGAAAGCAACACTTTGAAAAGCTAAAGTACGAAGCAAAAGAGGTCCAAAAAGCAGGAGAGCGACACTACGGTTTGGGCCTAGAAATCTAAAAGAAAATTACAAAGGTCGCAGCACTGCACTGCACGCACACTGAAATGAAGATGACTTGGTCGCTAATTAACCCTGCATCTGCATGCAGAAAGAGCTAGCTTCTCATACATTGCATTTGCATACAGTGAACACATAGCTAGTGCATGCAACTTTATTAATCTGACCTTTTATCTTTAAAAAATGTTCTATTTGACCTTTTCACCTTTCACAACCTCCAAGCTGGAGTTTATTTCAGACTGTAGGATTTGTTTTGATTAGGGCAATCCAATGCTAGACAACATACATAGTTAATTTCTATATGTTTCATATCATCTGAGACTAGTTGTAATCTAACTATCTCAATGCACACATTACTAATTCAATATATTGTGTAGAAACCAGTTCACATACAAAATCTAGTTTTCTCATTTTTCCTTACTAATATATTACTATACCATTTTTAATCTTATGTGACATACTATTTAATGCTATAAAATCATCCTAGCTGAAGCAGTGTGACCGCTCTTAAGAAAAACACCATCATTGCCAAATTGGAGGCACCAATAGCTAGTCAGCCTCTCCAATTGTCATTTGACTCTTGTTTAATTCTGCGTGGCTGTTAAACAAATAAATATGAATGCTGATTAAAAAGTAGGACATGTACACTTGCCACCGATCTGGTGCTCATACTTTTCAAACCAACATAATAACCCTTTTAATTAGTAGTCGTAATCACTGAACTAAATTAAGTTCAATAGCTAGCAAACTACTTTGAGATCCATTAACCATGGACTTGAAAGAATCTTCTGAAACGATCGGTGCCTGAAAAACCTGACTAGCTACCTAAAGATGATAAAAATTTGCACACAATTCAGCAAAAATTATGTTAAAGGCAGCATATAACTAATACGGGATAGATATAAATATGTACCGCTGGAAGTGAATGATTCAGAGAAGCATGGAGTATGTACT
Source organism: Zizania latifolia (assembly GCA_000418225.1). Classification (NCBI taxonomy): domain Eukaryota; kingdom Viridiplantae; phylum Streptophyta; class Magnoliopsida; order Poales; family Poaceae; genus Zizania; species Zizania latifolia. Next base: position 9,354 of record KE373169.1, read on the forward strand.
TTTCGCAGATTGGAGAATATATATAAACAATCTGTACTTGATCGATCGGTTCATGGCGGACACTTGCAGACAAAGAACCTCATGCAGTTTATAAAGAACTTGACCTAACTCAGTGACCAATCGGATAGCTCGATTCGTTCGATGTATACACAAGTTGTTTTATTCGAACGGAGTGATTAGATTAAGAACAAACTAGCATGATCGAGATGCATAATAATGTTTTTATGTTTGGAATGTTTTGGTAATTGAGCGAGGATGTGGACCTGATGGCCGTCCAGCTTTAGTCGTCGTCGCGCATGACATGAATGTTCCTTTGCTAAATAAGTATTTGATTAACTTTAATTGGCTGTACTGATGGAGCACACATGCCTGTGCAGAAATGAAATACTCCTGATTAATAAATTAAAGGTAAGTGCTTTGTAATTGTAATGGAGGTGGAGTTGTGATGTGTGTGGGCAATGGGCATGGATGGTAACGTAGACGATGAGAGATTGAGTTGTTGAGTACGTACAAAAGGGGTGCATGCCGTGTCGGATCCACGTCAGGCCCATCAAAACGACGCCGACCCGACCCCCTGTGGTTCGCTCCAGCTTCATAAAGCGAACTCCATCGCCAGTGGCAATGTCTATAAGGCCTACCCATTCCTGACAAAAAATTCTCTATTAAAGGATAGAAATGTGGCTATTCATTCTTACGAAGAGGCTAATGAAAAAAAATGTTCTTCTGTCAGGTATGACAGGGATGGAGACAATTTCCCATTCTCTGTCTTGGTTCCCATGGGGCCTATTCAGCCTATAAGCTGCGTGTCATTGTAGCCTACCAAATGTCAAAGCTATTAGCTTGTTAGTCATAAGTCACATGTCACACACTGACACACCATAATTTATGTTTATTTATCTATTATGTATGAAGTTAAAGAATGATGTTTATTCTTCACGTAAGGGCACGTATGGGATCAGAGTATTTTCTCTCGTATCAGTGGGGACGACGACAGAATAATTTTTCTTTAATCGAGGGTGTGGGTATGATTACTCACTCACTGTGGAGAATTTCTCATTTAACATCCCTATGCTTATATGGTAATGTTAATGGAAAATATCCAACTTGCTACTACTATTAGACAAGATTGATTTTAAAAAACAAATGGTTTATAATATGAAAACATTATATTTGTGTACACATGGTTTATAATATGAAAAGAACATAAACGCTCTTCACATAGAAAACATATCGATCAATTTGTGTACACATGGCAAGATGTTGAATGCATTGCCTCTTGTAGCTAGACAAAAGATACTCTAACCAAGACAATTCACATGCCTCCAAGTGCATTACTCCCCCTCACACTCAAAGTGGCCGCTTTAGATAATTTGTTCTACAGGTAATACGTACTTACACAAATGTTAATTATCGAATTGGATTTGTTATCCACCTACAAATTCTCACATAGAACTCGATCAGCTCCATAGAGGAAAAACAGGTCGTCTCCAAATTCAAATCCGACTTGCTATTTCTCCGTTTTTTAAATTTTGCGATTTGAAAATCTATTTGCAAGAAAAAAAAACAAGTTCACCGCCGCCATGCCTCCGATGGCCTATATATATAGCCACCAACCCTTTCCCCATGGCTTATTTCCTACTCACATTTCGTCCTCCACTTCCTACTCGCGTAGCCACCCGGAGCGGAGCTCACCGCCAGGCTAGGGTTTTGCCAAGCGTGGGGACGTGGTGCGGTGCTCGCCGATCGCGCCCATGGAGCAGAGGAACCTGTTCGTGTCGGCCCTCAGCGTCGGCGTCGGCGTGGGGCTGGGGATCGCGTCGGCGAGGTGGACCGCTCCGGCGCACGGCGGCGGCGGCGGCGGCGGCGCGGGGGTCGGCGTCGCGGAGTTGGAGGCGGAGCTGCGACGGCTGCTGCTGGACGGCCGGGAGAGCGACGTCACCTTCGACGAATTCCATAACTTCCATTACTACCTCAGGTTTGTACGGCGTGTAGGGTTCCAGTATGAGTCGATCTGATTGGCTTTGCGTTCGGAGCTGGCGTTTCGTGCGATCCGATGCGGAAAGTTGTGACGTTCTTTTTTTTTCTTCTCGCCTTTTTGTGTTGTCGCTATAGGAGAATGATTTGGTTGGATACTTCCTTGTTCGATGGCTTATTGGCTTTGCACGGGGACTAGCAATAGCAACTCCGTACTAGATGCATATGCTTTACAGTTCGATCAAAGTATCAAACCATGGCATCATTGGACGCCGCCTTGTGTTGTACAGAAGGCAAAGCCGATTGATTAATCCACATGAAACCATCTACGTTTAGTTTGTGAATTTAAGCATCATCAGATTTCTGCTTCTGCTCTGTTCCGTTGCGATGTTACTGACATGGATAGCCACTGAGGTAGTACAAGCGTTCGTTTTGCAGCGAGCAGACGAAGGAAGTGCTCATCAGCGCAGCATTCGTTCACCTGAAGCAAGCGGATTTGTCCAAGCACATCCGGAACCTCTGCGCTGCAAGCCGCGCGATTCTGCTCTCAGGCCCCACAGGTTCGCCTTCTCTGGATATTGATCTCTGTTTCTTTCCATGGACATTCCTAGTTAGCTGCTGTTTAGCGTTGTTCGCTGCTGCTTTGCGCAGAGCCTTACCTGCAGTCGCTAGCGAGAGCTCTGTCGCACTATTACAAGGCCCAGTTGCTACTCCTTGATGTCACCGACTTGTCGCTCCGGGTAAGCATGCTCATTCTTGATACACATGCTGTTTCCATGCTCTGAACCTGAACTTTTCTGTTGCTGAATATTGCTGTAGATCCAAAGCAAATATGGGAGCTCCAGCAGAGGATTGGTGAGTTAACAACGTGCACACTTCTTCCCTTTTAAAAGGAACATACAGGTGTGAATAATTAGTGTGGCTGTCCTGTTTAGGTACTCATGTTTAGTAGGGGTGGAATTATAAGAGCAACTCCAGCAGTTTTCCTAAAATTCATTCCCTATATCTCTCATATAGGGGATGACTCTAAAATATTCCATCCCTATACAGCTTACGTCTCCGACAGCTTTCCTAAAACTCATTCCCTATATTTTTAAATCCTGTTTTTTATTATTATCCAACGATAAAAATTATAACGATAAAAATTTCAACGGCTATATTTCTAACGAGTATATTTCCAAATTAGTCTAAATAAAATAATTGATCTCAAAAACATCTTAAAAATCATACAGAAAATAAAATATTTTTCTTTTCTTTTCATTTCTCTTTTTTCTTTCTTCTCTCCTTTCTTTTTCTTCCTCTCCCTTTCTTTCTTCTTCCTCTCTCTCCATCCGAGGGGCACGGCAACTCGAAGGCAGAGGCGGCCTGCGAGTGCCGCTCCGCCACGGAGG
>KE373169.1:65987-107821 GCA_000418225.1 Zizania latifolia
CGCTGAAGCCGGTGCCGAGCGGGCTGTCGACGAAGAGGAGGCCGAAGCGGCGGTTCCACGCGAATGGGTTGGGCGACAGGGAGCCGGAGCTGTTCGAGCTCGAGCCGCCGGCGAATAGGTAGGGGCCGATCTGAAGGAAGCTGCTGAGGAAGCCGGAACAGCCGGGGCCGCCCTCCAGCCAGACGAGAAGCGGCGTGGAGGCAGGCGAGGTCAGCGGGTGGGTGGCCTCGTAGAAGGCGAAGTAGAGCGAAGCATTTGCAGGCGGGATGGGGAGGTAGCCCGACTTGGTCGGGAGGGCTCCTCTGGGCAATACCGCCGCCGCTGCGGCAGCCGAGCAAGAGAATGAGACGGCGACAACGACGAGGAGGGGAAACGCGGGAGAAGCCGCCATGGTGACGGTGTATTGCAAGGGAGCTCCGTGTTGGCAGCTGTGCTTGAGGATGGCGCCATCAGAGAGCCTTATATAGGTTGGCAGCTGGAGGAGAGCGTATAACATTTGTGTACGGCAAGCATGCTCCTCCTGCACAATTTCTTGGAAGCGTACCTGGAAAAAACAGACGTTTCAAACGCATCGTCTCGTACGGTCATACCATTGATTACTCAAGTACTCGTTCCAAAGTAACAGACTGCAAAGATCGACGCCAGATGTCTTCTGCTAATGAGCAGAAACGCAGTTGCTTAATTCGCGCGTAACAGGAGACGACGACGATTCCGTCAAAATCCCGTCACTATTTCTGCTTGGGAAGTTATAAAAAAAGTCAAACAACTTAGCTTAGAAAGACGGGAGAGAAAATTTCTGGTCTACTGATGACCTTTGTGATGTAGTCGTAACTCGTAATTTAGCAGGAAAGATATGACGTAGTGAGGTACATACATCTCTGTTGCCTGGCGCGTAGCAAAGAGCAACATTTCTACCTTAGTTGGTCAGGTCAAACAGCAGGTGGAAGAGATCTGAATCACCTCTTCTACTTGTCTTCGTCCATCTGATCACCTTTCAAACAAATTTCTCCATTTATTACTGGTGACTAGTGAATAAATACTTGAACAGGAGCAGCTCCAGCAAGGAAATCCAATATGTGCCAATCAATTTAGGCCTTTGCAGTCACTAATACATCCTCGACGTGCTGAAGGGTACAGCGCCGACCTTTCTGTTAGCACCAACGCCTTCTGAAGCCGCGGCCGCAACAATGCCGTTAAGAGATCTTGTGTATATGTCAGTTTGTGTTGCCATTCTATCTAACGAGTCGTTCTTTGATCCTGCCGTAAGATGGAAGGGGGATGCTCTCATGTCCAGAGAGACATCAGGCGTCACTTTGGAGTACGCATAAGCATAGGCCTGCGTCAGTGAATGCATTTTATAAACACCCATGGTCTGTGATTGGTCAACGCAGTTCAACCTTGTAGGCATTTGATGATAACCATGTTCTTGTGTGGTTTGTTGCTGGGGAGGATACCCTGAACTCATCACTGGCCCCCTTGCACCATAAAAATCATTGGTGTTTCCAGTACCATAAGGTAATACTGAACCAACAAGTCCCCCTGGTGCCACTGGCAAGTAGAAAATATATTAGAAATATAAACATCACATTTATATTATAATAAATGAAACGCAAATGCACCTGCTTTTGCTGCTTGTGGAGCCTGAGTAGCACTGGGAACATTTACAGGAAATCCTCCCATGTCCCAGAGATTTTTACAAGGCACGTTGGAGACAGGCCTGCTGTTCAATGAGGCCGCAAGAGGTTGCTCGTTGGCAGGAATTGCAGTAGAGTGAACAGTCGTAGACCTTAAAAAAATGTAGCTGTAGATTATCAAAGGCTGCTAGTTTTCCCTAAATCAAATGACAAATCATAATGATGACAGAAGGCCAGACAGAATGAGGAGTATATAGGCGTGGCAACAGGGTATAACATTCTGAATGCATACTAATCAACTCACATTCTGATGTCAGAATACCAGGACTACAAGATGCCAATGTCATACGACTAGGGCGCAATAGTCTAGAGTGTTTTTCTCTTCGTATTATGCTCTAGCTAGTAAATAGAATAGAGCCTGCCAGCCTGGTTAGCAAGTTGAATGGGGAATTGGGCCACCTAGATATCAGTTATGTGTACCCAACTCTACAACGTTGACAGAAGTACAGAACCATACGTTCATAGAAAAATCTACAGCACTGTCCTTGGTACAAGACCATGCAAAGAATTTTGACATGTTCCAGAAATACAACAGTTAATTTCTTTGAGCTCATGATCACCCTAGCCCCAGTAACTTCAGTTGAAAGTTTATATAGCCCAGTTCGACACTCTGATAAAGAACCCTTGACCCAATTCAGATGTTTCTTTCATCATTTGAGTATTTGACACCAAGGATGCCTTGATATGGAAATATGGAGAAAACTTGAAATGCACTTCAAAGCACACCTCAAAGTGGTTTGCACTCACCTAGCTAATATAAAAGGAAAATAAAACAAATAACGGACAAAACACCAGAATTTGATGCCATATTACCTAGGAAGGGATGCATGTTTTCTTTCCATTGGAATTGCAGGGCCATTTCCGTTGTTTTCTTCAAGAATAGAAAATTGCTTCTTAAACTGATCAACCGCACTGGATAATCATGACCACAAGGTATCGCTGTCAGTTAGACTTGACACAATAAAAAAGAGAGTAAATGCATGATCCATGCATGCGCAAAAGCACCGTACATGTGCAAATACAGAAAAGCTAAAACCTTGGGTAGAGAAAAGTTGCTCTCTCTGTTCCATTTCTGTAGTTCTTCTGCAACTGAGGATGATATTCTAATATCTCCTGGAATATCAGCTCCCTTATATCTTCCTTACACAATTTCCTCTGCTCAAATTCAAACTCCACTTTTCTGATTGGCTGACACGATGGTTCTCTATCAACCTTGGAAAGGCCTCTAAAGTATGGATCAGTCAAAGCCTGACAAGATGTAAGTAATAAAAGAAATGTCACAACAAACTTCACATAGCAAACTAAATTTACGAGCAACAACTTAAGCAAGCAGCAATATAGTAGAAAGTGATATATCACAATGATCACCAAACAATTACCTCTTCAGCAGTTGGACGGTCCTTTGAATCAAAGGCTAATAACCGTTGCAACAAATTTAGTGCCAAAGGATCTGCATTGGGAAACTTTTGAGAAAATGGAACTGGGTCTTTCTTTCTCATGCTGCTCAAGTACCTTCTTGCTTTTTCATTCCGAACCTGGAAAGAAGAAAAACAATAAATTCAAATGTCAGGGTTACTGAGTCCCCTCCAAACTCCCAAGATAACCTACAATAAAGTTTGCCCCCTAATAGTACTACCATACCCGTGAAATTGTATCCGTGGAAGGTGTTCCTAGAAGATCAGTCATCAGGTCTAACTGATGGACAACATTTTTACCAGGAAACAAAGGCTTCCCGGTCAACACCTCAGCAAAGATGCACCCAATGCTCCAAATGTCAATAGCTGGCGTATACTGCATTTTTCAGAAATAAAATTGCAACACATTAAGATGGTGCATATAACCAAATCCAGGAAATAAATTATGACAAAGCATAAAAGCAGCAAAGTATTTTGCCAAGCATGTAAAGACAAAAAGAAATGCTTGTGCAGTTCTAATTGTAAGACACTCATCTGAATTGTTGCTTATCACAGTAATCTGAATTGTTGTAAAAGTTTCTATTCAACAGAATAAGGATTCATACTTGTGAAAATGTAGAATTGACAGAAAATAAGAATGCATCCTTCAATAAAAAATGATATAGAGAACAAGATTGAATGTATCTAAATCTCTATGGGAAGTCGAGAAACAGTATCAATGCAGCAAGACAAAATCTACTATCTGTTTTAATTCAAAATATAAATCAAATGTAAAATGCCCTTCTGAGAAATTCTTGGACGAATTTTATGTAATTCACCAGATTTTGTGGATAGAACTAGAAAGGAAAAAAAGGAAAGAACAGGTACGCAATGCAACAGTCACGGTTGCCACATACTTCTGCAGATAGGTTCACACAGTCGGTTTTTAACTCAAGTATAATATCATCAACCATTGAAATGTATTTCTGTCAGGACAAACATACACATGAACTGTAAAGCTCACCTTCGAGAAGAATGATCCACACAGCTCGGGAGCTCTGTACCATCTTGTTGCGACATAATCCTGCAGAGCATATGCGTGATGTCCATAAATCATGATACTTCAACCAGATCAATTAGAATTGGGTTCATGCTTTGTGCTAACATACCGTCCAGTAGACTGTTGTTGGGGTATCGTCGAATGCAACTCGTGCTAGTCCAAAATCACATATTTTCAGTTTGCAGTTAGAATTTGCTAAAATGTTCTTGGGCTTCAGATCACGATGATAAACACTAGCTACAATTATATAAACTCATTGTTAGCACAAATTATGGAGATAGAAAAGTAAAGTAGAATGTGCAATAAGTCATATTACTTTACACAGCGTGTCAATAAGGAAAGACAACAGGGCAGGGTTGATGCGTTGTTGGCAATGGCAAGTCAATACCTATGGCAATTAGTGGGAAAGAATCCCCTTAAGCAATCAGATTGTTGTGTTCTTATCAAAGTGACTACTAGATAAAAGTAAAAGTAATGAAGAAAATGACAGATTGGCAGTGCTATATAAGTAAAAGAGCTTCCATTAACTTAGAGCCCAGTTTTATAGATTGACTGTTATGATTAAGAATAATTTACTTTCACTGTATCTTCAAATTTTTGTGGCCCAAAAGGAGGCTAGTTTGAAAATTTTCAAAGGATGCAGACTGATATGGAAACAGATATGTTATGTGGAGTTGTGGACATATTATAAAAAATATAGAAGAAACACTGACATATCATAGTAGCGCTAGCTAGCACAAAGCAATAAACTCTATATGTAAAAATTAATCTACACAAAACCCTGTTGGTTAACTTGGTTTTACAACATCAAGGGGGGAATCCCTGCTCCTAACTTGGTTTGCAAAGCAGTTGACTGACTGCACTTGACGCAACCTCTGGTAATTACAAATACAAATATTCCCACATTTAGTGTAGATTGTCTAGGTATGGTCACCGAGGCAAATGATAAGCCCATAACTAGCCCATTTCTTGACTTTCTTGTATAGTAATACTGAAGCACAAGCCCTTGGGGGAAGTGGTTGAAGGGCAAGAGGAGTAGGTGACTGCCCTCTATGCAATAACTAATGTGCAATAAATATAAGACCAATCACAGAATGAACTGCATTGTAAATTGAGATAAAAAAGATAAGTCATATAGAGACTAACGGGGGGAATGGAACAAGAATTGAAGGCAATATGTTTCTTACCAGTATGAATGTATTTAAGGGCCCGGAGTAATTGATATAGGAAGAATTGATAGTGTTCTTTTGTCAAGTCATCGTTAGCCTTTATAACTTGGTGGAGATCGGACTCCATAAGCTCAAAAACAACATAAATATCTTTGAAGTCCCTTCTGGAGGGAGGTAGCATGATGTGCTTGATATCGACAATGTCCGGATGCCTTAGGAGTCTCAGGAGCTTGATCTCACGGAGAATTCGTGCGGCATCAGAGACATGCTCAAAAATGTTGTGTACCTTCTTGATCGCTACCTTCTGTTTAGTATGCAGATCAATGGCAGAGCACACGACCCCATAGCTTCCCTTACCAATGACTTCTTGGATCCTGTACCGGTTTGCATCACCGTACTCAGTAAAAAATTCAGCCTCCGCAGAGCTCTGAAAAAAGAAATTTACACAATTAATTAACAAATCGTCACTGCAGATTGCAGAGAGCTTCATATAATTAATATCAGAAACAAAATGACACCATATTGGTGGGGTACTGGGGTTACAAAGTCATTGCAATGCAACATAACAGGTCATTAAGAAGCTTCCACCAACCAGCGTTACATCATGGACGCAACAACAAACTGTTTTATTTTACCAATGGCTTGCTCTTGCCTCGTGGGCATTTCTGAAGCCCCACACAAGAAAAAGGAAACAGTTTTTGCGCACCGACAGGGCAAAGCAACAGCATACGATATTCTTTAGTTCGGTACAGAAGGCATCTCGCAGCGACACGTAAATGGTCAACTTTGGCATGTGAAGTATGAGCTGTATGGAACTCGCCGTTCGGTGTACACGGTATTTCATTTTGACCCCCTTTTCAACCACAGAAATGACTAGACCACACATTTTGGCCATAGGAAGAACGCAATAACTACATCCATCAAAACTTGTAGAGAAGTAAAATCTCCAAAAAAAAGTTCGAAAAATGGCGAGGAGGAACTCAAACTGGCCTATCTGCAAACTAGAACTGAAATCAACAGCAAAACAGAAACACTCGAACACCATTAGACAACCCACGGACATACGAACAACATAAGAACAATTGAACAAACAAAAAAAACTGAAGAATACTGAGATGATTTCTACACCTCACCAAACAAAAACGACATCAATCAATGAGCTTAGCACCCAGAGACATCCAGAGCCACAGAGAACACAAGTAAGAGACAGAGATCGCCGGAGCCCGGCCTACCTTCCTCTGCTCCTGCTGCATTCCGATACCGGACAGATCTCCCCCCAAACCACTCCCACGGCCCTCGAAGCCGCCTAGCCGCCACCCAAACCTACGCGCAGGCACGCGGCACCCGCTCCCCCCACCCCCAAAATCACAAGGAGCCGCAGCGCCGACGCCTGAAGGCCGGAGAAAGCGCCGCGCGCAGTGAGAGCGGAGGCCTGTCCCGCCGCCGCCTCCGCCTCCTCCTCCCGATCTCGCCGCGTCCGCGTCGAGCGCACGAGAGGACGGGAAGAGGAGAGAAGAGGAGTCAGGTCGAGAGGAAGAGGAAGAAGGGGGGCGCTGATTAATTTGTACGGGCAGCCGAATTGCCGTTAATCTGAAGGATGCAAATGTATGTGGCGCCTGGGCCACATGGCATTGGGATGCGTACACCACAACACCTGCTGGATGCCTCTGCGCCGTCCGATCCGCATCTTCCCGGTCATCGCTTACGGCCGCGTATCTGCCTTACGAGTTCAAACATTTTTTAAGGTCCAAAATGTTTTGGTGGTGCGGTGGGTACACTAATGATGTGATTGGTTCACATTGTAGATTATTAAAAAAATTATTATAAGTTGTTAGATATAGAAAAGTTGTAAGATTGTGTTTAGTTTGAGCGGCTGTGAATATGATAGAGCTATTAGATAAAACTTTACAACGGATTTATATCCAATTAATAGAAAATAAAACAAATTCATGTAAATTGGTGAAGTGACTATGCATAGTAAACCATAAAGTTATGGAATCTAAAAATGCGCAATTTTTACTTTGTACTAACACAGTACAGATTTGATGTGGTTGAAAAAATGAGTTTCATCCGATACTTATTTAGTTCAGCTTTTAGCTTTCTAATAAAGAAATTGGTCGTAAAAGTTAAACCAAATACACGTTAAGATTGGATGTATAGGTGCATTAAAAATATTTAGTTGAACAATGTAATTTTTATTCTAAACTAAAATAAAACTTTAAATTGTTTTATTTTATCATATAAATTTAGATATAGATCGTAAAGCCGAAGTTATAACAAATATGTGATAAGTATATATTTGGGAAGATAAAATCAGAGCTTAATTATTACAGCACGATTCTTGTCTTTTACGTTAGGATACTCTTTTGTTACATTACGATGCTCTTGGACACTCGTAAAATATACGGGGCTTCTGTATTCACGTGCATGGCTCGGATCTTAAGCCCAATTAGAATGCAAGAATCTTTTACAACAATTTAATAAAGAAAACATTTTGTGTATAAAATAAGTAGACCAGTTGATGCATTTTAAACGAGGTCCTAAAATTACCTAACGCGATGATTTGTCGGTGTGGATTTTCATCTCTTTTTTTCTGGTCGAATATTTGTCGACATCATTGAGGTTGGGTGGTCACATATAGTATCTCCGATCTCAATGACGTTCTAAAACTCATGTAATCAAACTCTGAAATTTCAAACCATTAATAGAATAAAATATATTAGGATTTGATATGTGAAAACGATGTACATAGAATTTCCATGGAAAATATATTTATATGATTATATTTTTATAAATATATAAAGAAAATGTATCTTAGAGACATATATGTTAGAATGTCTAAAACATCTTCTAGAGAGAGGGGGGGCAGTAACTTTCTAATAGCTTAATAGACCAACCATGTTGTTGTTTTCCCCTCCCTTTGCTTTGTGTTATGGCAATTGCCAATTGGTAGTGTTGATATGTGTCCAATGTCCATTGGGTGATGGATGTAGGTTGGGGTTGGTCTTGTGTGGCTTTTAGCACGGGTACTGCGGTTTAGGTGGCAAGCATTCTGTGATGGAATTGAAATGTCAACTAACCGGTTTGCCTTCAAGTCACATCTTGCCTTTTGTAATGTAAACGAAAAATGTGTACTTCCAGGCACAAAGGCAAATAATATACTCCATATATGTACAATCTTAAGAAATTAAATAGAGTAATTAAGTCAAAGTTAGTATGTAGTAAAATATTATATTTTACGGGTATAAGATTATTATATTTATAGAATAAATTTTAAACTCGAAAATTAAGTACCTACCAAAACCAAACCTTGGTGTATGAAGCAGCCTATCTTTTAATAGAATGTACAGAGTGACAGCTCTACACCACATGTCAGGCGTACACGAGACGCGTCCAGTTTCTTGCGCCCACCGACAGACAGTACCTGACCTGCCACAAATTAATTAACAGGTAATCCACACTTGCAGTTTCACAGGCAGTAAAGCTCCCACATGACGGGAGCGTTCCTCTACGTGACATTGTCCATCTCCCAATTAATACTGCATTTACATCTGGAGTTCAGTTCCCATTGACTAGCATATCACAACTCACAAGTCGTACCAGGACACTGTCCGTGCTCTAACTAGTGAAAGCGATTACTGATTACAGGCTCTTTTAGGACAGCTTCCTTATTAACACTTATATTTAAACTAGAAACAGATTATATAAAAAAAATTAAAGCTAACTTAAATAATAATCATAATCAGACATGTAAGTAATAATCAATCAAACCTTCTCTGCTTATCCGATAATCATCGAATGTTATAATTCCAATTATTTTAAGCTGTCCCAAATGGACATATTATCTATGACAATCAACGACACATACAGAGCCACAACGGAATCTCATAGCAGTAGCTTGTTATTCCAGATTGCAAATACTGTTTTACAATTGATAGGTGCCCATATGATTTCAGTGTGCTGGCTATTAACATTTTACTTCGCAATCTTTCTCCAGTGGCAATGAAATGGCAGAAAGGCAAAATAATACACTATGCTTCCTTTATCTGCCTTGTAGTTACACTTACATGGGCTGCAAAATAGGATGATATGCTACGATACATGTACGCACAAGGTGCTGGATCCACAACAAGGTTGTTGCTTGCTTGTGATGGTTCTGCATCAAGCCCTCAATCATCTCCCCAAGATCTGACGATCGACATGATACTGGCAAGATGGACTTCTATTGGATCTATACTAAACCCAAATTGACCGGAACATCTGATCTTTAGAGAAATCGAGTCCATTCATCCATCTAGTCAATCCTTTCAAGATTATATTTCACCACGTTCTCAAGGGTACTTCTGAACTGGCCCTTAGGAAGGCACTGCAAATTTTGGAGAGCTAGGTCACCTTTCTCCTTTGCAAGCTCTTGCGCCCTTCTTATTCCGCCACTTCTATGAACCAACTCAATTGCAGTAGCCAAGGAATCACTTTCGCTGAACTCAGAATCGATTATCTCCCTTAGTTTTGGTTCATCTTGCAGAGCGAATATGACTGGAGCTGTCAGATTTCCTTTTGCTAGGTCACTTCCTGCTGGTTTCCCAAGTTGCTCAGCTGATTGGGTGAAATCAAGAATATCATCAACTACCTGGAACGATAGCCCGAGATTCTTCCCGTATTCATACATTTGTTCACATATACTGGTGCTTACACCACTGAATATGGCAGCAGATCTTGTGCTCGCTGCGAGCAAAGAAGCAGTTTTATAATAGCTCTTGAGTAGGTAATCATCAAGGGTGATGTCGCAGTCAAAAAGAGTAGATGCTTGTTTTATCTCACCACTGGCAAAATCCTTGATCACCTGTTAGCACACCTTCTATAAACAAACAATATACAGTCTTACTGAAGAGATGGAAGTTTGCTCAAGTCATTCATTACCTGGCTTATGAGCTTAATAACTTCGATGTTTTCTAAGTTCGCAAGAAACCAAGAAGATTGTGCAAACATAAAATCACCAGCAAGTACAGCCACCCGTGTTCCATACAGCTGATGAATGGTTTCTTTCCCTGTAAATAATCAGATGTAGTTTACAATAAATTGGTCAATTGGTGCTTACCAATGTCCAAAGTAGAGGGGGCCCAAAAAAAGTAAAAGAAACACCAAACACCATGTTTTGCCATGCCAAAGGAATTTGTATAAATAGTTTCTACGAAGAACAATTTTGACAGGAACATGCATCAAAGAGGTTACAAACCAAAAGGAAAACAAAAGCACCAAATGGTGTTTATTGACAGTGAATTGTTTGTAAATAGCATGATGTGTACCTCTCCGCATGCCACTATCATCTATGACATCATCATGTATTAGACTTGCAGTGTGAATCATCTCTATGATTTCTGCCAGGCGTTGATGCTCTGTAGTTAGCTCCCTAAATTGCAAGGACAAAATTTATGGGTGGATACTTGCAAAACACATAATTACAAATAGTAAAGCTGCAACATGAGGAACTTACGACAAACCAGCTAATTCAGCAGTTGCTCTGGACACCAGAAAAACTAATGCTGGTCTTAATCTTTTTCCACCAGCACCGAAAATTTGTTCTGCCGCAGAAACTAAAACAGGATTTTCTACACCAACAAGCTATTGAAATTATGTCAGCTAGTTGCTGTGGTAAGTAGGAACAAAATAGAAAGAACTAGCTTACCAAAATTTTCTGTGTTCATACATTACGTATAGCAAATTAGTGCAGATATGTGTATTCCTTATGTAATGCTCCGATGAATGATCTCTTAATTATACAAAAGATGATGATATGTGGGTGGAGTACAAACAAGACACTTCTGCAGTTTTTTAGGAAGATTCATGTGTTGTGGAGAACCACAAAAAATGTATATTTGAGGTTTAGTAGGAATACTAGCTGCAATTCAACAACACGCAAGCCATTAAAAAATATTATGGAGGATACAAACCTAGCAAATAAGACTCATACTTGTGGTGGTGCTAAGATCCAAAACATCAAAACATGGGGCCAACAAATAAAGAATACAGGATGGTTTCCAAGAGGATGCACCAAGAGGCAACTGTCACTGTATTTTGACTCTTGGGCGTTCTGCAGTCCACTTCAGAAGTACGGTGCTCATAGAAAATGATGGCTACTTATTTCCTTTTTAGAGTTCATATATTTTCATTAAAATAACATGACTTTAAGACTTAAGTATTATGTTCATGAAAGCTTAGTAGCTTAAGCTGTTACTCATGATACTGAGCTGATCTACCTACAGTCTGTGAGCAGCTTTGGTATGTAAGGATCAAGTGCCAAGTCTTTAGGTATCGAGATTCTGGTTCTGCCAGTTTAAGAATCAAAATGAATTATCTCCTATCATAGCTTCTTCCTGATTCAATCCTTGTAATTGTCTTTACTCTGATTCCTAAATAGAAATAAAAGAATATGAACAAATAACAAAGTCATGCTTAAATTCATGAGCCCAGGAAATTTGCAGTCGTTCTGTTTTGATATTTCTTTATACATCAGATAAGAAATAAAAATTATGTGAGAACATGCTGGGGCCTAGGCAGCTTCACGTGGATACCTAGTAAGTAAATAGCATGTCAATATATTTTTTCAGCACATATTGGAAGTGTTTTCAATGCAATTGCATGAAAAAAGGCTATATTGGATGCAAACATGATATAAGTTCGTATTCATAACTGGATTTAACCATTTTAATCATGAGAATGTACCAAATGAATTCACAGAAAGAGAAGCTACTGAGCAATAAATGTAGTACAACCTACAAGAATACATCTCTTTCAAGGCAATTCCGAGCGAGCCGAACAAAAGTGTGGCCTTTAGAAGAAGCTCACCGATTTCAGATTATTGTTCAGCTTCAGTAGGTCGTCCGAGACAACCTCTAATAGTGAAGAAACAGAAATACGCTCGGGGAGCTTTGTTGTTGTCGCAGTAGCAATCGCCTCTGCCGGAACATCAATTGCAGCAAGGCCTGCACAGACACACAAAGTCAGCCTCACTCGAAAACACAGCCGCTCCGAACCAGTAGAAACTACAGCCGCAGAATGAAGAACCTGGCTGGCTGGGTGAGGCCACGAAACAAACACATGGCATGCGCCGCCTCGGCGCCACCCGCGTGCCTGCCCGGCCGGCCCAACGGCACCGGCAGGAGGCCAGCTGACCAAAATCCAACGCTTTCCTGCTCGTGAACGCTCTTGGGCAGCTCACAGACAGCATCTCCAAGAAACAGAACCGGCAATCCAAGAACTCAGACAACAAGAAAGCAAGCTACAGCACCTGGAGCTCCCAAGAACCACCGACACTAAA
Organism: Zizania latifolia; assembly: GCA_000418225.1. Classification (NCBI taxonomy): domain Eukaryota; kingdom Viridiplantae; phylum Streptophyta; class Magnoliopsida; order Poales; family Poaceae; genus Zizania; species Zizania latifolia. Next base: position 78,623 of record KE373169.1, read on the forward strand.
ATCTTTGGAGGCCAATAACAGCCAAGAAGATGAAGCTTGTGATTGGTTTCGTGTGAGAATCTTGTTCAGTTTGGTGTCGATATTTTTTTCCCCCTCCCTTTTGCCTGGAAAAAGAAGAGGCCGGATGGAGGGACGGAGGCCGTGGAGGATTTAAATAAGGATCATGAGGAGGAGGAGAAAGGGGGATTTGTGGATCCATGAGGGCCATAGAAGTGATGGAACGAGCAGGGCGATAGTGTGAGCTCAGGAACAGGCAGCGTGTGAGGTTAGCTAGCGAGTGTATCACTTTGGACTGGCTCCAGAGCCCTGACAACTTGAGACAGTGGAAAATGTCTGCTTCCTTTTTGCTCTTTGGCCCTATGATTTTCACTAATTGCCGGTTAAGGCTATAAAGTCTTATAGCATCTTTCTGAAGTATAAACAGATTATGGTTTAAAAAATATAAGATGTCTATAAAGTAAAATTTATTGTCCAAAACACATATTGGGTCTTATTGGTAGATAAAAACTTTTTTGAGAGTTTTCAAGCTCATTTAGATCTCTCACTTCACCTAATGTTAAAAAACTATCTCAAAACAATGTTGTTTTTAATTAAACACTAAACAAAATAAGTTCACAAATAATACACTATTAATTAGCTTAGATTTTTGGAAGCTGTTTAGAACAGGAATAAGAATTTCTCAGAGTTTTTTAGATAATATTTTATTTAAACTGTTAAATTTAAACTGACTTATAAATGAGTCAAAGCCATTTATAAAAGGCCTAAGTCACGTGAGTTAATTTCTTAATTTTTATATACAAATCTAAAACGAGATAGAGTATGTGATATTGTACAATAATAGGAAAATTGATGTGAGATTTCATTTACCTAAATACATTAGTGTCCAACAGTAATGACGCTTCAATAATAATGATACTCTGGAACTGTGTATTGACTATGAGCAGGGGGTTGCAAAAACGGTCACCCCAAATGTCGCAAACAAACAGAACGACGACAGCTACTACCGGTCATGGAGCGTCCAGCAGCTGCGAATTCATATGGCTCGCAAGAAAGAAAGAGGATGAAGAACAATCGTGTGCTGGGAGAAGGACCGACGTGGACAAACGTCGGTAACTAGATTAACTCAGTGCCTATACCAATTTTGCACGCCAGTACGGGTATTCGTGGTACATGATTTGATGTGTATTAGTTTAAATTTAAATTTATGTTCACGGTTTTGTAGGTCTAAGTACCGGTTTGAGTTTGATGAAACACAAATTTAATTTAAAATTCATATGTTTCTGTGTGTTTACTCGATTACATGTGCGATTACGTTCATCCTCCATCAACAGCAATATCTGATATGCTGTCTGCATAGTAAAAATATTAAGAATATATATAAAAATATCGATCCTTCTTATAAGGAATGAGTATATGTCCGAGAAATATTAAGTAAAGTAACGAGTAATAAAATTAAAAAATATTTTAAATATAAAATTAGTATTTTACCAAGGATATTGTGATCGACTTAGATGGTCAATAAAATAGTTGAGAGTATCAAAATCATCAATGTTTTCCATTTGCGCGCGTGGGGGTAGGGTACACGTGTGGGAGCGTGTACGGACGGACACCACGCTCCAGTTGCACCCAGACCATTGACGGGCCCCCGTGGGTGGGCCTCAAAAGCCCAAATAAACTCTTCGCAGCATTTTTAGAGAGATTGGGCCCAATTAACTGCAAAAGTTACACAGTCGTCAGGTCTGTCTTTTAATGCAACACCAACCTTCATAATTCTTCCTCTTTTACACCGTAACAATAAATTTAAATAAATCACACCCTCCTATCATCTTCATTCCTAATTACTACTCACTTCGTAAAAAATAATATAAAATAGCCCTTCAATTTTATCATAAAAGAATTCATTTTTATATCTTTACCTATCCTTATTTAATAAATCAAAAAATTATATTTTTCACTTCACAATATTATTTTCTTATCAACGAGATATCTTAATCTTTCGCTTTTACATTAATTTATCAATACTATCTTGAAAGTAAATTATTTATTTACGGAGAAATAGTAATTACTAAACTACCAAACACAAACACCATAGACGACACTCGATAATTGACCGAGCCGAGTCCACCCTCAACAGCAGAAAAAATCAAACTCCGAATCATTCACCATTGCTCCATCAACACTTCTGACTGAATCCTATTTCTACGTTACAAAAGACAACACAAAACAGGACACGACTACACGACAGGGTCCAACCTAAACCGCTATCTCCTTCCCTATATATATAATCTTATTTTAGAATATAATATGTGTATTTATCTAATCTCAACTAATTATTTTATTCAATTTTTGCACACACTTCCTCATATCAATTCTGCCTTATTTAATTTTTCCTTAATCTTTGTAAAACAATTTTTTTCATGTACTTCCTCGTATTAATCCTGGCTTATTTAATTTTTTCTCTCCTAAATTTTGGTAAAACTCTCTAAAAACACTTATATTTTTTTACAGGGGAAGTAGTGTAAAAAGGAAGAAAAGAAGCCGCCGTCAACCAACCGCCGCGTCTCCTCCAGCCGCGGCCATTTCCCATCGTCTCCCTCTGGCCCGCGCTTGAACTGTTCGTGCCGGGATCGGGATCTTAGTCCCTGCGCGGAATGGAGGTCTTCGGCCCCGTCACGCCCGGACAGGTATGGGTGCATGCTTCCGCTGCGAGAATTTTGCCGCTTACTCGCCGTTGCTGTTTCTTCTGCGTCTCGTTTGCCTCTCTGTGTGGTGTGAGGCACCGTTTGGATTTGCCCCGAGAAAATTTGGCGACAAGACGTGCAGTTCTCGTTCCAACGGATGCACTTGTCCTGGGCAGCAGCGGATCGCGGTGTGTCCGGTAGCACAAGCAACTTGGTCGCGGGTTTAATGCCATTTTTTAAGGTTAAGCTCCGGGATTCGAGAGATAGTTAAATTCGGTGCTTACTGATGATACTATAAATAAAACAAGTGTGTTTGCTGATGAAAAACATTAGAACAAGCATGCATCAAGTCAAATCCATTGTGCTGGGACATAGGAATGATTCTTCCCTACCCAGAATAAAATATACAGAACTACAGATGGGTAGTTGGATGACTTGGATCTGGGTATGACTACAAGTCTACAACAACAATTCAAATATTGATGCTTTGGATAAACTCACTGCTTGGTGAGCTTATAGTGTGGCTGCACCATAGGGCTTATGTAACTCAATGTTTTCCTTTCTTTCAGGTTTCGTTTTTGCTTGGTCTTTTCCCTGTCCTCATTGGATGGATCTATTCCGAAATCCTGGAATACAGGAAACATTCATCATATGGAAAAGTGTAAGAATTAGGAACTTAGAATTAGTAGTTGTTACCATATAGTGTATATATATCAATATATGCATATATTCGATGCCAACTGCCCACCACTCTTTCAAATAATTCAAGCCTGTAACCAGAGTTTTTGTGGTTAGACTTTCATGACAGATGTTACTTCATGGAACTGCCGAACAACCTGTGCCCTAATCACCCCCCTATTGATGTATTCTTTTCATCTGCAGTCACTCAGATGCTAATATAGAGAATGATACTATTAAGGAAGATGATAGGTCTGTACTACTTGAAGGAGGCCAGTCAAAATCACCATCTACAAAGCTCCGGAACATGTCTACCAAAGCAAATTTAATTCGGTACTGTTTGAGTGCTTACAGTTTTTAGGATTTTAGCACATGCTGTTGCAGATATGTGATGTCTCCATGTGTGAGTTGCAGGTTTATAACAATGGATGAGTCTTTTCTGCTTGAAAACCGTGCTGTACTGAGAGCCATGTAAGACTATTCAGAAGTAAATTTCATCCTGAGTTCCTGACTAGACTTTCAGGCTAAGATGCAGCCTGTTGATTCTCATGTGCCCTTTTACTTTCTTGCAGGGCCGAAATTGGTATTGTTCTGGTTTATTTTTACATCTGTGACCGGACAAACATATTTCCAGAAACCAAGAAGGTAACTTTATTACTCCTGTTTCTTACTCTTGACACTCTCAGTGATCTATCATGGACTATATGCAAACTGCATCATGTATCTTTTGGCTAAATTGTAATTGTAGCATATTCCACATCACCATGGATAGTTCTAGTGCTTTCGTGATCTACAATGGCTTGCTTCGTCATTGTTCTTCCAGTAATTAATACCTGCTAGCTGTAGTGACTTTCTGGATTAGCTTCACTGCTTCAGGCTGCGCTTATCACCAATAAGCTAGAACCCATTTATCCAGGGCCAAGCAGGTGGCATATTTGTAGCTTATCTGAATGGCTTAAGTTTTCTGCCAACCATGGAGAATCTGTAACCAATGGATGCCTCATGTAGAAGGCGCTGGTTTATAAGTTGAGTCTGGCCCAACAGCTTTTGGCATTGATGTGATAAGCAACAATTTTAGGGATACAACTCAGCTAAGCTAAACAACCCATATGTGTTGTTCATGTCCACAGCTTTCTTTTACATGCGTGGTAATCTTTGCCTTGTTATCTACAGAACTACAATCGCGACCTGTTTCTGTTTCTGTACATTCTTCTCATCATAGCATCGGCACTTACTTCACTTAAGAAGCACCATGAAAAATCAGCTTTTACGGGAAAGTCAATACTCTATCTTAATCGTCATCAGACTGAGGAATGGAGAGGGTGGATGCAGGTTAGTGATTTTACTTACCGCTTCAGTTCTTTTGGTAAATATGATTTTAGTTATTTCTGTCACTGGAGATTTTTAGAGATGTTGCTGTCCACTTTACCTTTCTAAGATTGAGAGAGTAACAACTAACAAAGGACCAAATTAATTTATCTTGTTTTACTAGGCATTGAATTTAGAAATATAGTTATTCCAGTATTCTGTATCCAAACTGTGCTCCAATTTTATGTTGATGAAATGTTTCTTTTTGGACAAGCACTGCACTGTATGTTACAGCAATTCCATGCCTTGGAATTTTACAGCTATTGTGTTATATTTTTCTGGTTTATGTCTTATGCAAGGTTTTTATTCCTTGTATTTTGGCTCTATGTGTGTTCTAATTATTCCATTTGCTTTTCCAGGTCTTGTTTCTGATGTACCACTATTTCGCTGCCACAGAAATATACAATGCAATTCGTGTATTCATTGCTGCCTATGTATGGATGACTGGATTTGGGAATTTTTCGTATTATTATATCAAGAAAGATTTTAGCATTGCAAGATTTGCACAGGTGTCGATACTATCTCAATCGTTGTTTCTTCTATGTTATAATAAAGTTAACCCTACTTGATTTCTTGTAACCATATTTGAAATACTATAGACCAACAGTTATGCTTGTAATGCAGATGATGTGGAGGCTAAATTTCTTTGTAGCCTTATGCTGCATTGTCCTTGACAATGATTACATGTTATATTATATCTGTCCAATGCACACGCTATTTACTCTGATGGTATATGGGTCACTTGGTCTGTTTAACAAGTACAATGAGATACCATCCATCATGGCTATTAAGATTGCTTGCTGCTTCTTGACTGTTATTGTGATATGGGAAATTCCTGGGGTATTTAAACTTTTGTGGGCTCCCTTTACGTTTCTGCTAGGTGAGTTATTATTGTTTATTTGTATGGAATTATTCTTCTGAGCCATGGATCAGTATTTTATGCCATCTTTTTTTTCAAGCACAGGATATAAAGATCCAGAACCTTCCAAGGCAAACTTACCCCTGTTACATGAGTGGCATTTCCGTTCTGGCCTCGATCGATACATATGGATTATTGGAATGATTTATGCTTACTTCCATCCTAATGTAAGTAATTCAGTTATGGATCTATATTTCCTCCCCTTTTGAAACTGCATGAATGAGCAGTGCATATTGTACGTTCATTTCATAGATATCTTCCTTTGGGGTCTCTTTATATATACAAATAATACTGGTGATACTAGGGATGCAAATGGGCCGACCGATGGGTACCCACCAACCCATGTTAGTTCATTTAGTTTAAAATTTCCTATCCAATTTGAACTAGCAAGTGGGAGAAAAGTACACTTTTAGTTAGATGAGATGGGTCAACGTGTAAACTTGTAATACTTTTAGTTAGATGAGATGAAATTAATTGCTCATGGGCATTGTTTCTTGTTTTAAGAATCTGTTCCTTGTTTATTTCTGTTAATGTACACTGAACCCCCAAATATAGGTTGAGCGATGGATGGAGAAGCTGGAAGAATCTGAGACTAAGGTTAGACTGTCTATTAAGGGAGCCATTGTGACTCTTTCGTTGATGGTAAGTCGCATCCATCTTATACCCATGCGCTGACTGGCTTTCTATATATATCAAGATGATGTTTCTCCTTTGTTGCTCTACCACCTAGATTGATTTTCTTTCAAGTCTCCGTGTTGTATTGACTTATAATACTGTACTAACTAGGATTTTTGTTCCTTCTTGTAGGCTGGCTATTTATGGTATGAATATATCTACAGGCTAGACAAAATTACATACAACAAGTACCATCCCTACACATCATGGATTCCTATCACGTATGTATAAAAACACTATCATGTTCAATATGGCATATGGTAGAATTTTTCTTCAATGCAGTTGACACAGCACTGTTGTTTACAGTGTTTATATCTGTCTACGAAACTGCACCCAGCAGTTGAGGAGTGCCTCTTTGGCTCTTTTCGTGTAAGCATCTATTACATTGATGGTTCAGGCATTTATTTCCTTCCTTTGCTTTCTCTGTTACTAAGAGTTTAATCTTTTTTCCCCAATAGTTGGCTTGGAAAGATCACACTAGAGACATATATGTCCCAGATTCACATTTGGCTCAGGTATGAGGCCAAAATGTTTCAGCATATGATATTCTTGTTTTAACTACTTAATGCTGTCCAGTCCAGTAATCAGTTCCATATAACGTATTAAATGTATGGACAAAACTACAAATGAAAAGAAACAAGTGATTTGACAGGGGGGTGTTGAGCTGGGGATATACCTTGCTTCTTTCCTACTCCTCGGTGTAACACATGATGCTATTGGCTAAGATAGAAGGTTTCTTGCCTTGCGAATTGCTATTCTACAGCTATTCACAGCCTCACAGGAACTATGATATTTACGCTAAACAATGACACCATATGTTTCTACTTTCAAAGAGAATAAATAATTCAAGAAAAGCACAGGAAATGAAGATTTCTTGATTAGACTACACATCAATATTTTGTGTTCAGTAAATGCATTTCTTGTTTCTGTGAAGTACATGCAAGATTTGTTGTCATTGTTGACATTTTTCATCTATTGTGCCCAGTGTTTTCAACTTCAAGATACTGGAGCCTTTCTTGGTACTGATTCTGTTTTTACAGGTCTAGCATGCCAAATGGGCAGCCAAAAATGGCTCCTATCTTTTATACCAGACTATCCATTGCTTAACTTCATGCTTACTACAACAATCTATCTTCTTGTGAGATTACCAACCTCAGGTGTATTTTTATTGAAAATATAATCTTTGAAGATATTAATTCCATGGTGTATTCTGCAGCTATCAAACCGGGTGTTTCAGATCATAGGCATACTTAAGGGAGCTTTTATTCCCAGTAGAGACAACAATCGGCTATATCAAAACTTTATTGCGGGGATTGCCATCTCTGTATGCCTGTATTTCTGCTCACTTATTCTTCTGAAAATTCCTATTGTATAGGTAAATAGCTGGAACCTATTATATATGCTCACGGTTTTCACATATCCTCTGTTTCTCCTCTGAGTGTCTTTAGTGATTTGTTCCAGGTAATTCCAGGTAGTCCTTTTCATTTCCAGAGGTGAAGAATTGCAAGTAAATAACTTTTATATATGGTCGCTCCTGCAAAATGTGTGCTTGGTACCTGGTGGTAAGATGTTCAATTCCATTTTGCATTTGCCCATTAAGGGGCCTGCTGGTATTTGTAGTTGGGAATTGAAGTGCCAGAGGACGCAGGTATATAAGTCGAAATTTTTATTTTGTTTTTTTTTCCCATTCAAAACACTGTACACAGTTAGCAAACTCGTGTATTCTTTGGGAGTTCTAGCGGTTTTCGGAGGCTGATACAGCAGTATAAGAATTCCCACATCAAAGCAGTGTAACGTGTCTTGTACTATAGAGGATGATGATACAAAGAAGGGTTTTCCTATGGTAAAATGAAATATAAAGGCAAGCCCCAAGCTTTTTCTGGCTTCATATGCATGGTGTTGGTTTATCCATTGAACTGCCCGAAATACTGGAAGAAGCTTCAGCTACTTGAGGCGCTCTAATTGTTGACCTGTGATTTTGGACCATTGATGATGCGGGGAACTGGGGACTGGGGAGTACACATCCAGCTCTGCAAGTCTGGAACCTTGTTTCAGTTGTGGAGTAGTTGTTAAGGCTGTTGCAAACAGGCAGAGACATCCAACACTAGCCGTACGTGGTGGCGCGCTGGATACATGCGCCGAACACTCCGGACTCCCCCTCGAGGGGCTTCCACGACGACGTCGTCAACGCCGCGCCGCGGGACACCGACACGCCGTTGCCGGCAGGCACTTCGACCTCTTCTTCGTGTCCAATGGGCAGGCCGAGCGCATCCTCCACTACCCCAACCGCGGCGTGTAGCAGGCGCTCTTCCCGGACGAGTCGTTCCCGAGCAAGCAGGTCACCCGTGTCACCTTCCAGATGGTAGCGGTACAAAAGAGGGGCTCATTTGCGAAAGTTTGGATCGCTAGGAATGGTAGCGATACAAATCGGTGAATTCAAGAGAGTCCTGCGTTTCTAGTATACGTTTCTTCTTTTATGGCAGTAGCAATTAGAAGGGACAATGAACACATAGCAGGGGCAATGTCCCAAAGGAAAACTGCAGAAAAGTTGGATTACAATGTTTCAGGGTCGTTAGACCGGTTGAAGAGCATACCTGCAATAAATCCAGTATTTGTCCCAACCATTTGGCAGAGCCTGGTGATGAGACAAGAACATTACAATAAACATAAAGTACTAGGTTTGTTCAGTGCTAATTTGGCTGAGCATTCAGAAATGCATGCACGTTCATCAAGCTAATAGACGGCGCCTAGAGCACCACATCAACTCGAGGGACAAAAAGGCAAATCTAGGAGCTTTTTCTGCGGTCTGTGCAGCTGCTCGAGGAGCGCAGGAGATGCAAAGGATGGAACTTGGACGCCATCCAGACGAGCTTGCTCCAGGTGACCAACTGCAACTTTTCCATCTCCATGCATTCTCTGTTCCAGGCTTCCAGAGATCAACTTGCAGTAAAAAAAAAAGGAGAGGCATGCAAGCAGTGAGCAATAGCATCGGCCAAAAAGTGCAGGTTCTTCGATTCAGAGTTCGAAACGGGTGAACCTGTCAAAGAGTTCCTACGTGCAATTTGAACTTTGAAGGGAAAATTTTTGTTCTTGCCACCAAAATTATGTCTTTTGCATACCAATGACTGAATTTCGAAGCGGTTCTGACTGAAAATCAGAGAGCGAGATCTCTCTGTCAGTAAAGTTACAGCCACTGTGCAAACCTTATGCAGAATTTCGCGCACGGATCTGAAAATATTCGCTCTAATCAGCACCAAATGGAAAATCGGGTCATCATAGCTAAGCCATCATGAAGGCACCCCACAGAACAAAATTTCTCTTCTTTCACCTCCCAACTCACCCAATCTTTCTTTTACTTTCCGGCCCCTTTTGCTTAATCTATTGCTCACAATTATCTCCATTGCGTGATCTTGCTAAGCTCTTAGCCTCCCTCCCAAGTCCCAAGTTTCCTATTATTCCCCTACCCACCACAAGGCAAGAAAAACTTGAGATTATTCTCTCAGCCAGACATGCTTATGCTTATCAGCATCAGAATCAGCAGATGCACTTGCTAGAAGAGTGAGGCAGCAGCTTAGCTCACTTTAACACTTCCCTGAATCAGCACAGTCCTGCTTGCTGCTAGTACTACACACTAGTGCGTTGGAACTTGGAAGTCAGCTAGAGTTGAGCAAGCCAAGGTATCTTGTGGTGTAAGTAGAGCTTTGCAAGATTGAGGCATGGGTCTTGTGCCGGTCCATTGCTTGGCCTCTCTTCTTGTTCTGCTCCTCTTCAGCCGTGGTGAGTTACTGATCAACTCTGTATCTTTGTGCAGTTATTTTTTCAAGTTATTTGGGATACGAAGAACAAATTTTGGCTCGTTACCACGAATAAATTGCCTGTTTCTAGTTTGGTTTTGCATAGTTGTTGGTTGGAGATGACGAACAGAGTGTCATGCCATAGCAACAGACAAACACACACTTTTATGTCAGATTAGTAGCTCTCAAACATAAGTGTCAAGTGTGCTTTTGCCTAAAAACAAAATGGTGTTTTTTTGGATAGTAACAAGAGTAAAAATGGAAGAACGAAGTGAAAACTCGTCACAGAAACTATGCATTGATTGAAGCTGCAGGGAGAGGAGCCGAGCAGAGAGCAGACGAAGCGGACTATGAGCACGCGTCGCGGCAGCTCTCCGGCGTGGCAAAGCTGGAATCTGCGCACCACATGCCGGAGCTGGACGTGACCTCTCCGCTCGCCACCGCGCAGGTGGTGAACCCCACGACGACCCCCACCGTGACGACGACGCAGACGCCGTCGCTGGTGAACCCGGTGGCCGCCGGCGGGAGCTGGTGCGTGGCGAACCCGAGCGCGAGCTCGACGGCGCTGCAGGTGGCGCTGGACTACGCGTGCGGGCAGGGCGGCGCGGACTGCTCCGTCATCCAGTCCGGCGGGAGCTGCTTCGACCCCAACACCGTCCGCGACCACGCGTCTTACGCCTTCAACATGTACTACCAGAAGAACCCAGTGCAGACCAGCTGCGACTTCGGCGCCGCCGCCACCCTCACCAGCACCGATCCCAGTAAGCTCCTCCTAAACACATCAACTCTTCCATCTTTACCAGAGCAAGAGCATCCATCACTGACGAACCCATTCACCTCGTTCGAATTCTGCAGGCAGCTCGTCGTGTAAGTATCCATCGACGAGGTAACTCAAACAAAAAACAACCAAAGAAGTATATGTGCATATCGATTGAACTGAAAATTCTTACTTTTCTTCTTTGTGTTGTGTGATCGAATCGACAGCACCGGTGCTTCGGTCCTGAACACATCGACGCCGACGAACCCAGCTTTCGGCTCCCCAGGCTACGGCAACTCTCCTCCTGCATTCGGCAACTCCCCTCCGTTGTACGGATCCATGTCACCTCCGCAATACGGCGACAGCATCAGCGCCGCCGCGGCCATGCCCGGCGGCGTGAGAACAGTCTTGTCGCTGGTGTGCCACCTCGTCGCCGCGTTGGCTGCTACGTTCATGGTTTGCTGATGTGGGCTTTTGTCCCAATTCAGATGGGCAAATGAGACCCAAATTATGATGGGCCGATATGACTGTTCCAATTCCGCAGGCACGTCAACGTGTAAGTACCCATCGCCGAGGTAATTAAATCCTAGCAGCTCCAACAATACTGAACCAGAGAAAAATGCATATGGATTGCGCTGAAAATTTATGTTCTTTTTTTCTTTCTTTGTGTGATCGAATCGGCGGCATAGGTGCTTTGATTCTGAAGTCTGAACGAACACGTCGACGCCGACGAGGCGACGGACCCAGCTTTCGGCTCTGCAGGCTACGACACCTGTTAATCTGTTATGCACTATTCTGTCCTCCCACATTTTCGTCTGCAAGCGCGGCCGATTACCTCGCCTCGCATGCTTTTATTATGATAAAAATTGATGATTTATCACTTTCTCAATACATATGTGAAAACTGAATCATTACATATGAAAAGGTTGAAAAAAATCAAATCATTTCTTGACAGTGAAAATTTATCAGAACTCTTGTCACCATCAATAATAAAGCAGACAATAAAAGCATAAAAGCATGCAACATAGCCACACAGGTGAGGCTATACAAAGTTAGCTCATCTTTTGCTCCCTCGAAATTTATGGTGCTGCTTTGTTAGATATTTCAGGTTTATTGTTACATGACATGTAAACGGTAAACCAAAACGAACAGAGAAAGAACGGTCCTTTTCTATCAGAATATAAATAAATGTAGCTACAGTTTAGGCCATCCTAGAAATGCTAAGGGTAGAACATGATCGATCATACATCTCCTGTGCCTCTCAAAATGAGGAGATAGCAACTCATATACACAGTTGCTATTAGGGCGCCTGAATCAGGCCAAAAGTTTTGCATGGCATCTCTGACGTAGCACGCACCACAACAGGACCACACACCCAAAAGGATTCGAAGGCTAGGTCAATAGCTATTTGGCCACATTTGGTTAGCCTGAGCAGCAGCGCTTAAGTTACCATCGCTCGGGTTCCGGTGTTCATGGCCAAGGCCTGGCTGTGGCTGTCCGAGCGCGGCACCAAACTGTGAAGGCATCTGGCCCTGCCGAAGGCCACCCTGATGGCCATAGCCATACAGCGCATTGGCTGCAAGGTGTGGCATCGCTCGTGAACCAGCTCCATGCATCCACATTGCAGGGTTCTCGCTCTGCCAGAGATAAACATAAGTTAGTGATGAATGTTCCAATTTGACATATATGTCCCTACTTAATCTAATCTTTCGTGCTTACACACAAGTTTGAGTGCTCTTGAAGTTACCTGTTGAAGAGAAACGAAGTGATTTCCATCTTTGTATTGCACCGGCATTGTTCCATCAAACCCAGGGGCAGCAGTTGCTGATTGTGTGCTTTGGTTCAGAGCAAAATTTCCAGGCATGCTGTTTGCAGTTCCAAAACCCCCAACGTAGCTTGAGAGCAGTGAGGCTGGCTGTGGCAAGCTTGCAAGGGAAACATTACTTTTGTACTGTGGCAGAGGGTATTTTACACTGGAATTGGGAACTGCAGCTGCTGCTTGGTGGAACATGCCACTGTTCATGTATGGCTGCTGAAAGGCAGCAGGTGGAAGATATGCATAACTTTGAGGCAGAGATGGGTAGCCAATCATGCTTGCATACCCAAGAGGTAGAGTTGCTTGAGCATAAGGGTGAAGGGCGAGATGCTGAGGGAGCGGAGGAACAGAAGCAATGTTGGTGCTTGGCTGAGATTGACTCAATGGAGGGTTGGATGAAGCACCTGGATTCACATTCTACAAGAACCAACCATATAAGCAACAATTCATTGATGAACAGTTTGAAAGAAAAATAAGGAAGAAATATTATTCAAAAGACAACAGTTTACAGCTTGAAGAGAGAATATAGCTAATAAAATAATTGTCCTCTAGAAGATTAGGGCATCTGAAAACTACGCCTTTTGTTATTGCTAGTCAATGACAAGCCAGACATGAAGCTAAAGATTGTTATGTCTATTTAAAGAGCAACACCAGTTATTAGTTGATTCTAGGACCCACAAGATAGCATGGAAATATGAAGTAGGTGAAATATAATTATTTAAAGAGATGTCCATACCTCTTGTGGTTGTGTAGAAACAGTTGCATTACCCATGGATGATGATGGTGTGCCATGAACCATTGTAGCCAATGGAGGATTAGTAAGCAATAGTGAGAATGCAGGATCAAATTCACGCAAAGGTGGAAGTGTCGGTGGCAGTAGGCCATTCGGTATATTTCCTTGCTGCAAAGATAAGAATAACAGAACTAAGTTTCTCAGTGAAGAAAAATATTGGAATGCAAATTAGTTAATAATAATATACCATCAAACAACAAAGAGAAATATAAGAGCAGATTTCTTGAGTGAACTAACAATGGAGAACATGCAATAGGAGATCCACCGATAGATATGGTTGTAGAATTGTAAATAAACGGGGCTTATGTAAAGAGCAGCAACTCTGATTTTTTTATGTAGACAATTCCATATGGAAATTACTAATAACACATCAATGCAGTCATTGAATAGAACTAGAATAAATCAGACACATACCATGAAGCTAGAAAGGGGAGAAATGTTTTGCAATTGTCGATTTTCTTGCAGGTAAGTGTGTGCAGAAGAATCTGGCTGCACTGCACTTGAAGTTGCATAATCAGGGGTTGATGATATATTGTACACACTGTTGTTTGTAACATCGATTAAATCAGATGTTCTCAATTCAGGATGTTGTACAGGCGTAACATCAAGATTTTCGATGTCACTTTTTGTTGTTGAAGTAACATGCTCATCAGCTGCAGGTGTTTCTGTATCCTTATTTTCATGCTCGTGGATTCTGAAAAAAGGAAGAATTACATGTTACACAATGGAAAATAACTAAAGACTGAGACAAAGAAACACATACCTCATGTCTGACTGATCAATCGAATGGTCATCAGAAACTGCTGCAACCTCCTCATCACTACTGGCAAGTTTCAACGAGACTGGTGCATCAAGTGTTCCAGACACAAAACTACCAAATGTCAAGTGTGCACAATCAGCATTTGAAACCTGAAGGTGATCTGGAATTATTACAGCTGGGTTATCTTCAGAAGATTTCGATTTCTTTTCCTCATGTATAGTCAACTGTTCAAATTGTTTGTCAGTAATAGACATATTCCCCTCTGAATCTGCAACCAGGGAAGCGCATGGTCATAAAAAATGAGAAAGAAGAGTTGTAATTCCAACAGAAAAGCAATTAAGCAAATAGAACAAGAAAAGAGTGATGTCTCGTGCAAAAATGCATACTGAAAGGCACATGCAGAACCTCCACAGGCCAGGTTGCAGTTAAAGTAGAGATGGGAATGAAAAGGGTTATAGTGAATAGCCTACATTTTCCAACATAGGAACCAAACAAACAAATAGGCTGTTAATACATCCGCCTTTCTAGCAATCCATTCTCAACCAAATGAGCAATGGCCCTAACAGTATTTGATGCAAAATAATAATCATATCAAGCTCATTACTCATCACGAGGGTTCGATTTACAGTCTCATGCTAAATCCCAAATGTGAAAGTCAATGGTGCCCACCAGTGATTCCAGTACTCAATAGCAGGTATATAAGCAAAACATCCACAATTCAAGACAGTATTGTCAATACTGATCCGGTATGAGACTTGCGGTGGCTAGTAGAAAGAAACCAGCCAGTCACCACTGGATATGGGAATTTGCTTAAAATCCAATTTACACCATAGCTTGATAGATAAGCCGAATGACGGCGTGATAGCAATAGTCAACAGTCAAGCACCCAAGAGAAAAACGGATTGCTTCCAACTCGATGTAATAATGCTGGGTATTCAGAATAATATGGACAAGACACTACCATGCTGAAACACAAACTCTATGTTATAGACTTTTAGTATAACAACTCTTTACATTTGGTACAAACAAATACAGATAAAGAAGGTAGGGAGCAATTTTTTGACTTACCACGGTGATGCTCGAATGCAGTGACATCAGGCTGGCAGTCATCTGTTTCCACTATCAAGTCATTGTTCAGACCTGTGGCAATTTGAGTATATTCTAATTGTATTTCTGTTGCAGGTGCAGTATATGGTCCTGAAGATGTTAGACCATCTGCATTGCTTGCACTCATCCCCTTGATTTCATCAAATATTGTGTCTTCTTCAACACCATCTTTGTTGACATCTGCAGTTAGTGGTCCTGGTTTAACAGTGGCAACAGATTCTGGCACCTCCAACCCCTCTCCTGGAGGTAATACATCAATGGAGTCATCAGATGCAGGGCAGACCGCACTGGCACCATTTGGCATTTTATAAGTTGTAATATGGTCTACTTCTGACGGTAAAACTGTGTCCTGTGAATCTTTTGAAGTATGATTTGTTGCATTGGAAATGATTGAACCACCAACAGTTGGCATGCCAGTGCTACTTGCAACAGATATGCTCTGAAGTTTAGCTTGGGGTCTGCCCATCTTGACAATATCAGCCATGGAAGGGCGTCCTGGCACCCCACCCCAACCATGCTTCAGTTGAGAAGGGGGCTGTAGTGTGGACTTTGCATCAGCGTGGTCACTTGATACAATAGGACTTTCATTGCTACCAGCATGGCTGCAAAAATAAGTATAAAAGGTTAGAAGGTCTGCCAAGGAGGTTTTCAAGCTACCTTCAACGTTTACAAGTTTACCATTAGTCACTAGACATAACAAAGTTGTACCACTGAGTGAAGTTGCATATCATGTAAATGCTAATATAGTTCATCTTTTTTAGGTCATAATATGTATGATGAAATCCTGACTCTGTTCTGTACAGACTAGGTATTTCTGCTACCCACTTTCTAAAAGGTGTTGTAACTTACAAAACAGACATCATTAAGACCCCATAGTTGCTAAGTCTTTAGTGCACCTATGGGTGGGAGCATAATAAATCATCCAAACTATTACACTGCAGGCTTTGAACGACAGGTCATGCATCATACAGATATCATATCGGGAAGACAGCTAACAAGGGCACAATCAAAATCTAACGGTACATCACTACATCAGAGTATCAGACATCTGTAGTTTTTGTTGTGCTTCCATTACCAAAAACAAGGGTGAGCAAAATATTGAAAATCATTCAATGATTACCAAGAGAATAACTGAAAAGAATTAAGAGCATACACAAAAATAAGAGCCAAAAACATTAATTGAAACAAGATACACATGACTAAAAATCACTATGCAAAATCAATAACTATCACTTACCCATCTGTGGAAATCTTTTCTGTTGGAATATCCTTGATAGAATTTGGATGAGAATGTAACTCTGTTTCTTTCTTGGTTGGGCCTTTAAAAGTGCCAGTTGAATCTGCTAATATGTTAACATGTAATCAGAATGTGCCTCCATTAAATAAAAAATTGCATTATCATATCATAATGCAGAAAGTTGCATGCTACCTCCCAAGCTGGAGTGAAAATGCCCACTTCGATCAGAACCAGCCTTAGATCCTCGGTATGAAGATTTATAAAATGGTCGAGGCCTTGTTTCCTGAGGAGCTTTGATCTACAAGTGATAAGTGTTTGTTAGGAGAACAACAAATGAACAAAAATGGCACAGAAAAAGGGAAATTCTGTACGTGAAAAAGACGGTTTTGTTTCTAGGTGATGTGTTGGTGGGACAGCGATTAAAGAGGAGACCAGCTGAGGATTGAGAATGATTAGCCGAATTGCAATTTGAATTCATAATGCTAAAACTATGAATTCCAATTTTCAAGCTTTCAAAAAAATCCATTTAAAAAGTCCTCGAACAAATTTAGATTTTTCAATTTCAATTTTCAATTCACATCACAGACCTCAACTGAATTTCAAATTTGAAGGTCTGGGTTTGGTATTCAGGTTAACAAAAAATGGATTAATATTTCAAATCAAACCTTATATATATATAATGAGAAATCAGCAATCAGAATTTCAACATTTATTTCAAAATTGGAATCTTCTCAGCACTCTAAGACCTCAGCTGGCCCCCTTTATACATTGCCCCACCAACACAGCACCTAGGGAGAAAATGATTTTTTGTTGGCTGGGACAGAATGTTCCATAACTCCATCTATCTTGTCTCAACATAACAGGTCCCTACTCCCAAGCCCTAGTAAAGGAGGAGGGAGGGTCCCTTCCCCTAAAAGGTTGTGTTAGGCTTGGCGAGCCAATGAAAAACCTAGCAACTCAAATGGAGATGAAACCCAAGTTTGGGTTTCAACTCTAGCCTACCATTACTTGCTTGGGATTGAAAGGCTTTGAAGAAGAGGAGGAGGATAGAATGTCCCATAAATGCATTGTGATAAGTTTACTAACAGAGCAGTGGCATGTGTAGGAGTTGCAAAAGTTAGCAGTATGTGTGTCAGTGTGTGTGTATCCAAGTTAGAGACATAAGAAATTTTCCCTAAAAAAACTAAATAGCGGAATAAATGTATTACTGTATTAGTTAGTCCCTATAAGTGGCATACCATTGCAAACAAATCATGGTTATGCGGAATAAATGTGGTACTACTCATCAGGCATTGCGGCATACATTCATACAACAATGGCATGATAAATCAGAATGCATGGTGCCAACCCACATCTAATCAGCATAACTAAATTCACATCGAGATGGGGAACTTGCACAAAATAAACAGGACAGAAAACCAAACTGTGAATTTCCTTACAAACTGGGGGCATAGAGAAGCCACGGCTCATGTGCTTACCTCCTTTTTTTTGTCACGCTTTCTTTTCACTTCATGAAAATGATCTGAACAGACATGAACAATAATGTTAGATGAATTTAGTGGCATGCAATTAAATATTTGTGATCTATAGTTCCATACTAGGTTGCATCTATTAGAAACAGATCACCCTCGGAGGACAGATCACATGTCTAGTTAAGCATTGTATAGTGCATGAGTATAGGACAAATAAGACCCTCAGAAATAAAAGAATAGGACAATCTTTCATAAGCTCTTGCAGCCAACAAAGACAATTGGCACCCAAGGAACCACCTTTATACTTGCACTTTCTTCCCAACAAAGACAACATATGGTTCTCATTACACTAATTTCCAACATAAGTAAATAATATAAATGCCACTTGATGCAATTTTGAACATAAATAAATAAATAAAATTCAAATTACTCTATACTATCTTCGTACTAAGAAGTATTGCACCTATACCAAGCTATGATTCCTATGAAACAGATAACAAAGTAACACCCAAAAACAATAAATGCAAATAGATCTCAATAAAAAAGTAATGAAATACATGAAGCAAGCTTCCAAAATCGAAACCATTATATAGCTAAAGTTGAACAGCTTGTTACAACTGCATTCAAGGCACAACCTATACACACGCACCACACAACTGAAACATGGAAACGATCAGAAGATATTAATATATAGACAAACAATCCTATTCCTGCAACATAACATTACATGAGCACACAAATCAAGCCCTTCATACTAAATTATTAAAGTGAATGTGCCTAATAGGCTAATACATCATAAGGAATCACTTCTATGTCAAGCCAACATCCATAAAAGCAAAAAATGGCTTCTTAAAAAAACAAAATGCTTCATTTATTCCAAAACACCACGAATTAATAGCTTCCAGCATAGGCAGTTCCATGGGATCAAACTTACAGAAAGCTGATACAAACCATTGGTACAACATTCAGGAAAAAACAGAACAGATTGACAAGCAATTGAACAGCAAAGGTCCAAATTCGGAGTTACAATAGCACGGGAACGTGACAAAAATACTAAAAAGGGGGGCGGAGATTAGCTCATGGCGCAACTCCAGGTCCTCGAACCAATCGTCGCGCGAAATCAAACCCTACCTCTCACAAGCACCGCACCGCAGAACAATACACATGTACGATTCGAATCGGGGGGAGCAAAGACAACGGCGGCACCAGAAGCTGAATACCTTGGGAAATGAGGCGTTCGACGGCGACGTCGGGGTCCATGCCGCAATCCAGGAGCGTGGCGTAGATCTCGGCCTCGGAGCGGTCGGCCAGGATCCCCTTGAGGCCCTGCACCAACTTCCTCGAGGCCAGCGGGATCGCGGCCGCATCCGCCCCCTCCGCCGCCGCGTAGGGCACCCTCCCGCCGCCCCCTCGGCCGCCGCCTCTCATGGCGCTCACGCTCCGCCGCCACGGAAACCCGCCCCCCCTCTCCCTCTCGATCCGACGGCGGCGCGCTCCTGTGGCGTCGCCGCTGCGCACACGGAGTGGGGAGCAGCAAAACCCTCGTCGCCGCCTCCTGTTCCCGTCTGGTGTACTGCCACACCCACCAAGGCGAGTCCTTGTCTAGGGGTGGGAGCAGCTCGCAGTATTGTAGTAAAAAAATATGTGAGTAGGGTTTGCGTTTGCCTTGCCTCTGTCACTCTGTGTGAGGATTCTAAACACACACGCAAAAAGAAATGTAAGAATATTTCAAGTGTCCATTCTCAAGTAAAGTATATGTGCTGTTTAAAAAATGTCATAAGACCTATAGTTATTAGTTACTGGAACTTTAACAATGGTGTGTTTGTGTCGGAGCTGGATTTGCAATCCCACTGAGACACGTGGAAAAAGGTGCAACTGTTAGCGCTTTAGGATTGGCATAAATAATCTTCAAAATCATGTACTGATTATTTGTATAGGTCAGTTTTGGACTTGTTGATTATCTCTTGTTATCTTTTATTTTTAAAAAATAAGTTATTTATTTGTGAAAGTAACAGTATTTATTTGATAAAAATATAATAAAGCGTATAGAAGATCTAAAACAATGTATGTTTATAAAACGGCCCAAGGGCACGATCTTATGCTGGCTTTGTTTAGTTTAGTTTTTTCAACCAAATTCTCATTAACAAAAGTTAAAGATAGAACTAAACAAATATATGTATGATCTCATATTTTTCAACCATAATAGATTTTATCAGCACAAAATAAAATTTGTCACATCTCATATTCTACAGCTTCTCAGTGATCATTATTGATAATGTCATCCATACCTCAATTTGTCTTCCACATTGCGGCAAGGGTATATGCAGCTAAGTTGTTTAGCGATTGTCATCCTTGGCTGACTAATTCTTGTGGTCACCGCCATCTCAGCCGTCAACCATCGTCGTCCCCCTCGATCGTCACAATCGTCTTCGCTGTCGCTCTTTATTATGTCCGCTATCTTCCACGAAACTTTTGAGACCAGAAAAACTGTCACAACCACAAATTCACAAATACTCTAACTAAATAATTTTATAATTTTTCTATAGTTCCTAGTTCATAGGTCACAACAAATTTTCATATCCTACAACAACTGTTTTACAAACTCATAATATTTTTTTCACAGCTCACAAAACAACCAAATACACAAATACACCTGTATTCGGATACAATATAAGGTTCCTTGCTTGTAGAGGTGGCAACACGATGCTCCAGATTGGCTATTTTCAGAATCACACCCGTACGAGGGGCTCAAAACATGGACCCCATAGTCCCTGCGGAAAACTGCCGCCCTAACAACTAAGTTGCTTGCATGCTAAGTCGAGGCAGCTCCGGTTCTTCACCAGAAACCACCCCCATGTGCAAAGTGGTTCTGCTTCACTTTACTACACACACATAGACATTTGTTTACTTCCGGCCCATCCAGGTTACGACCTCCCAAGCCTCGCTGACCACTATCGCTCTCAATCGCGCTGCGGCCCAAAAAATCCTATTTCTGGCCCAATAAATTATAGGCCTCACGATCCATGGGCCGCCACACGTCCCTCGCTTGCAGCTCGTGGCCTGCCTCTTGCTCTCCCTGCCACCGCCGCGGCTACGGATGTCCATTGCACAAGCACCTGCGACAGCAGCGCCGGCGAGCGATGGCGCGGGCTCGGGCTCGACGATGACCAGCGGCTCCGCGAGCTCGAGCTCGAGCTCAAGCACCGACTGCGACGGCGCGTGCACGAAGGACGGCGACGCGGACCCGAGCAAGAAGAGGCGAGCAGCGGCTGGAAGGCTGGAGCTCGGGATCATCTCGTCAACCGGAGTTGAAGAAGAGAGATGAAAAAGGGAAGAGGGGAAGACAGCCAGACAGGTAAAGTAGACATTCCATGTGGCAATGAGGGGCAAATGCAAGAGTTGACACTCAAGTTTGGGACATTTCTACATGGTCAACCAACTCTGAGAAATATCTACAAAGCTACCATAACTTTGAGGTGAACGAGCAATTTTCTGATATAGAGATGAGGTATTATTACACATCTGCAAGTGTTGATGTGTGAGTTGGACGACGGCTACTACGTTCGTTTTATATTACAAGTTAGATTTTTTAACTTTGATTAAGTTTAAAAAATATATTAGCATCTATAATATCAAAAAATACATTATTTAGATATATTTTATGATGTGTTTAATGAAACTAATTTGATGTTGTAGATGTTGGTATATTTTTCTATAAAATTATTCAATGTTAGATAGATTTGACTTTTAAAAAATTAAAAAAACTTATATTATGATATAGATAGAGTACATATTGCATATAAAGTTTTTCATGTACTACTTTGAATGGATGGCTGACCTTCAAGTTCATTATCATAAAAGTGAAGTGCTCGTTTTCGGAGTTAGAAAGGACGAGCAGAATAAGGTGGCGAATATGTTGAATTGCATGTTAGGTTCTTTACCTTTTACCTATTCATAAAAATAGAACTCTCGGGGTATCTAGTTTTCAGTTTTTGGGTGACAAAATAAGAAAGAGATTGGATGGTTGGGAGGGTAGATTACTTTCTTATGGCCTTCTGGGTGCAGATTGGTGTTGACCAACTCATGTTTGAGTAACTTGTCTGTTTTTTCTGATGGGGTTTTATAATTTTCCGGAAGGGGTTCGTGCAAAACTTGATTCAGTTTGCTCTAGATTATTATGACATAGCAAGTTTAGATATCACATAGCAAAACGATACGATTTGCCATCCTAAAGATTTTGACGGTTTAGGAGTTCTTAACACTCGATGGATGAATATTTGCCTTTTTAAACATATGGATTTGGTGTTTTTTTGGCCTTGTGCTAGTCTTCTAGTAGTTCTTGAGGTGTTTTCTTGTAGTTTCTGTTCTGTTGGCTCGTTGGACAATGCTTTTTGTAAAGCTGGTAATCCTAGTGGTTCTGATTATAATCAAACCTGTTAATTAGCTTTCAATTAAAGCTGGGATTTTACCCCTTTTCAAAAAAAGATCTAAAATTTCTGTTAAAATCACATGGTATTCACGCTTTCAAAAAAAAAAAAAGGTGAGTCTCAGCATGCAACACATGTGTATTTAGAAATCACAGTTGCAGGAGGACGGCATTCAGTTTGTACACAGTACAATACAAGTGAGCAAGACTGGTTTATAGAACAAAAAGGATGCAGCACATTAGGCTTTGGTTTTGGTTGTTCTGGAAGGAGACCCATTCCCCAAGGGGCTTTTGGTTCATTCAATCATCATTCCATGGCTTGATCTAACTAAACACCAACATTTTCGTACAAGAACACCAAATGTGCCTCTTGTGGTGAGAAGAGCACACCCTGCACATCAGCTACCTGCACACATCTCAATTGTGCAAACCAGGACAAGTAGGGCCAGGTTGGTGCATACTTAACAGCCAAGCAGCACCATGACCATACAAACTGCAAAGTGACAGATTCCAAAAGCCATCATCTGTTGGTAGTATCCACTGTCCACTGAGACCAAGGACACGGATGCTTAAACAGCTTCTGCATTTGCTCTCGACCAAGGGGGGGCCATGCAGTGTTGTTCACAAGGCAGCAAAGTTGTAAATTATTTCTGTGTTGGAATATGGACATGGAAAGATGCCGGCTCCGCCTTTGTCTCTGCCACGCCAGAAGAATCATTTCATGGATAATGGATTTGGAGAGAACCAGTAATGTAATATAACAGCGGATAATATTCTCAGTAGTGGAGATAAAGGAACAAAGCAACTGATAAAAGGGGAGGGCAGTGTGTAAAGAAACTCGAGGAGAGGCATTTTAGACTTGAATTCAGATGGCTATGCCCTTTTTTCTTTTCCTCGTCAGGAACTGACGGCGTAGTTGGAGTCACTGAAATTGCTTCAGTAAAGGGCCATTGTCGTCATGATTAGCGCTCAACTAGTTGAGTGTCTGAGTGATGGTGGCATTTGTTTTTGCTCCGGCGATGAGCCCTACTGCCTTTGCTGCACAGTGAGTCCACGACAGTGTATATCTACGGGACAAGATGTTCTGCAGTCTGCACTCTGAATCAGTGAAGCAGTTTCGGTGTAAGGGTCCATTTCAAAGTGATAATTGTATGATATCTCTATGGATAATTTGTCTCAATTATAACAATCTATACTTATAAAAATTAATTTTTATCTTAAAAGTGTATCTAGAGCCATCGAACTTATTACTCATTATTTCACTCAACTATTCATGTGTCTACATTCACTCATATTGAAAATGGTAGTATGGTTTTCTAATTTATCTCCTTAATACATGTAACTAAATCTAAAACTTTCAATATTTTTTGACATAGAGAATATATATTGTTTGAGGTTTTAAACAAACCAATTTAATGCTAAAAAGGTTGTCAATTATTTTAAAGTATGTTTATATATTTTTTAAGGAATTACAACTTTTGAGAATTTAAAATATATGTCACATTATAATCTGGTCTGATAATAATGTACTGATAAGTAGATCTAATGGCCTAATTATCATTTCTGTTTCTCACACGTGTTGAACTCAGATGTACACTCTGGTAGTCTGGTCTAGGGTTGACTGACTCACAGTAGCCTATGCAATTTGTGACTTACATATGTCACACCTGTCTCAAAAAACATAGGGGGCAAGCAGCAATCAGCAACACAAAGCAGCGTCTAGTCACAGCAGTCGCAGCGGCCGCAGCAAGCCATGCGCAACCAGACGCCGTTCCTGACATTGGCTGCTTCTTCCTCCGAGCTTAAAAATCATTCAAAAATTTTAGAGTATTGTTTTTAAAAAATCGTTTTGTAGCTCAGGCATTAAAACTGTTATAAATATTAACATAAAAGTCTTGAATAAAAATTACTTTGTGTTATAAAATGTCGAACAACAATTTTTCAACTGACAAAAAGCAAAATCGAGGAAAACATGCGAAAACGACGGGGAATTGGCCCCCAAGACCCCCTCCCAGCCAGCACACATCGTCTCAGTCTCGTCTCGTTTCGCCGAACACTGCGACGGCTAAGCAGGAGGAGCAGCCAAGCTTTACATTACACGCCAAGCAAAAAACGCGAGGAATCATGACCGAGTGGTGGGGGATTAGCCATTAGAGCCAGGCGGTAATGGAGGCGAGAATAATCAATCGCCGGAAGCCGCAGCGAGAGCACCGAATCTGTTCCTCCCGTCCGTTGCCTTTCCGTGTCTAAAACCAGTCATCAATGTTTTCTCATCGGTTATGTAGCTAACCACTTCAGTTTCTATACATTTACCAATAACTTATGCAACCCGCGGTAACTTTTACTGTGGTGGCAACAGTGGCGGTGGATGCAGCACGGCGAGGCTTGCAAGTCGCACACTCCACGAAAGCCAGGGCGGTCGCGGCCAGCCGATGGATGGATGGATGGATGGACGGATCGAGCCGTCTTTTCCTAGGAAACCAGAGGCGCGGAAGGGCCGGCCGCCGGCCATACATATCGAGCAATGGAATACTTTGCCAATTTGCTCCGGTCCGTCCGCGCCCTCGTCACGTCCGATTCACTTGTCCGTGGCTGCATCTGCATGTCTGCACTGTTAAACTTCTATTTACTGTCAATGCTGTTAGTTTAATACGGCCATCTTTAGTTTTTTTAGTAGCAGCGTTGTGTGTGACGGGCAAACACGAACAGGTTTATCCTCTTGGGTACTTGGCATCCGATTCTGAATTCCTGATCCATCATGTCAGGTATCAATGTGTCACGCGCCTGTTATACGGCCAGGCAGGGCTCTCCGTCGTCAGGTCTATCTCGCAACTACGCAAGAACAAGTTCAGATTTTTATCCGGCGATTTTGCGTGCGTGGAGTAATCGCCTATGAACGCAATTAGAACCGTCGGATCCACGATCGAACGGCTGTAAGAACTCGTCTGCTCGATCGTGCGCGGATTAAAAAAAAAAAGAACTCCAAGCACAAGAACAAAGAAAGGCAAAACGTGCACACAAGCTAAGCTAGCAAGGCAAGGAGAGCTTCATCGATTCTCCTTATATGTACTTTGCACGGGATCTTTTCATCATCATTCATCAGGCGCGGACAAACTTATTCGACGACGGCGAGAGCTCCGGTGATGGCCGGAGCCACTTCGCCGTGTCCGACGCCGGCCACGATGGCCATGGTCATGGACTCCTCGCGGTGGAAAAGTGTCTGCTTGGCGATGAACGCCTCCACCGTCCGCCGGAACTCCTCCGCGTCGTCCATCCCCCAGCACCCCTCCGCGTCGCGCGCCGTCACGCAGGACCGCCGCCTGCGCCCGTTCTCCGACTCTGACCGCCGCAGCTCCGGCGACGCCGCCCGCCGGATCGCCGCGCTCGGGCCCATCTTCTCCGACCTGCTCCGCCTCGGCGCACGCGCCTTGTTGACGCGCACCGCCTGCTTGTCCTCGAACACCGCCGCCGCTGCCGGGGCGCAGGGGACCACACGCGCCGGCGGCGCTGCTGTCGGCGCTTCGGTGCCTTCAGGCGGCGGTGGTGACGGCTGTGGGGCGATGAATGAAGGGAAGCTGGCGGCGGGTGGCGCCGCGGCGGTCGGCGTGGAGCCGGCACTAGCGCTAGCGTTGCTAGCGGCGTGGTTGGAGGAGATGGAGAGATCGTGCCTGGAGAGCGCGAGGAGTAGGAGCACGATGGCGTTTCCGAGGACGAAGACGAAGCGGGCGTTGAGAAGGAGAGACCCGGCGAAGCGCAGCACGGCGGCGGCAGCGGACGGCACGCGGGAAGACGACCAGGAGAGGAAGACGACGAGGGCGAGGAGCTCCCCCACGCGCAGCATCCGGTAGAGGAGGCGTAGCCGCAACGCTGCTCCGGCCACAGCCATGGCACTGCTGTATCGTGCAGCTCTAGCACGACGGGCCGGTGGTTCTCGCTGCCCTCTTGGGGGGTTTTGGAGGGAGGCAGCTAGCTGGAGTGGAAGAGAGTGATGCTTGGGAGGGGACTGCCTGTGTGACAACTGCCTAAAATTTTCTCTTTGGTTGGGGTGAAGTGGATGTGAGCTTATATAGGCTCAATTTTGGTGGCTCTATCTCTGCCCTTTTGTGTTTAATACATGCATTTGTCTTCTAGTCATAATAATGGATGCTAATAAATTTCTCATGAGTATATTGATTTTTGATAAAATTTATTGTTTAAATAAGCCATGGCACATGTTGAGTGATGTTGTTTATTTAGATCTCCACTACGACTAATAACAAAAAATCATCCCAAATAATAGTATTATCAATTAAACATCAAATAAAATAATTCTATGTGTAATACAGTACATCTGAGCTTCTAAAAGTTTCTCATAATTCTTTTATACATCAAACTTCTTAGAGTTTTTTGAAGTTTGAACAACAGTTTATTTACGCTATTAAATTTAAGTTGTCTTATGACTAAGCCAAAGCAAGGGGGTTGCTGATGGGGACATATAAAGTTCTTGAAATTGAGTGATTAAAAGGACTAGAATGATAGGTGCTGTAGATAGATAGAACATTAGAACCACCAAATTCTATATACTGTATTACTGTGGACCTGTGGATGTGGTGCTAGTTATTGAAGTCAATACTGATTATTTCCCCCCTCTTCAAAGTGTGGTTCATACATAAATTATGGTGGCTTCATTGGACTGAATAATGCCCAGCAAAGAATTTTTTTGCAAGATTTGCTCTGCTTCCTGCAAAATCCACATGTTATTACCAATATGTCATCATGCTGACATGTTCTGTAATTTTTTTCAGTGGATGAACAGCAGCATATTAAAGCTGGTAACTGAATAATCACAGTTCAACTTGTTTGCCCAATCACACTCCCATTTGCACTTGTTTGCTCACATATGCTCTAGCTCTCAGGGTGTGTTCTCAGATGTCCTTGTTCACATCCAATGAATAAGAAACATCACTAGTGTGGCTGCCTGAAGCAAAGAGCAGGGACCCCAGGAGGGATATATGTACGAATCACGAGGTGGGTTACTATTGGTTTGGCTCAGCTTGGAGATTCGTGTGCAGGCGGGGCCATCGATGTGGACCTCGGTCAGTTCAAAACTTCGAACGAGCTGCACAGATCGATTCGGTGGTTTGGATGCCTCTGCCTGTACCAGTCACCAGAGTCCCTCTCTGATCTCTCATCTCTCATCTCTCCCCTTCAGATTAGAGAAGTGTAGAGCAGAGTGGATGATGGTCTCATCAGTCTCTAGTCAGAACCTGTTCGACCAAGACATCTCGTTTATCGTGGCTTTTGCGGCTAATTTTCTCTGGCTCCACCGGCCTCCAACTCCAAGCAACTGAGCAAGCACCTGGGAATCTAAGAAAAATCTTGGCATCAGCTCATGACGAAATCTACGAGAAATCTTGGCAGCAAAGCAAAGAGAGGATCAGAGGAGATGAGCTAAACGTGATGAACACAAGCGATCGAGCAGAGCTAGTTATGTACTCCAGTACGGAGCAGGGGCAGTGGCAGAGTGGCAGTGCGGCATACACGAGGCTGGGCTGAATTCCGGACCCCATGCAATGCAACATTGCAATGCATGCATGCCCCTGTACACTCATCCTGTGACATTACATCGCTGCTGCTCATGCACTCTTGTGTATAGTTACTGCGAGGCGTCCTTTTGTCCCTTACAGAGAGCCGTGCAGTGCAGAGGGGCGCATGCAGCGAGCGAGAAAGCAGCGGAAGAAGCGAAATTTAGGGCTGCGTTGCGTGGGTGTGGCCCTCGCGCAAAGGCCGGTACTTGGCACAAATGTCCCTCACGTGTATGGTCACAGCTCCTTGCTGTTAAGGACAATCTTAATCCACATATTATTAAATTGTTTTTATATTTATATCCGCAATGAATGATTTTTAAAAACAAATTCTTATCTAATCACATTTTTTCTTTTTCCTTTTCTTCACCGATCCTTCTTATTCTTTGTTGGTTCCCATGTATAACTGAATTCTTGCATTAGAAACAATTTCTTCTCTCTTCTCCTTAACTTTAATAATTAATATCATATCATCTTATCACTTACATAACACACTAATTATAAGCTAATGAGACCTAATTTTTAGCATATTACTCACTGTCATCATATACTTCATTTTAATGATATTACAATCTTTTATAATCTAAATATAATAATCCATACTAACAATAATCAAAATTAACTTATCATAATCTTCACCTATAAACTGAATTACAATAATAACTCAGACCACCGTGACCTCAGATATATATAAGCAGGCAGTTTTCCCGTCGTGCGGTCATGCATGGACTCCGCCGTTGCCCGTTGTGTACGTCACGTATCTGTACGCGCGCACGCGTACACCCATGGGGAGCAGCACGACCGGATGGCCAAAATCTGCACTGTTTTGATACTCTCCCCGTGTGGCTCGCTTGACTCGTCGCAGTGAGGAGACACAAGGGGAGACAAGGAGAAAGAGCGCGTGCGTGGTGGCCGGTTAATTGGCCACTTCACCCGTTGCCGCGCGGCGCCGATATCCCTTCTTTTCCCCGGTTTTTGCTCGGGCGTTTGCCCTTTGCAGCTTGCACCGGGGTGGGGGGCGCCTTTTCGCCGCGCGAGTCGGAGACGAGACGAGACGGGGCGAGGGCGCTGTGCGCACGTGTGGTGCCTGCCTGCCTTTCGACTTTGCTCATTGCTCGGGCAGCGGCCGACGCGACGCGACGCGTCCAAACA
>KE373169.1:110319-127546 GCA_000418225.1 Zizania latifolia
TACCAAAATATTTTATTCTAAGAACCAAATTGGAATGGTCACCGAAATAAAATAAACAAGTTTGATTATACTGTTCATGTACCTCCCGAGCAGCGAGTAGAATCAGATACCGCAGCTAAAGGCATCACTTCCCTTCTCTTATTTGCCCCGCTTTAGTGATGAACCACTTGCCGCAAAGCACCTTTCCGAATGCTCCCAGAGAGGCGATCTTATCCCCCTAAATCCTAATTCCCCCTTGTCATTGCCTCCGACGCAAAACATATGCTTGGTTTCTGATTCGCGATTCCCAGCTGCATCCATGTTCTTCCGCATCTCCACGTAATTATCGACGAGGTGAACAGTTCGACGATTCGACGATAGTTCTCAGTTCTGACCACCTAAATTTCAGAGGAGAGACACATAGAATCGCAGCAACTTGGGTTTATTCGACCTGTCTTGCCTTTGGAGGTGTTCATTCTGGGCTCAACACGTCGGTGCCATGGCCCTTTCACCACCATTACAGCATAGGAGTAGAAGGATTTCAAAGGTGCTTTAATTTCTCTACAAGGTTAGGAGGAGAGCTACCATAGCTTCCACTTTAGTCTTGATCATTGATTTGTGATTTTCTTTCTTACTGGTGCCGGTAGTGCATTCTGGAGAAGTTGATCAATCATCCCTAAACTCATCATTGCAGAGAGATTAGAGTAATAATAGTCGTGGTGGTTCTTTTTTTATACATATATTTATGACCTGTGATTGTAAGTAGGACCCTGTTGGTTTGGTACCTCGAAGTCATAACTTGACAAAGCTAGCACTCCCTGCTTCACTAACGACTGACCACTCTCTAGTCTCTAGTCTCTACGCCAAGCAACAAGCTAGCTAGCTACAGTATACTCAGAGTAGCTGGTGCGAGTAGAACTTTCTCGCGCGGAGAAAGAGAGGGAGGGAGAGGAGGTGGAGTGGGGTTTTCGCCATGGACGCGGAGAAGAGGCATGTGAGGGAAGAAGAAAGCGGGGAAGCATTTGGCGCGTGGAGGGCAGTGCTGGTAATACACTCAAGGCCCGAAAGCTGCTTGCATTGCATTTCGGCCCAACTACTTTGGTCAGTTGCCTTCCGGCCCAGATATATTATTGCAATTAATTGACTTGAGGCCCAACTACTTTCTGGGTCTCTTTGTGTCCGCCAGCCCACATAACCTCCAAGGCCATGCCTTAGAAATAAAGCTGGATTTTTGCCTCTTGTTTTTAGTTAACTGTTTAAGCACGGATGCGCATCGTTTAGGCTTTTTTTTTCTGTTCCCATTTTTGTTCCGTTCCATATTTTAGTAGAACCAGTGAAATTTAGCATCAAACCAGAACCGCTATACATCATCAAACCAGTGAAATTTCTCACTTGCCTGCTAGTGTCAGTCAGCTGGTTCGTCAGACGATGTTATTTTCAAAGATTTTTATAGTAATCGATAAAAATCAATTTAAGTAACCTGATATTAATTTTTCTAGATTTGTGTAGCATCATTCACGCAGAGGCACATAGGTATCGTGTTTTGAGTACGACTAAGGAGATCTGATGGCGGCTGCATCCAAAGATGCGCGCAATTGCTCCACGATGTTCTAGCTACTATTATTGCACGGAGTATTGTCATCTCGTACGTTCCTGGCAGATTGGGCATTTGTCGTCAGACAAACGTGCTACAGGCAGTCGTACGTCCTAGCTCGCCCTGTTTCATCCGTCACTGCAGAATTAACCAAGGATATCTATTCCTCGCCTCATGAGTCATGACTAGGGATAAAAACGGAACAGAAACGAACGAAAATGAGTGCTACCATATCCGTTTTCGTATTTTTTAACGGAAACGGAAACGAAAACGGATATTGCGGAAACGAAAACGAAAACGAATAGTACCGAAAACGAAATACGGATCGAATAAGGAACAGATACGGGTACGGATCGAATATATGTCGGAATACAAACCCATTTCATATATTCTAGATTTCATAGGAGATAAAAGTAACGATTATGACAATTATTTAAGGATTTAACTAATAAAATTAATACTAAAAATTTGATAGACAAATTTAAAATATTTTTTTGACAATTTTAACTTTTTTTTTTGAAAAATTAAGCCGTTCAAGAGTTCCGTGAGTAATCTAGACCAGACTTAAAGTCTTAAACATAAGTCTGTCTCACTCTCATCAAGCATGGCGTTATCCGAGCACCTACCTCTTAATTAATTCAATCATCCGATAAATATCCCCGCATGATGATCACTAATAATATACGCCAAACTGAAACATGATCGCTGGCTGCTGGGCGATGGAACCGAATGAAAGGAATCACCGAATCGTTGATGCGCTGATGCTGAAATGTGGGCTGCTGTGGATGGGCCGGTGTGGGCTGCTGCTAAGGTCCAGGAGAAAGACACTGGGCCTATTAATGCGGAAACTATCCATTTTTCTTATGCGGAATTTCCGTCGGCATATCCGTTTCCGGCGGAAATCGTCGTTCCGTTTCCGTAAAAAAAATTCCATATTCATTTCTGTTCCGCAAAATTCCGTTTCCGCTTCCGTATAAGCCTCTCCGTATCCGTTTTTTCTCGGAACGGACGGAAACTTTTCGCTCTATTTTCATCCCTAGTCATGACCCTCGAGTTGCTGTTGTTTCTGATCTTTTCTTCTCTTTTACGGTCACTGTATGTAGGATCTGTTGTTGTTGTGGCATCACTCCACCAACTCTGAAGACATCAAGAAGAAGGGAGATATTAGCTGAAAGAATAATGTTCGAGAGCGAGGATCGGGGATAGGTTCCAATCGATCTATGTCCTTTGTAGATGCAGATCGAGTGATCGACAGGGAGAGGTAACAGAAGGAAAATCTAGCATGGTTAGTTTAGTTGGTTACCCCTGTAACTTACTGTAAGCTATATACAGCTGCCTCTCCTGCAGTGACAGTGTGGTGACCGAAAGAACATATATAAGAGAACCTTTTATGATGCAATCGATCTCATCCATGATCCATGATCCATGGTCTATTAGCTTGCTCAAGCCATCCAACATGCCATGCACTGGAAAGTTCATTTATTCAGTCTTCCTAGCTCACACATCCAACAACAATTACGAAAGGAGAGCAAGCATTGCCACTTAGTCAGCATGTGCCGAGACACATTTGTACTGCAATCAACCAATCCAAGACTGAAAATTCGTGGCCATAAGCTTCTGAGTTAAGTGCATGCACCGAGCAGTGCAGAGTGCAGACCATTCCACGGATCCGGGGGAGAAAGAAGACGATCCAGACTACTCGAGGAGCACCGCGGACCAGCCTAGCATAGCCCCAGAAGCCAACATACAAGCAGGTCAGTCTCGCACATTCCTACCGCGGGCCCAAGCGTGGCGAAATCAACCGCCGGACACCCAGGCCCACCCAGCCCGTTGGCCCCACCCGCTCAGTTTAGTCACGCCGCGCTATTTCCACCGTTGGTTCGGGAAATCGGGCCCCCTGCCCTGCTCTTAGGCTTCCTGCGGACAAAGACGAGCTTCACTGCTACTACTAGCTACTGATTGGTGCTGGCTTCAAAAAAAGACGCTCTACGGAGAGTAACTGAAAAAAGATACCGTGAGAATGCAGAAAAGGCAGAGATTTTGAAGGACCTGTTGGATTCGTTTCTTCCTACATGGTTTGGTGCCATGGATCTCGCTAGACTCCGGTTCATAGGCAAACAAAAATTCAGTTGCATTTGCATCTGGATTGGTAATTTGGGACGTACATTTTCGCCTTGAATCAAAGCGTCGTACAAAACAAATTTACAGAGCGGTTGGACCGGGCAAGTCAGTGGAAATCGGGAAAAAGGACAAGCAAACATCGTGGTACACGCCGGAGCGGAGGCAAGACGGAGAGGAGAGAAACGTGGAAGCGAAGGGGACGGTGGGAGGCACACCGTCAAACGAGCGCAGCCACCTTGACGCCTGCCTGCCAGGCTCGCTGCTCCCCTTCGCCATCGCCTCCTCCCGCACCGCTCGTTCGCCCTCCTCCGGTCCTCCCCCTTCTTCACGGCTTCACTCCGTTCCAACGCCCACCCGCTTTATAAGGGGGCGCTCCACATCAGCCTCCTCCTCCTCCGTCTCTCTCATCCCCAAAGGTCCCTCATTTTCTTTCATTCATCTCTCCCTCGTCGCCGATCCGGCCATTTCTAGGTAACACTCCCGCCTTCGGAATCTTTCTTTGTTTCTCTTGTGGTGGTGTGGATTGCCGTGGTCACTGCTCCTGTTCGTGTGTGCGTTGTGCCTCTGTCTGTTTGACGATTGCGGTGGAAAGGTGGTCGAGCGTTCTCGGCTCTGGGAGTCTGCGTGCTCTTAGAATGAGCGGCGAAAATCGAAATGCTTTGCCTTTGATGAATCGAGAAATGCGCGCGCCTCTAGTTCTGCTGGTGCAGACATTTTACGCGCGGTGGGTTTCTGACCTGCGTCCGTGAGGACTCCGGCGACAAAGGGATCAGCCGTCTTCGAGGAAGAAGGATTGATCTTTCAGGAATTTTCGGGATGAAGAGGGAGGGTGGCTGTTAGGATCATAGCTCTTAATTTCTCATGCCATACAGATAAATTGCCTGAATTGACTTTGTTGCAACAATTGTTATTTGCGTCGACGATGTCTATTCTTTTGACGCAATTTGGTTCTGGGTTTCTGTTCCCATGACTGTATAGAGACTGTTTCTTGATGTTTGCGGTGGATGGGGTGATTTTCCCATTTGTTTTCATTTTCCAACAATTAAGGGTCGTTCTTGGATCCTGTGCACCATGCTCTCTTCCCGTATTTGGCCTCTGACCAACTTCATTTCATCATTTCTGCACTTAGAATAATCGAAAAAATATAGCTTCCTTTTGTTGATAAGCTCCGGTTCCCATTTGGGTGCAATCCTATTTGGTAGTAAAATCCTCCTTTGCATGTGTTGTGGATTTGTGGTTTGCTCTCTTGGTGACAAGAATTTACTTTCTGAAGGTTCTGTTTGGGAGCACACTGTTCGACTTTGCTGCTATTTCTACCAATCTGTCTTCACTCACTCCGGTGTAGACGTGTAGTTCATCTGTAAAGCTTTCCTTTCGCATTCCCTGGAAAAGCTTTCTTTTCTACTTTGCTTCGTCTCCAGTTTAGATTTTCAGAAGGATCCCAACTGGCCTTAGATCTTGTGATTCATACGACTATGTCCTCAAAAGAAGTCAAAAAAGTCTTTTTTATAGCTTTCTCGGTTGATGCCTAGTACTTCGTTCCTTCGCTTTCAAAATCTTCGCGGTGTATGCATCAAGGTCCCCCTGCCGTGTCCTTTATTCCAT
Organism: Zizania latifolia; assembly: GCA_000418225.1. Taxonomy (NCBI): domain Eukaryota; kingdom Viridiplantae; phylum Streptophyta; class Magnoliopsida; order Poales; family Poaceae; genus Zizania; species Zizania latifolia. Next base: position 115,619 of record KE373169.1, read on the forward strand.
GATCATTGTTCTAATTACTTATTAACCGCGGAAAAAGTTACTTCCTTTTTGACTTGACGTTGTAGTTTTTTCTTTCAGACCAAAAACGGCTGGTTACTTTCCTACCTCCAATCTAGTTTTTGGCCTGTATCTGCCTTGGGTGCTAAAAAATTACACTAAAGAAATATCCAAGAGTGCTTGGTTGTTAAAGGTAACGACTTGATGAGCTTGCAGGTGAATTTCAGCGATGCAGTTCAGCAGTGTATTGCCCTTAGAGGGTAAAGCATGTGTGAGCCCAATAAGAAGAGGTGGCGAGGGCTCTGGGAGTGACAGGTTGAGGATTGGGGACAGCAGCAGCAACATCAAGCATGAGAGGGCATCGAGGAGGATGTGTTTGGGTCCCAGGGGCTCCACAAGAAGCGCACAATGTGTGCTCACCTCAGATGCTAGCCCGGACACTCTTGTAAGTTTCTTTCCGTCAGATGATCAAATTGATGACACCTCACGGTTCTCCAATGCTATTAGCTGTTAGCATATGTAAAATCTGTGTGGAAAAAAAACTTGCAGGTTGTCCGAACATCGTTCCGGAGGAACTATGCAGATCCAAACGAGGTTGCTGCTGTCATACTGGGTGGTGGCACTGGGACTCAGCTTTTCCCTCTCACAAGCACAAGGGCCACGCCTGCTGTAAGATGATACATTCAGTTTAATAGGTTTATTAAGTTTCAAGATGATAGGCTTATTTGCAAGAAAGGGGTATCATTTGCAAGGAATGTTCAATTTGATTTGCCTGCTTTAAGTTTGACAAGTGGACATGAATCAGAAATCTCTATTTGTTTACAGTTATTACCTGTACATGGCAATTGATATTCATGACACCAGTTGAAGTATAGTTCATTCAATAGCGTGCTTGTGCATCGTGTATAATTTATTATTGGGTGTGGGCTGTGTGGCCCAATGATTTTGGTAGAGGTCCCTATGGTGCCCTCCACTTTAGCCAACATGATGTCAAGCTCAAGGCTATCAAAGACTGTCACGTGGCTTGTTCAGCCATCTTGAAATTCCCAATCTAATCTTGTTTCGTTCCTTTTGTTGCATTACATAGGTTCCTGTTGGAGGATGCTATAGGCTTATCGATATCCCCATGAGCAACTGTTTTAACAGTGGCATAAACAAGATATTCGTGATGACTCAATTCAACTCAGCATCTCTTAATCGCCATATTCATCGCACATACCTTGGTGGTGGAATCAACTTTACTGATGGATCTGTTGAGGTAATTCACCTCGACTTACATACTTCATTCAAGAGTTTGTGGTGCTCAGTTTTTTCCATGATTTGCATCATTGTTGACTTGGTAAAAGAACAGCTACAGCTCAAATTAACTGAGATGATTTTTGCCAACTAATAGGTATTGGCTGCTACACAAATGCCTGGGGAGGCTGCTGGTTGGTTCCAGGGCACAGCAGATGCTGTTAGAAAATTTATCTGGGTACTTGAGGTAAGCACTATATAGAAACATGAAGTGTGTCTGCAGTTCATACTTGACCATTTGGATGGCTAAAGTAATGCTTGTTATGTTGTATCTTGTATGTAACATATCTGTTCAGGACTATTACAAGCATAAAGCTATAGAACACATTTTGATCTTGTCAGGAGATCAGCTTTATCGTATGGACTACATGGAGCTCGTACAGGTTTGTTCTAGTCTCATTCTTCTGTACTTTTTTGCATGCTTTTATTTTGATCTGGCTTGACCCTACGACATACACCATTTGCAGAAACATGTTGATGACAATGCTGACATTACTTTATCATGTGCTCCTGTTGGAGAGAGGTATACTGATTGTACCACATTCCAAGTTGACTAATTTTATCAGCATATATCCTCAAATTGGAATGCGTCCTGATTTGCTTTTCTTTGTTATGGAAGTCGAGCATCTGACTATGGACTAGTGAAGTTCGACAGTTCAGGCCATGTAATTCAATTTTCTGAAAAACCCAAGGGTGCTGACTTGGAAGCAATGGTTAGAACTAACCTTATCCCAGATTCAGATATATGACTGAAGTTACCATATAAATTGCAGTATCTGAAATATGAGCCATTGATCATTGCAGAAAGTGGATACCGACTTTCTCAATTTTGCCATAGACGACCCATCTAAATATCCTTACATTGCTTCAATGGGAGTTTATGTCTTCAAAAGAGATGTTCTTTTAAACCTTCTAAAGTAAGAACCTTATTGCACCAATACGGTTCTCCTGTAGCACTGTATTCTAACAGTATCATTGTAGGTCAAGATATGCAGAACTACATGACTTTGGGTCTGAAATCCTCCCAAGAGCGTTACATGAGCACAATGTACAGGTAAAGTTTTTAACCCTGTGCCTTATGTGTTTTCCTTTCACTGTTTGGGCAATAATCCACTTTTCAGTTAGGCAAGCAGTATTGCACACTTTCATCAAATGCTATGTACACTTGTGTTCGTCTTGTGGCTTGAACTGGACATTCATCTGCTTTTTGTTGTTGTCAGGCATATGTCTTCACTGACTACTGGGAGGACATTGGAACAATCAGATCATTCTTTGATGCAAACATGGCCCTTTGCGAGCAGGTAATATATTTATTGGGTTTCTTTAAAATTTTAGCATCCCCAAACTGTACAAGTAGTGGGATTTAACAGATCTGAACAATATATTTTCAAAAAAAATGTTAAGTACAGTTCAGACTTTTTAACAAATATAGCTGTCTCTTTGCTCACAAATTCTTCCATTGCAGCCTCCCAAGTTTGAGTTCTATGATCCAAAAACTCCCTTCTTCACTTCGCCTCGATACTTACCGCCAACAAAGTCAGATAAGTGCAGGGTACGAGTCACATGGAATGAACTTTCTTCTATATAACTGTAGTATGAGCTTTTCATATCTGATCTCTGAATTCGTGTGTGCAGATTAAAGATGCAATCATTTCTCATGGCTGTTTCTTGCGTGAATGCACCATCGAGCATTCGATAGTTGGTGTACGCTCACGCCTGAACTCTGGATGTGAGCTCAAGGTAACACTTTCACCGATGACTAAACTGAATCCGTGTGCATATACCGTAGTCGAATGACAACTGGGATTGTTGCAAACAACACTTGCAGAATACCATGATGATGGGTGCGGATTTGTACGAAACTGAAAACGAAATTTCAAGGCTGCTGTCAGAAGGCAAAGTCCCAATTGGTGTAGGTGAAAACACGAAGATAAGGTCAGAGATATTGACTTGAATGCCTGAAGTACAATGCACTATGAACACAACCTAGCACTGTCCTGTTTCATGTGCGATATAAACCCTTGTGTTGGTACATTGTAGCAACTGCATCATCGACATGAGTGCGAGGGTTGGAAGGAACGTGGTCATCACAAACAGCGAGGCAAGCAATGAAGCGAAAGACGTTCCAAAGTACCAGCTCGTTTCATATAAAATTCTGAACACTGATCTGCGACCTGTTCCTGATAGGGTGTCCAAGAGGCTGATCGACCGGAGGAAGGGTTCTACATAAGGTCTGGAATCGTGGTGATCCTGAAGAATGCGACCATCAAGGACGGGACGGTCATATAGAGAGCTTGCCGCGGCCACAGTCTCTGAACCTGCTGATGCAGTGCAATGCGTCTTTTTTTGAGGGGTAGGACAAGAAAGTTTCAAGATTTCATATGGGAAAAAGATTAAACTCAAGGAAGGAGAACCCAGGAAGACGACGAGAGCTGGCTGGATGATCGAGAAAGATGGCGTTGTAGCACTAGTACTTGTACTTAATTGTTCGTTTTTCCCAAGGTAAATGTGAGTAATAAGCTGCCCGGGTAAAGCAGCAGCAACTTTTGGGGGTCGATGTAAATAAACTATAAACTCAAGACTGGGAAAATGGATTCTGCCATCATCTCCATCAAAAGTTCAGCTACAGATTTGATGATGGTAATTCGCCCATCGGGGAATAATCAGCAGGCCATCTCATCAGATATCAGGAGGCCTGCCACGCGCTTGCTCATATCTTTGTTCCATGATGAGATGAGTCGTTTCACGCCTGCGACCGCCCACCGCTGCCGTGGCACCATGGCGATCTGCTCCGGGCAGCGGCCAGAAAAGATTGGCAGAGATGGCAGAAAGGAGGAATCTTTAGAGATGGAGAGCTGAGCTGGAGCAGTTGAGCTGAATTCAGAAGAGAATGTTTCGGAAATTCCACCAAATTCAAGTGTTAGCAGAAACACGGCCCACGGGACATGCGATATTCGATCGAGCGAGTTCAGATTCACAAGTCACAAATTCGACGCACTTCCAGTACCAGAGTTTCATGTCCTGCCTCCAAGTAAAATGTTGGCAGAACGCACCCTGGAATATATTATATAACAGCTTCTACGGAATACTAGGAGCAACGAAGCTCTTATATTGAATCGATTCAAGGAGCGACATGCATCGTCATCTAGCAAGGTGCCTAGAACATCATATATTTACACCAATATTGAATCAACAAACTAGCAATATGGCTATATATAATTGCTAACGAATTTCCTGTCTCGAAGATAAATCGGCTGTTTGGTTTCCATCCTAGCGCTCCTCCGAAGTGAATTTGTTCCAAGCATCCTGCAAGAAGGGTGAAAAAAATGGAAGTTGCACTTTCAGAGCTCCAACCAAATTCATGAAGCACAAGACTGCAGCAGGGTTCTAGAAGTTTGTTTGGCATAAATCATGATGCAAAGGGAACTCCGAAGGAAAAGATAGCAAAGGTGGAGAATCAAGGCATGGTGTATCCCAGAATTTGGGTTGATATGCAGTTGCCTTGAAAATTGCATAGGCATGAATGATAAATTCTTCCGGACCCTAAAAACTCTAGAATTAGCTTCATGTGCCCAAAAAATCTCACTAGCACGGTATAAACACAATGCTTGCACACATATAATCAGAAATGGAAAAGAGAAGACATGAACCGGAGATAGAAATAATCATAATAAGTTATGTTGACAGAGCACAAACCTTCAGAAGATCAAAAACCTTCTCACATATGTATTTCTGCCTGATTGTAGCACCCCTTTGCTGTAATTTATCTGGATGGACACAAAGGGTTGCCTTCCTGTAGGCTTTCTTCACAGCAGCAGCTGTAATTAGATCTGTAAGTGGTACTGGCTGCCAACCACTGTCAGCTCCAAGAATCTGCCAGGGGAAAAGGAGAAAATTTTAAAAATGTTATATATTTTTTCGGAGTTTCACCTGTTTCCCAGAAAGGTTTTACCGCTGCCCAAAATTTTAAATGATTTTCTTACATATTGCAATGTGGACAACAAAGCTCGCAGATTTCCTTCCTTTCCATTTGACCATCTCTTGATCTCAGGATCTAGGAACTCAGACAACCTCTGGAAAATGAAAATAAACAGCAGATACTATGAAGAAATTGTAGGCAAGTGTGAGAAGGAGATTTTGTTTGTGCCCAAACATCTTACATGTTTCTCTGCTTGCTCCCTTTGGGCTAGCAGATCGCGCGTGTTCTTTTCAGCGAGTGCTTTTGTCTGAGAACAGGAAATGTGTACATCATGAAAACTACAATGAAATAGACAACTAAAAAGGGTAGCACTGAACATTAAAAAATCAGGTTTACCACACGCTCAGCTGTGCGTTGATGCCTCTCTAATCTTGCTTTATGCCTTAAAGCTGATTCAACTTCAACACCTGTTGTCAACAAATACCAAATAGCAAAAAATGAGAGCAGCAATTGTTGACTCCCCGATTCATGTAAAGGAACCTTTTATTTTGAGGGAAAAACAAGCATCACTACTTGTATCATTCTGCACAAGGCAATAGAGCTTCCACATCATTCTCATAAAAAAACTGGATTACAATTAGGTTCTTCTGGAAATAAAAGTACCTTTGCTATATGAATCTGAGTTTCTCACGAAGTTACTAGTAGTTGCCCTCTGAAACTGTGTGTCCTGTCGAAAATCCTGCACCGAGAACAAAGATTCCAATATTGTCAAGGTTTTGTTTAAGAAAACATTACATATTACTATTTGAAATTCTTAAGCTAGAACAATTTATGTACCATATCCATAAACATCACTTACCAGATTGGTGGACTTAAAACTCTCCTTGAAAGAGGATCTGTAACGTTCTCTCCGTTCTCTTATCTCTGCAGCAGCCTTTTCAGCCTTTGCCTTTTCAATTGCCCTCTCCCGAGCTTCTGCGGTTGCTCGCTCAACTGCTGCCCGTTCTGCTTTTATCCTAGCTTCTCTAGAAGCCCTGTCAGTGGCTGCTTCAGCACTTGCTCTCTCTTCTTTTTCTCGGGCCTCAGCAGAAGCCCGTTGCCGTGATGCAGTAACCCTTTCCAGTGCTATTTTTTCTGCCCTTTCACGAGCCTCAGCAAATGCCCTCTCATGTGCTTCTCTTGTAGCTCTTTCAACAGCAAGTCGGTCCTTTTCTCGTTCCCTCTCCCTTTCCTGTTCTAATTTTTTTGTTTCCCTCTCTTCAGCATTTTCCCATTCTTTCTCAGATCTCTTTTCCCTTTCTTTTGTTTCTTCCAGTCTCCGAGTAGCCTCTTTGTCCTTCTCCCTTTCCCTTTCTGTCCTTAGACTCCCCCTTTCTTTGGGTCTCTGAATCCCAGGTGCCTCTTTTCTTGATATATCAGCAGAAGATGGGATATCACCTACTGCAGATTTATGTAAACTGCTACTCTTGTCCAAATGGGATTGCTGCTGCTTTAGCTCTGCTTTTGATATCGTTTCTCTAGAGCATTTTTCTTCCACTTTGTTTGACCTGCTATTCTCTTCTATAAATGCTGCAGATTTATCTGTTGGTAATTCCCTCTCCGCTTCTTTGCAAATTTCTTTGGTCTTGTCAAAACTAGGGAAACTTCTGTTAGATGTCCGAGAAATACCAGGTCCAGCGCCTTGAGGCAAGTGCTGCCTGCCAGTATGCATTTCTGAAGAGGAAGCTGCCTGATCTTTCAAATTTGTGGTCAATTTGGTGGTACAATTATTAGCAGCACTAGTAATATCTTCATCTCCAGAACAGGTTACACCGCCTATTTCACCAACAGTTACATCACCTTGTGCATTTACATCACGTTGTCCTTTGTCCATATCGATTTCAGGTACCATCTTGTCCTCCTGGTTACCATTACTTGGGACTTCTCCAGTACCTGTCTTGTCACTATTTTCTGAAGGGTTCTCTCCTTTGCATTTACTATTTGAGCCTGATTCATCAGGTCCTCCTTCAGTTCTAGTTTCCACTTCACCAGGACATGACATATCTTCCGATTCTTGATCAAGGTCTCTTTTAATCAATTTGCTGGCCACCTCAAATACATTCATGGTTGATTCTTCCTGGTCTGGGAGATTATTGTTTTGTGAAGTAATATCACTCCCCTCTTCAGGACACTCAGAATTTTTATCCACAATTGGCTCTTCAGAATGTGCACATGAACCAACATTCTCCTCAGTTTCAACTTTCTCTACTTCTTCGGTGATTGGAGCTTCTGAAGGTGATTCAATTATGTTCCCATTTGCATTATGCAGGAACGATTCTTCAATAAAACTGAACTTTTCCCTCCCATAAGTTTCAGCCTCTGACACAGCAGTACCAAGGTCACTCCCATAAGTTTCAGCTTCTGACCCAAGTGTACCAAGGTCCCTTGGGAAAGCTTGACTTTCGTAAGATCCTTCTAGTTCTTCCTGAATCAATGACTTCATGTGGCTTGCCTGTGGATTATCAACACTGGCAACTTCTGGAGGTTCCTGTAATTTTTCACTACTCCCTGTAGTGCATTGCGTCTCAGCATCACATGCTGCCTCAAGTTCCCCTTTGCTGTTTTTAGGTCCCTGTGATGTTTCTGCTACTGCACTTTCCTTTGTAGTGCTGTTACCAAGATCTCCAGAATCAGTGGCATGCTTTCCAAATGAGCAAGCCTCCGAGAATTCAATGGGAATATCCTTCAACAAGTTCGGTTCTGAAGAGATCCCACTCTTACAGGGAAGCTCGACAATCCTGTCCTCGCCACCATGGCATTCTTCAGAATTTTCCACAGCCACAGATCCCTCAAAATGAGAGTTATAAATTTTGTTATGTCCTACATTTTCCATAGAAGCTTCCAGAATTGTAGACACCCCATCTTTCCCCATTGGAGATGCACTGCCTTCTCTCATACTTAAAATTTTCACTCCTACGTCCCTGCCATCATTAACCTCCCACAGTTTTTCATACCTTTCCAAGTCAGATTCTGCTACAGTAACTTCAGTTTTGCTTTTTTTATCCTTCTTGAGCTTGGTGACAGGATTAGTTGTCTCACACTTATCTTCCTCCCCTATGGCTATATCTGTCTTGTGTTTCTGATCATCTCCAGTCAGCTCATAAAAATCATCACCTGATCTCCAGTTGCCTAACTTACCTAATTTACTAGAAGCTTGACTGGACACAGTGCCTTGCACGGTCTGCTGAGGCTTCTCCTGTGACAGCGCCCTTTTTCCACTGTTATTACAATGATCTATTCTAACTGCACTAGTTTTTTGGTGCTTGTCAAACAAAGAATCCTCAGAGTTCATTTCCTTTTTTGTTGACTTCTTCACTGGAAGCTTTTCATCTAATGTGTCCGACTCTATATTAGCCTTGATTTCCGTAGATCTTGTGCTTCTATGATGAGGTTTTTTACGAAGTTTAAAACTGTCCCCTTTTCTCTCCAGCAGTTCTTTTGCAGCTCTTAACCTAGATTCCGCATATTCCATTGCCTCCTTCATAGCAGCTGAAGCAGAACTGGCATTGACCTCGGTATTAAACAAAGAAGTATCAGCTCTTCTTTCATCTTGAGGCGTGATGGTGCTTGAAGGGGCATGAACAGAAGATGCTGGAGTGCAGCTGTGATTTTCAAGATTGACATCTCCTTTTGCTGCAATCTCTCTCTTCTTAAGAAGCTTAGGCTGCTGCCTCAAAGGAGGTGATGGTGCCTTGATTGGCTGTGTTTGCACATTGACATCAGATACCCTTAGAAATGCATAATCAGGTGAAGGTGTTCCATTACTGGGTGTTGAATTACTATTGGAGGTCTGGTGATTCTCATTTAAAGAAATATTTTCAGAAATAGGTGGATAAGCTGGAATGTGCTGCTTCTGATCAGTTGTGAAATCACTCTCATGGCTCCTCACACTGACATTAGCAGAGTTTGGGGGGGACTTCTTCCCTTTTTCTCCATTAGCTCTCGTACAGTTATCCATTGTTGAAACATGATTAGTAGCTGGGACATGTGAAACTTCACAAGAATCAACCACATAATCCAGTGGAGGATCAACCATGCAAGTAGTCATCTCAACTAGATCGTCAGATCTCTGGGTAGTCTTGTTATATGACATCACAAACTGCTGACTGTCTGGAGGGAAGGAAATTACAGAAGAATCACGCCCTTTGAAGTGTTGAGGAAGTACAAATGATGGCACGTCCAGTTGGCTAGATTCGTTTTTTATCGATGAACTGTTAAACACAACAAAGGTGATCTTTAATTAATGAATGAATATAAAAATTAAAAAGTATGACATTATTAGCTATAAATGCAAGTTAAAAAGGAAAAGGAATGGACAGATAAAATACAGATATGATGCCAAAAATGAAGACATAACAAAAGAGATCTCTAGAAGCGGAGAAAACCGTGTCCTAGTAAAGGAACTATAAAATGTGTAAAGAATGTACTATCTCCGTTTCATATTATAAGTCATTCTAGCCTTGTCCAGACATATCTAGATTCATTGATCTATAGATGAATCTAGACAAGACCAGAATAACTTATAATGTGAAACGAAGGGAGTAGGGGATAATTGGATTTGGCACTCTGTATCCCTGTAATTGCATTCTGCGAAAAATGAAACTACATGAAAAAATATAAACGTTAAAATTGACAAGAGAAACCAGTTGCTTTAATTTAACTGCGCATGAGCCCATTATAAATTACTCCAGTGCATTGTTTCCATCTAAGTTAGCTAAGGACACGGTCTCCATGTTTGACTCCAGTACAGGCAAACAACCATTCCAGGTAGCTAGTGCTTCCTATTGTCCAGCGTATTTCTGTTGGTTTAGATTTACTGATTTAGAGTTGACCCCCATAAAGTTTTTCCATGAAACAAAAAAATGGGGTTTTAAGTACTCTTTTGTCTCACAAAGTCACAGATATATTAATGTTAGGCATTGCCAAGAACTAAGAAAAGGAAATAACATGAAAGGCCCAATTCCGATCTCCTATCTCACCCTCAGCCGGTCAGCCATCAGGATCGTCATTCTGCTTGTCAGTCACACCGGTAGTGCCTGATGTCAACGTGACAGTCACACCGGTAGTGCCTGATGTCAATATTGCAGTACACTTATGTTAACGGCTTAACACTCACGTGAAACACGGGCTCTATTGGACCGACATTAGGGACTCCTGACTACACTACTGAGCAGTAGTAGCTACCCCATTTTGGACAGGCAGTAGAGACTCCTGACTCCTAACTATGGATAAGTGATGGGAGCTCTTTTCCGAAATAACAGATTAGAAAATGGATTTTTTTGGCGCCAGAAGGTATGATGGATACACCACTAAAATCATGGCCAACAGAACAAGGCCAGGTATCAAGAAGCACAAAATAGGGAAACTGCACACAGACAAACGAAAATCAAGAAATGCCAATCCTAGTAGATCATCATCATTTGACAAATCGAAGAAGCACGTGCAAAATCACATATGGATATATGCACGCCCCACATTCCTCATCTGCCGATAGGCCCGATACACCTTGCCAGCTTGTACCATCTCTGAGCCTACGTGGCTGTGACAGTTCAAGCCTGTGGTTGGTTGTCACCAAACTGAACCATACTACTCAGCCAGTCAGAAACCCTTCCATAGCAAGCTTGCTCTTGAGAACCCTCTCAATTATATGTCAATATCATCCTTAAAAACCACTCAACATTTCTGTTATACTCATCTAAGTACCTAACTCTTATAAGTTCAGTTTTCTGATCCACGCAGAGAAACAGGGCTACCCCAACTATCTGACAATCTCCAGTAGAAGATTATAATCTAACACCAACAAGACATCATTGATCTCCAACTAACACAGCTACCTTAATTCCAAAATACTGTAAGTACACGAAAACATCAAATCTTGCTAACAACAGACTCTGAACAAAAGAAGCCTCAATTACCCTAGAAGAACTAAAAGGGCAAATGTGCAGATCCTTGATGCCACCATTTCACGCTAAGTCGCTAACCCTGGAAACACGTAGTAAAGGCGCTACTTTCTCCGCAAAGGAGCCACCTTTGTAAATCAGGAGTTGAGGACTACCAAAATAATTCGAGAAATGCTTAATGCTTCCTGAGTAGAGCTAGGAATGGTGAGCAAAGTTAACAGTATAACCTTAAAAAGCACCTTTCCGAGCAAAATGATGCAGGCAAAAGAAGTTTGAAAATCCTTCTCTCTATCGAACCATTATAGCGTGTTACAGTGATATTGACATATACAGTGAGATAAAGGAAATCGGAAATCACACTAAGCTATATCTTTTAAATCCCTTGTACTAAACGAAAACCTTTGAAATGGAGCAGAAAGGCACAGCTTACCCTGACTAAAATGACTTCTTTACGCGTCACACAAAAACATTCTTCCATGGAGACAACCGCAGATGAGGAAGCAAGTGGGGAAAAATAAAATGGCACAAACCTGGAGCTCCCGCTCGACGAGGCGATCTCCTCCGTTCCCCTCTCCCCCTCCGTCTGACCGAACAGCTCCTCGTACGGCAGCGCGAAGTCCCCGAAGTCGAAGCGGCCAAAGATCTCCCCGTAGTCCCCCGCGCCGGCGCGTCCGAAGAAGCCGTCGTCGGCCCCGACAGCGGCCACCGGCGGCAGGTCAAGGAATGGGATGGAGCACGTGGCGGCCACGCCTCCGAACACCTCGGCGTAGTCCGCCG
>KE373169.1:143204-161937 GCA_000418225.1 Zizania latifolia
TTTGGATAAATTGTGCCGTGTAGTAATTTGAAATACATGTTATATCGTAATTCGGTCCGGTAATATGCTGATAAGCAGTTCCGAACGGGCTAACCTAGTACTTATGGTGTCAAGGTGGCATGCTGCACTATGGTTGTCCTCAACGCTGTTTCTCTTATGCCGTGTCATAGCATATATAAGACCTGGGGAATGCTCGTGCTTTGTCTTATATAATTTGCATTAGAAATCAGAACCACGCAGCGTCAACCTTCAGGAACTCTCATTCATTGTGTGGTCTTGAAATCACCTAAAAAAGTTTGACTGTCCATAGGGAGGCACCCATAAATTTGATGTAGAACATTACTGCTGCTGGAAATTTTTTTGTTTCTTTCCTTCATTACGATCCACCAGGTCTTGACATCCATTAGCTGCCACCCAATTAGTGTCTTATTATGGCCTGTCCCAGCTTGCTATCAATGTTTTGCAATGAGCAGACCATGTCCCAAACGCCAGTGGAAAATACCAGTGTACCATTTGTTCATCGTGTTTGTACGTTGCACAATTCTATTATTCTGTATGACAAGTCCATCTTGTCTTAAGCAACTGTTCTTTGCAATACTGTCACTAAAGCATGCTTCTATTAGACTTATGAGACTGGTTCTGTTTAATTAATAAAGGTCATCCTTAAACGGACCTTGCTCTGCTGGTAGTTGTGTATGCTGTGTTCCTAAGGAGTCATATCTTCTTGATGGATACTGTTTGCTGCTTTAATTAAGTGAAGGTCTTTTGCTGTTTGGCCATATAAATATATCTGAAAAACTATCATTTGAATATCAACTCCCTTCAATTTCGCGAAGCTTATCTAGTTATCTTATATCACTATTTGCATGCATTTGTGCAAGGGACAAGCTTCATGTAGTCTGCTATTCTGTGCGGCAGTTGTCCTCATGCCATTTAATAGTAACGTGCATGCAATAATTCATCTGTTGCAATAATCAGACATTCAATAAGATAAAAGTATTACAGCTTCTCATCATCTCCTGTCCTGTGGCCTAAGGATTTTTTTGGTCTACAAAACAACTAATACTGCATTGTTTTTCTTTTCAATTTAAAGTATGTGCTGGAGCTCTCAACTCTCCTGTTTTAACCATGTGAGTACACTAATTTTTGGGCAGGATGCTGCGGACCTTAACCCCACTACAAAATTTTGAAGATGAGCATCTTTCCCCAAACTGTGCAGGTACCTGCTGTCTTCCGGTTTTTTGCAATGCCTGCAGTTGCTTCATATTTCATTGACTAGCAAATAGCACGTGCCTTGCAACCGATTAACTTAGAGAAACAAAAATGATGAGTTCCTAGCGTACTTTTTTTTAATGATTTTTCTACAGTTTACCTACCGTTCTATTAATCTACTTTGACAAAATTACTCTTTGCCAAACCTAAACCTATACAAGGTGGCTGGATAAAGATGGCAATGGGTTTAAAACCTATATGTTCAGTGAAAAACTATCTACAAAGTAAACCTATGAAATACTTTGAAATTCATATATGTAAAACCCGTGAGTTTCAAACCAAATCTATGTTCAAACACTTCTAATACTCGAAAACCGATAAAAAACCTATGATTTTGTAAAAACAGAATATAAAGTAGAAACATAATTTGAAGCAAAATCCAAAATAGAAGCCGAAGCAAAATTTGAAACATAAGCAAAATCAAAGCAAACACAAGGATAATTGGATAAATCCACGAGTTTCAAATCAAACCAGCACCCAATCTAACTCAAAGCAGGCATACAAATTTAAATACAAGCCTATAACTATTAACTATTTGATTAAGTATCTGGAAATTGTACTTGCTGGCAAAATTTTCATCGTAAACGTGTGCATCGCATGAAAGCAATGGACTACTGCTCCTGCAGGCTTGCGGGCTGCACCGCTGCGCTTTCTGAATTCCGGGGCTTGCCCGGTTGCCCCTGGTCCTTGTACGTTGTGGTACTGCTTCCACGACTTGACCTGTCGGAAGTAAACACCTCTCGCACCTGTACTGCACGTTCCATTCTGACATGGGTCTTACACAAACTCCTGTTCGAGAAAATGTGATCATCCTGACTTAACACTGACAACTGCAGCAAATCGGACCATAAACACCATGTTACTGTACGTGATGTGGGACGCAGCTGCTAGGGTTCAACCACATGGTCTGCTACTGTAGTACGATAGCGCCTTCATGTCGGGCACGCCCTAATGCGGGAGCTCAGGACGCAAATGGTGACTAACGATTGGCTGGAAGATTAATTAAGAGCTATAATCAAGAGCATTAGTAACTGAACATGCTACTAGTACTTTGCCTTAGCGTATTGTAGATCATTTGTTTAAACTTGCTTTGTTGAGTGGTTAGCTGCTTGCGTAGCTGACTCTGCATGATTCGGGTGCACATGCGTCTATTATTTAATCCCACTCCGCTTCTATAAATAGCTACACTCCAATTAAGCTTAGCCTTTTCATTCATGGAGATTAAGATTTACTGACCAGATATGCTTGGGCTAGTATTATCAATTGGAGGCTAGTTGGGATTAGTTTAAACATGGGGAGGATTGAATGGGCAGCTGCAAAAAACATTTGAAGCCTAAAAGTTTGAGCACTACAGGATTTGATTAGCTTGCACGTTGCTTAGGGACTTGGAGCCACATGATTGGTGGTTAGCGTTTTATGAGCCGTGTCTGATGCCAACTAACACGACATGAGCAGATACCTGATTGCTGATCTTTGGTCTTTGCTCTTTAATTACTAGCGTGGAATATTTTCTAGATCTTATCGTCTTGTTCGGACGACAATTCTTTTCAAAGCATTCAATCTAGTAGTGCTCTCGTTATTGTTTTTATCCAGAACTTAATTTTAGTTACTTAGCTGTGGCTTATAAGCTGCCGTCTATTTTGAGTGTTAGAGCTAAATTCCGAAACTGTTTTTTAGTTTTATTTTTTTGACCGCCAAGAGTAAGAAATATAAAAGTTATCTCCTTTGTTCGTTCGTGTCTTGGCTAAGCCAGAGTAAAAAGGCGCAACGACCAACTCATAAAGCTTTAATTATTTCATGAAATTGGTAGTATTGTTGAATTGATGGAAGTTTTTTTCTAAAATAAAAAATGGGTGGAAGAATAAGTAATTACCGATCAACTTCTTACAAATAAACACTCCGCCGTTTTCAGTATTGCTTAGCACTAAAAATAACCACAGTTTTGTTGTTCTAACGAGACGTTTGCTTTCAATAAATTTTACCTGCACGTTTCCCATTCGGTGATACTTGCCTTCGTTCGGGTGACGCAGAGCGATTAGGATTCGCCACACCTTTAGATCTGCCTCTCAGACAGCAGGTTTGTCTTGAGCTCATGGAAGGGAACCTCCCAGAGAAGGCAGCGAGCAGCCCTCCAGAAAATCACAGGTCACCACTGCAATAGTGTTGATTCTTAAATAATGTTTCTTGAGTCATAATAAGGCCTGTCAGAAATGCATATGAAAAGACAAAACAATCAGAACTGATAAGACTGATCAATCAGTAGCAGCATGATGGGCTAAAGTTCAACATTTGCTGCAGCACAGCTGCAGTCCACAATCCCTCCATGCTTGCGATGAATCTAAAATAAAGACAGCGCTACAATAGCATAATAACAGCATTGTTTCTTTCTCGGGGAAAAATATCTCAGCACGAACTTTACTGCCAATACGGAAAATGATTAAAAAGTTTCTGATCTGAAAAAGAAAACATGGATGATAACACAGAATAAGCTTAATCGCTGTAATATCTTAGCTGCATTTACCTTTTTTTGTTTTATCGTTGTAAATACGAGCTAAGAGGCAGCAGTACTGTCTTTCTTCTGCCACCCTTTTGTAGGTAACATCCCTGTGTGAGCCTTCAGTTTACTCATGTTAATTCTCTAACAGTAAATATCAGCGTACTACTATTTCTTCTGTTAATTCTCTAATCTCTAACAGTAAAAATTGGACTCGTTGCTATCAGATTTTGGTGGTAATCGAGCAATTAAGTTGGCTCTTAACGTGGCAAAAGTGACAAACCCGTCCAGATCAAAGGAAGCAATGACTCAACGGCTCCACGCATGAATGGCGATTTGAAAACAATTAAGGTCAGTTCCTCTCTTGCCCACATGTTTCAAATCCTGCTTGTGAAGAGGATAACAGGCAATTCCGGATAGCAGATAATGCATCAAATTATCTATACAACATTATTCAAGTATAGTAAAATACTATAATTCCTTGCTTGCTACATTTGCAGGTTAATTGCAACTATATAGTCTCCTTGTCACTTGCTCTAAGTTACTAGTACGATATTGCAACTAGATCGCCTCCTTGTCACTTGCTGTAAGTTCGTTTCTAGTTACTAGTACGACATTGCAAAGAACGTTGCTTATAAATTGCTGTACTAGTTAACTCCACTGTTCATAGCAATGTACTCTTTTTGTTGGCGTAGTTATGGGTTGGTAGATGGCAGTTACTATTAAACAATGACAATTGTACGTGACAGTGCTTCAATGAAAACCGTACACAGATTTAACGCAAGCAAGGGCTTCCACTATGCCATCATGCTTAGTCAATAGTACTATCTGGTGGCATCGTGTGTTCTGTTCTTGATTTCTTTGTTTCAACTAGTCCGGCAAAATTCTTCACATTTAGAAAACAACAACCAAAGACAAGGGCGCCAAAAGAATCCACAAAATCTCCCCATTATCCCCCCTTTTTTCTGGTTTGCGATTTTCTTGGAGAGAATTCATCACATCCTTATCCGTCTCTCCTCCTTTGCACCATGGGCCTCACAATTTCATGGAACCACATTCTTGTGATCTCTTTCTTCTGGAAGGTAGAAGTAGCAGCCAATTCCACCCTCTAGATTTCGAACTCCAGCCCTCCATAAAGGATTCAGATTTGAATGAGTAAGGGCTCTTAACATAATGGCAGTAATGTGTTGCATCTAGAGCAAAGTACAACTCATACATCTCCAATTAAATGGCTAATAAACAAGCAAGAATGGACACTTGAATGCTTGATACAAGTACAAATTTCTTTTGTGATAGATCACAAATAAAAAGAAACACCCAAGAGTAACTCGCTTGTATATTCCAACTAATGACTTGATCCAGGCTCTCGGAGTTCTCTCGTCAGAATATTTTAGCTACTCATATTTGTTGATGTTCTCTTAGTAATCAGAAAGAAGCTCAAGAATTTCATATGATTTTCAGCGTTAGTTTTAAGTTGTCTTTAAGCTCCAGCTCAATGAAAGTGCAGCATTGAAAGGAAGGAGAGGGAAATGAGCACATTAATGACCAAGTGAGGATAAAAATCTGGTCTTGGAAAAATTAACAAAAATTGCGGTGGCTAGCTTATTGCTTATCGTTCTGCAGAGAGCTAGCGAGGCGAAACAATACGAACAAATGCAAGCATCGCAACGAAGAAGCGAAGGACCTTCCTCATCATCTCATCCAGTTAAACCCTTAACTAGAAGCAAAATGAATCAAATCGAACAAGGCTAGAATCATGAACCAAATTAAGGAGGGGAATAAGTGGCTACAAAAAAAATGAAAGGTTAAGGGCAAATGAAAAGAGAGAGGATAAAGATCGCAGGGCGTCCTCATTTCCCTTGCCTTGTTTAACCCCTCCTATAAAATAATGAGGTGGGGATTAAGCAAATGGTTGCTGCGTGGAGCCTTGTCTCCTCCCATGGCTACTGCTGCTGCTGCTGCTGCTGCTGCTGTTGGGGCTGTTGCTCCTGCGGCTGCCTTCTGCTGCTGCTGCTCTTGTTGTTGTGCATCCAGACCTTGAACACCTTGCGCCGCACGCCGACCTGCGCGCAGAACTGCTCCACCAGAGCCTCGTCCTGCTTCTGCATCCGCCATCCCACCCGCTCCGCGAACGCCAGCATCTGCTCCTTCTGCTCCGGCGTGAACTTGGTCCGGAACCGCTTCCGCCGCGCCTGCTGCCCTTGCGCCAGCGAGGGCGGGCCCCGCTCTTCGCTGGACGACTCGGTCGTCGTGCCGCCGCTGCCGCTTGGGGTGTGGTGGTACGGGAACGAGGAGAGGTGCGTGTGGCCAGCTGCCGCGTAGGGGTGGAGCGGCGGCATGAGCAGAGGGACGCGCGCCGTCGGGGCCGGGAGGAGCAGGCGCAGCTGCCCGTCGTCCTTGCGGTGGAAGCTGCGGTGGCATCCACAGGCGGCGCACTTGAGGGCGTCGGCGTCCCCGGTGCCTGGCATGAACTCCCCGCAGCCGTCCACGACGTGCCCGCCCAGCGCCGCGGCGTGGTTGCGCAGGCACTCCTGGTACCTCACCTCTGAGGCCCCGGCTCCCCCCGCCCCGTACCTCGCGGCTGCGGCGGAGGATGGTGGTGTCCTGCCGTACGCGACGCCCATCTCGTCGACGGGTTCCTCCTGGCCCCTAAATTCCATCAGGGCATGCCTGTCCGGGCCGAGAGCGACCTCGTATCTCAAAGCGCTCTCTTTACCTAAACTATTGTCTAGCTCGCGCAGCCGCAGGCCGCAGCAGCAGCAGTTGCCGCTGTTGAGCTCTGGGTGGGGGAGATGTGGAGGGAGGGTGAAGGCGTGAAGCGATGGACTCTGGGAGAACGAGTGACTAGTGATACGGTTTCCGGTCGGGTTTGGCTCGGAAATGGCATCCTTTGCTTCCTACCAGACCGGCTGACCTGAGCTGCGGCGGTGGAGCGGGGCAGCCCGCAACCGACAGCGGCAGCCCTCACTCCTCCCACGCCCTGCACCCTGGCCCCATCGCCGAGTTTATCTGCTCATGGGCTTATTTACGCTATACTCGGCCATCGTTTACAGATTGCGACTTGCGAGCCCTTCCTGCGGCTCAGCTGCTTCTCTCTTATCAGCCCCTTGCTAACTAAACAGAGTAACAGTAGTCATATCGGGCGCGTAATGGCCAGTTGACAAAGTGTCGCTTTCGGGAAACTGGTAGGCACGGCCATGTTCAATGGATTGGTCATAAATGAAATTGCGTGTTACGTCCATTTCATGTGTGCACTGTGAACATGATGCCGTTCCCTGACTGAGTGACTGGTCAGCAAATCACAAAGTATAGTCATGGCCTATTTGGGACTTAAGGAACGCCAAATGGCTTTTGTGAAAAAAATGCAGTATTGCATTAGATTTTTGTTCATGCTAAGTTTCATCAAGCTTCGGGACATTAGATTAGTCACAACTCATTGGGTAAAAACTAAGAACGATTCTATCTGAGATTTTTTTAATAATGGATAAACCGGCGTCGACGCACAAAGCTGAACGATTCCATCTGAGATGATGACTCGCTTGGCCTTTCAAAGCTCAAAGCTAGATTTCAATGAGTCCACTAATCTCCTTTTTAAGAGGTATGACATACTAGAAAATTAGCGCTTTCATTTGTTGTGGAGACTTGTGACGAACGGAATATTTGTTAAGGAACATTATGGAACTGTGAAAAATAGCTGAACGCTATTCTAACATTACGACCTTGAGGATAGGGTGGCAGTTTTCTCGGCCCATAGGAGATCTGCCAAGAACCCATCCTACGGCACCGGGTCTAGGTTTATGTTTTTTTACCTGTGGGTCAAGTGAGTCAGAGCCTCGCATATATATGGGTGTGGAGCCGTCTCTCCAAGCTAGTGGCGGCCATGCAAGAGCGCATCGTGGTGTGGTGCTGGTCAGCTGGTGCGTCAATGGGAACAAGCTTGACGTCTCGCCCTGATCGTCCTTTTCGTCTCCTCTGTCTACCTGTACCGCTGTTGTCTATTTTTGTTGTTGTGTTTGCAGGACTCAGTAGATCTAGATTCACATTAACATTTCAATATAACGAGACATACAGATCTAGATCAAACGAAGACGAATCTAGATTCAACATTAGTCAATTCAGACTTAACCACGACCTTAGAGCAGCTGCTATCAAAGTATCTGCGGGTATAATCCATGACGTGCATATCGTGACCTAATTAGTGGTTTGACGGGGCGATCAAATTAGTTTGGGCCGTGCGGCCCTACGAAGGCCTTTACGGTGGGAGCCTGGGAGGATTTGGAGAGCTTGACTCGAATGAAAGTGTGGAGGATCCGACGTTCCGACAATGACGAATCCGCTTGTATTGAACATGTTAAAACAGGAGTATTGTTTAAGTCCTTTCCTTTGAAACGTAAATAATATTGTTTATGTCTAACTATAAATAAATAGGGTCAGGATAAAAATTAGAACTCATGTCTTACGTTTTGTGGAACTCGACAAAATCACATAATGCAATGCCTGGTGGTTTCTTTTAATTGTTATTTTATCCTTTGAAAGTTCAAAAACAGTGCAAATCAACTATTCACTATGTACATATGAAATAATATACAACTAGTGTGATGCCCTGCGTATTTGCGTGGGTAGCATACATGTTTTTTATTTGGTTCTATTACTTTCGTATTCCAATTCTTAGTTTTTTTTATTCAAACTCTACAGGTTGCAGGTTTTCCCCCTATTCATAGTTATATTTTTATTCGTATTCCTATTCCCTTATGTAGTTATGTTAAATCTTGACCCTTATAATCTAGACACATCATATGATCAATGACTCATTTTTTTCTCTTTGATTAACATGATAACTTTTACTTCCTTATTTAATACATATATAGTGGCCTCTTTTTCCCTGTTTTAATAATATAATAGACAGAAGATAGATAGATACATATATTTGGATCTCAATTTATAGCTAACATCGAAGGCCACTTGTCTTTGCCATTCTATGCTAACATCGAAGGCCAACCATTCCAGTGTAATCCTTATGTTAAGTAGAAGATAATTTTATCACGGGTGTTTTTACCGTAGAGGTGCATATTTTTATGTAGTTTTTACACCATAGACTCTTTAGTAGTATCCAATAATGCACCTCAAATCTTTACCATGAAGCATTCCACAAAAACTAGCCAAGAACACAGAAAAAGGGGGAAATCAATTCTCATAATTATTATTTTCATTGAAATACAGATATCCTAATTTTCTAGCCCATCTTGCCAAACTTCCCAGTCATGATTTTCGCACTCACCTAATCTATCACACCAGTTTTTATTAGCTGTCTGAACTAAAACCACCTCCTAGATCTAAAATAATCGATATTGCATAAAGTATAAAATACTATTGTCAATCCATCATTCCTTCAAAATATACAGCTTCCATCAAACCAATTTTTCTCTTGGATTTATAACAGTACTACCATAGTACCATTAAAGACTGTAGACTGCTCTGTCACTGCTTAGTGCATCTATGGTAGTTTTAAGCATCTAGATAAGAATTCAGTTGCACTCCAACTATGTGTGTCATATTGAGTTCCTGACTAGTGAGTGTTTGCCTACCTGTTACACACCATACAGACATCATATATAGTCCATCTGATCATTAATATATGACTTTTTAACACTAAATTGTAGTACCATGAATGTCTTAGTTGACTGATTGAGGTGGTTTACATGACCCTCAGATATCCAAAGAATAGTCCTTCACGGGAGTATTGTGTCCTAAGCAGTCAAACTCCTGGACACATGCACAGTGATAAATACATTGAACTACTGAAGCCAATTGCACAGCCAGCTTGCATATGGGTTTCCAATTTAGACTGTTTCCTAATATAAATGATGGTAAAGCGCAGCACCTAAGCAAGATAAAGGGCAGGCCATCATGCATTAAACACATTATTGAGAACCATGCACTCAACACACTGTTATGTCTATCACAACTAAAATTTCCTACGCAAATTCAAAATTGTGAATATGAACTTCTGTTTGGCATTTAACTCCACCACTATTTAATAAGCAAGCACATGTGCCTATCTTGCTATGCACCCAAAGTTGTTAATCCAGATATCAGAGCAGCTAAGGCATTATGCAACTAAGCATACCCTGCTCATTTCTGTGGTAATGGATATAACTAAATTGTAGTCCATATTATTTCTCTCTGCTTATCATTGCCACCTCAATACTATATCAAATCAATATGGTTTCCGACTATGCAAATGTAAATAAAGTTAACCAGGACTAAAGATTCAAGTGTTTACATAGATGCAAACAATGATGGCATTTTCCCACAAGGTAATCAACATTGTACTGCTAGCAAATGACCTCACGACAAGGTATCCTATGTTTTTCAAGTCTAAATGAATTTATTATAGATAAACTACAAGCACCAGCACAACTCCAAGGGGGAGATTCTTAATTCTTAAACAGTAAGAATGGTTTTTACATGACCTAAATAACACCAAGCTTTGATCTTGACGAGGCGAACAACACAAAGCTAATTGATTGATTAAATAGTTCTCCCATATCCTCATTTCCAATTCTACCCTCTTCCAATCTCCCCCAAGACAGAACAAGAGAGATACACAAATCAAGCAACAGATTCACTGAGCAATATCCATCTAATACCAAGAAGTAATCAGCAGAACTGCAGAAGAGATACCGAATTCACCCCATCCCTGGAAGCATCTGAAGAGGATCGATCATTTGGATGACAAGCTGCTGCTGCTGCTGCTGCTGCTGGTGATGATGATGCTGCTGCTGTTGCTGCTGGAGCATGAGCTCTTCAGTAGTCACAGGCAGTAGTGGTGGCCCGACAGGGATAGCCGGAGCTGGCGGCGGAGCCTTGGACTCGATGAGCCGCCACATGTACCATGCCCCAACAGAGCGGTAAGGGCGCCACTGCTCACATAGCTTCTCCATCTGCGACGGCCGGGGCACGTCCTCTAGGCCGTACAGATGCTGCACGCCCTTGCGCACTCCGAGGTCCGCGGCCGGGAGCACATCGGGGCGCGCAAGGGAAAAAATCATGAACATGTGGACGCTCCAGGCGCCAATGCCCTTGACCATGGTGAGCATGGCGGCGAGGGAGCGGTCATCCATGCTGACGACGGCGGCGTCGGAGAGGATACCGGAGGCATACTTGCGAGCGAGGTCGTGGAGGTAGGACGCCTTGCGCGGGGATACGCCGATCTGGCGGAGCTCCTGCGGGGTGAGAGCGAGGACGGCGTCCGGTAGAACGTTGTGCTCGCCGCCGAGGAGCGAGAGGAAACGGGAGTAGACGGAGGCGGCGGCCTTGAAAGCGAGCTGCTGGTAGAGGATGGATCGGACGAGGGACTGGAACGGGCGGTGCGGGCACTGGAAGGCTGGGGGCTCGTGCGCGTCGATGACGGTGGCGAGCGCGGGGTCGGCGGCGCGCAGGTGCTGGATGGCCGCGGCCACCTCGCCGTCGGCGGAGAGGGGGCGGCCCGGGACTGACAGCGTCAGGCGGGGCTTCTTGGACGGATTGGAGCCGGATGGGTCGGAGGAGTGGGGCTTCTTGGAGCGCGAGGCGCGGGATGCGGAGGGGCCAGCGGCGGCGGGGGGCGGCGGGGAGAAGGGCTGGAGCTGGGAGAGGGATTGCTCGCCCATGGAGATGCCCTTCCTATTGACTTGTTGGGGGTGGGCGATTCGCTCGGATCCGGGGGCGTTTGTGGTATTTCGGGGGCCCTTACGAAACGAGAATTTGGGGAATGGGGACAGACTTTTAAGTCGTCGCAGCCAAATGGTGAAATGGCTAATAGGATTTGAATTTTGTAATAGAAAGTTTTGCATGAAATGGGAAACTATGGGAAACTTTCTAATGAAATTTTGTATCCATAATTCCTATAGAAAACTTTTATTTATATGTATCTTTTATATAGAAACTTTTTCGTGAGAAACTTTCTGATCCAAGAGAGGTCTTAAAAGCTCATAATTTTCCTGTAGGTGTTAGCCAAGATCACATAGAGATTAGGAGGCTAATTATTTGGAATACTTACGATTGAGCCCCCTCGCCCTCGTAGAATGGACGCCGCAAACACTTGGGATGGGAAAACCAGCCTTTTGGTATATATTTCAATTCAATTCGTAAGAAAACTAATTCCTCGTAGCTCAGTTCATAAGAAAACTAATTTCTCTAGCCAAAAACTACCTAATATGTTACACCCACTGAGATACTCACATAAATATAAAGACATCACGTGTTTTCTTTTAGCTATAAATATCTAGCCCCATGAGGAGGAGCTAGCATCTAGATCCAACAATCTATGTTTACATCAAATCTAATAATCTATAGCTAGACATCAAATCATCCAAGCTTCCAAATATCGACATCAACAATTAAATTCAAGATAAGTCAGCGGGTGCATGACTAGATAAAGCCCTTGATGCTCGATCACGGCTCTAAGACTCTCATTGACCATTACTAGTCTCCAACAAACCAATCATAGTTTGTTGATCTAATAATATACTTATCCGTTACATCTATATCGTGGGTTTTACTTCTTTTCTTGTTATAATCTTATCACTGATTGTATAAAATATGATGTTATTACCTAATTCAATGGTCTGAACTTGTATAAAACTATTTATACATAGAGCAATCATATTATATGCTTTACACCAAGAACTCATAGACAAAATTATAGTCCAGCTTGATAGACAAAATTATAGTCCAGCTTGATAAATTACCGTTTTTTTTTAACTTAGCCGGTTTACCGAGCTGTTTCAAATATTGTGCGTTGATTTTGTGAAGCCTGCTTGACACTGGAATTCTGAAAAGCCTGAAGCATAAAAGGCGGAGGTCTATCCGGCTAACATTTTTTCCTTGACAAATATGTGCGACATGTGAACTCTGATATATAAATTTGTTCTCAAGATTTAAATGTATTTTCTGGCACACCGCATTTTAAATCCTTGTGGCTATTCATGTCGTTTTGCAAAATTTAATAACATATGTTTTACATGTCGAGGATACGTGACGTTTGCGCCAAGAAAAAAAGGCACCCTCCTCTTTCTCCACCTCACTGGATTCTTTAGGAAAACGATTTTTTAATATGTATAATATATTATATACCATTAACATATGCTATTTTAACACTATATTTATTCCATGACATAGTTGTTTCTCTCGTTTCTTATAGTTATTCTTAAATAAATATTTTCAGAATTTAGAGGCACACGTGTCATGACTGGAAGGAGACGCGGAAAAATCGAAAGCACCAAAAATGACGCTGTGCCTGCCAGGCTGCCACTCCTATTTCCAAACGGAGAAAACGGCAAAAAAGAGGAAAAAAACCGGAGAAACCGATGGGAAAACCAGAGTACCATTCGCTCCTCCGGCTTCTTCCCTCCCCAATCAAGCTAAATCATTTATGAAAGAAGGGATCGCGTCCACGCAAGCAAAGCGGAGGAGGGACGGAGCAAATCCGATCCGTGCGCCGGCGCCGGCGAGATGAGCTTTCGCGAGGAGAGTGGCGGCGAGGATGGGAGCCGGTCGGCGTCGTCGTCGGAACTGCGGAAGCCGTTCCTCAACACGGGGAGCTGGTACAAGATGTCTGCGGCGGGTGGGATGGGCTCGCGGCAGTCCAGCCTCATGGAGCGCCTCGGCTCCTCCGCCTACTCCCTCCGCGACAACTCCGTCTCCGCCGTGCTCTGCACGCTCATCGTCGCGCTCGGGCCCATCCAGTTCGGCTTCACCTGCGGCTTCTCCTCGCCAACCCAGGACGCCATCATTTCCGACCTCGCGCTCTCCCTCTCCGAGGTGAGCAAGCTGCTCCGCTTCATTGCTCACCTCACCATTTCTCTGTATTATGCTTAATTGCTTAGTTTAACGTTAATTGGATTTGCTATTAATTGCTCTGGCTCTTCTCTTCTCGCCCTGCAGTTCTCGTTGTTCGGGTCGCTGTCGAACGTCGGGGCGATGGTGGGTGCCATCGCCAGCGGGCAGATCGCCGAGTACATCGGCCGCAAGGGGGTAAGTCTCTCTCCATCTTGTCCTAGATCACGACACATGTGTGGTTAACTGGTTATTATTCAGCGGTTGCCATGTGAGCGGAGAAACTGGATCGTGTTTTAGCGTCGATGGTAGTGGGAGAATGAAAAGCGCTCGCTTTGTTTGTGAGAACCTGCAAAGATCTGATTGTGATGATTTTCAGATGAAAACTGAGACTTCACTAGTGCTTTGATTGATATTCTCTTTTGGGTTGCTTTTGCAGTCTCTCATGATCGCAGCAATTCCAAACATTATTGGGTGGCTCGCAATATCATTTGCAAAAGTAAGGTTTTCTTACCATTATTATTTGCATGCATGTGGAGTTAGTTTGATCTGTCCAACTCAATATCCTGTGTCTGTTTAATTTACTTATGAAATTGGTTTATCCAGGATTCATCCTTTTTGTTTATGGGTCGATTGCTGGAAGGATTTGGAGTCGGCATAATATCCTATACGGTCTGCAGCTGTTCTCCGCCCTCAAATTTACTCTTAAAGATTAGACATAATATTCTTTGCATTCTACCTGTTTCAACTTTTCATTCAGGAAATAAAAAGTTGGTACCTTGAGATCAAATGGTGATATTGTGCTGAGACATTTTTAATAATAAAAGTATCCTGCTTTCCATGAAAATTTTAGTCTTTAGTGTTTATGAGTTCATATGCAAAAGCAACACTTTCATGCCCCAACAATAGGAAATAAAGCCTTAGACTGTACTGGAAGCATAGTAAGCCAGTAAGCCACACATCCTATATCCCAGAACTAAACCAAACAACAGGTGAACTCTTCTGTGAAATTATGGAAAAAGGTGTGGTATTAATATGATTTTGGGAGCTTCCCATATCCTAAACACTATTCTGTAAGATTCGTGATTATAGAAGAAAAAACATAAATCAACCTAGCTTCTCTGTTCTGAACTATACAGACATGAGTTTTGACTTAACAAGCCTATAACAGCAACCAGAATTTTAGTGTTCCATATCAGCATATGGTTATGTGCAGCCAAGGGGTGTTATAGAACATCCTCTGATATTGGATATTGAATCTGGGAATTTTAGCCTATTATGAACAATATTCAACTTCAGTATTTACCTTGCATGAAGATAACATCGCTAGGTAGCATTTCAATGCAATGCACACTACTTGTTTTAAGTTTTCCAGATTGGGTGTCCACTGATTGACAATGCCTTTTTTCATAGAGATATTTGGGTTTTAATGTATTCTGATTGGAACCTTTGTTTCATGGTCTCAGGTGCCAGTTTATATAGCAGAAATTGCTCCACAAACAATGAGAGGAGCTCTTGGTGCAGTCAATCAGGTCAATATTTTTTTAATAATGAATAGTAACAGTTATTTCTGCTAGTATGTGTTTTTGTTGCATGTTTTAACTCTGCTCATAATTTGTTTTGTAGCTTTCTGTTACTCTTGGCATATTGCTTGCCTACTTGTTTGGCATGTTTGTTCCATGGAGAATTCTCGCTGTTCTCGGTAAGATTGGCAGATTATCATGTATTATTGTGTTTAGCTGTTGGTTTACTTTGATGAAAAGCGTGCTATTCATGCAAGTCAGTCTGGTTAATCTTTTAGGTTCATCGATACAAAACATTGTCCTAACTCTATGCTGTTACCTTCATGTTCTTAGGTATTTTACCATGTTCAATCCTGATACCTGGATTGTTCTTTATCCCTGAATCGCCAAGGTGGCTGGTGAGTGTTCTGATATGTTATGTTATCTTTTTGTTAACATTTATATCTGGATCTAATTAGAACAAGGTTGTTGTATCAGGCAAAAATGGGAAAGATGGAGGATTTTGAATCTTCACTGCAAGTCTTGCGAGGATTTGACACAGACATTACAGCAGAAGTAAATGAAATAAAGGTAACCAGCTGTAAGAGGCCTCACTTTTCTTGTAATTAAGTGATATGCGCATAGTATGCACATTTTTATGCTTTATGTTACCTGTCAATGTATGGGCTGGTGGGAACTAGCTCTTACTCCTGCAGCTCAATGTAACATCACGAAATGTGAATTATATATTTCTACACTTTTCTACACAGAGATCAGTTGCATCATCGCGGAGGAGGACAACAATGCGATTTGCAGATATCAAGCAGAAAAGATATAGTGTTCCTCTTATGGTTGGTTGGTTGCAACTACCTATTTTGCTCTGACACTTTATTGTTCCACTATTGTGCTTACTGGTTTTATTTCTTTAGATAGGAATTGGTCTCCTCGTACTGCAGCAGTTAAGTGGTGTAAATGGCATTCTATTTTATGCTGCAAGTATCTTCAAAGCTGCTGGTATGTTCTGCACACATCAGACTCTGCATAATACATGTGAACACTTGATCAAAACAAATGCTAAAACTAATTATTACTAAGGCTCTTGTTTTGCCATTGCTGTGTATTAGTTGAGGACATCTTTGTTCAAGCTTTAACAACAAAATACTTGTGAAGTTAGCAAGAATTCTGTGGATTAACTAGATTCCAACAGCACGGCAGAACATAACACAGCAATCGCAAACTGGCCATAAGCCTGCTGCTTATATAATATTCCCTTGCAGCAAATGCAAAGCTATCCTTTTTCTGTGATTTATGTTTGGATGATACTCCTATCACAATATTTTTCTTTAATACCTCAATAGATGATAATAGCTTAGAGCTTCGTTAATTTCGATATCTTACAAAATTCCTCCTAAACAGGTCTTACAAATAGTAATTTAGCAACATTTGGTCTGGGGGTTGTTCAGGTATGCTTTCTTATTAGTTTAATCCATGCGGCATTTATCAACTTTGTAAAAATGTGGACTTGGTGTTGGACACTTAACTGAATCTGATTGTGTTAGGTGGTTGCTACTGGAGTAACAACTTGGTTGACTGACAAAGCTGGTCGACGAATGCTTCTCATTGTTAGTTGCATCACAATTGTTTTTCAGGCATGCTGCTTTCAAAGAATATATCAGTTATGTTTTATTTTTTCCCCAGATCTCTACTACAGGGATGGCTATTACTCTTGTCGTTGTTTCTGTGTCATTTTTTGTGAAGGTATTGTCACTTCAAAAAACTACCTGATCCTATATGTAATGTTTTGTAGTACACTTTTATTCAGTCTGATTCAATTAAATCTTAGTTGAATTTCATGAAATTATCACCCCCTTTGTAACATATTTTAGTGTTGATTTTGAACAGGACAACATAACTAATGGCTCTCATTTATATTCTGTAATGAGTATGCTTTCGCTGGTCGGGCTTGTGGTTAGTTGCAGTTCTCTGTATACATCACTTTGTCTCATTGTTGGGAGAAGCTTGTTAAATACCTTATTTCTATTCTAGGCATTTGTGATATCATTTTCTCTTGGTTTGGGAGCCATACCATGGATCATAATGTCTGAGGTATAGTTTACTTACAACTTACTCCTTACTGATAATATTATATTATTGGTGTACAGTTGTTATGACTGCCATTTGCCGCTACTTTTCCTTATTGTGATTTTTCCATGGTCTATTTGTCAAGCAATACACAATCTCAATTCCCAGGTCCACAAGACCACAACCTCCTTCTGACGCATTTTCTTTGGTGCAGTTACTCTTTGTTGTGTATTACTAGTTGCTGCTTTCAAACCCCACAGGAAATTGCACTGTTCTCTTTCCAGATTACTATGGCCATAACTTTACAATTAACTTATGAATGCATTGATCTCATCTAGTGTTTCTTAGATTCTTAGTGGCAAATTACAGCAGACAATCTCAATGTGCATGTACAATTGAAGGCCTAGAGCAAATTTATTTCTGAATTTAGCTGGGATATTGATGTATTTACCTTGGATGCCATCAGATTCTTCCTGTCAATATCAAGAGCCTTGCTGGAAGTGTTGCGACCCTTGCGAACTGGTTGACAGCATGGATCATTACAATGACAGCGAGCTTGATGTTAAGCTGGAGCAATGGAGGTCTCTCTCTTATCTCTCATGTGTGGAAGTGCAAGCATGCTTTTTGCCTTCTTTTCCTTCCGAGATTATCTCTTACCATATATCGTCTTCTTTTGATCAGGAACATTTGCTATCTACGCCGCTGTGTGTGCCGCTACCCTCATTTTTGTATGCTTGTGGGTACCGGAGACAAAGGGAAGAACACTTGAGGAAATTGCATTTTCTTTCCGCTGAAGCCAAGCAATGCAGACCAGACGGCAAGTCTTATGAAGTGCTTCAGAAACACCTTAATGTCTGGTGGAGCTCGGTGCACACAAATTGGCAATAGATTTGGCTCCATGAGCCATCGAGTTAGTCCTCGAGTTTTGAACCATAGAGTTCGTGTATGTAATCGTGTATCATGTGTTCATCTATGTACAATAGAATGGAGCAACAGAAATATACAGTGAACCGTCGCATGTGATTGCGTACGAGAGCAATTTATTGGTCTCATTTCTTCCGCTATGTCCAATAGAATAATGAATATGTAATGCAGTACGATAAATTTTGAGCAAATATATCGATGAGTTGTCAGTTCTTAACTTTTGGGATTCTTTCTCCTGTCCTGACCAACTCGTGTTCCATGCATATCACGGCCATCTCAAAGATGTAACGGCCCTTTACCTTTAAGCCCATTTTGCGGGCCTTAAAATGGAGAGCCCATCTGCAAGAAAAACATCCGAGTACACAATTCACAATTGCAACATCATTTTCTCCATTCCATTTTCATTTCCATCTTGGCGCGTGTCATCTACCACAACTGATTTCACTCCAAGCATTTTCCACAACTAATATTAATCCGAGATCAGACAAAATATTTTGTGGCTAGCTACGGTGCTACACATGCATGCATACAGTTTGATCGGCCGCGTGCAACCGTACAAAATGTTCCCAAAAAACGGTGCAGCTCCCCATCGCCAATGCAGTAGAGTTACTAGCTAGTTAATTGTACGGGAACAGGTTAG
>KE373169.1:170701-187312 GCA_000418225.1 Zizania latifolia
CCATTCCGGTTAAAATTATATTTTGATTTTTTTATATATGTGTTACATATTACTTATATTAAGCTATATATTATATTGTATTAAGCTATATACTATATTGTATTAAGCTATATACTATATTTGAGATATCAACATATTCAAATGTATCATATTTAATCATACTAATATATATTTTAAATACATTTATATTATTTTATTAGACCTCAAAACGATACACCGGTATCGGCCGGTACCAAAATATTTCATTTCAAGAACCAAACCGGAATGATCACTGGAATGAAATTAATAAGCTTGGAGGTAATGGGTGCACCGTAACAGAGCCCTTAAACAAAGTCCCTTCTTTAGGTAAACAGTTAACATAAAATTATTCTAACCTAAAAAAACAGAACATTACATGAAATAAATTTACGATTCATAAAAATTTATAAGATTACATGCAAAAATATTCCAATTTAGATAACCATAAAGTCAAACCACATATAACAACAAAATTTGCTGGCAAAATGAACTAAAATTGCACATTACATAACACTGCAATTTTAGGCTTAGCAATGTGTATTTTTAGGTGACTGAAAATTTCCAGGTGTCTAAAATCTAGCTAATACCTAATTTTTATTTTTTTTCAGGCAACCTGCCACATAAGGCAAGCAAGAAAAAATGAACTAAAATTGCACACTACATAACACTGCAATTTTAGGCTTATCAATGCGTATTGTTAGGTGACTGAAAAATATAAAATTTCAGTGCCTGAAATCTAGCAAATACCTTATTATTTTCTTCAGACGAGTAGACGACCTGCCACCTAAGGCAACCACGAATGCCCGTATGCACGCACACACGCAGGCACTTGAGAGTCGAGACGGGAATTGAGTGGTGCTGATGTGCGCCAGCACGCGCGGCCGGGGTGGTTGGATGGATGGATGGATGGTTGATTTCGGAGAATGAAGGAGGTTGGTATCTCTGTTTATGCTTTGGCTTAATGGAGTTCGGCAACTTGGGCGGCCCCCTTGTCGCTACTCGCTAGTCCGGTTGCGTCAAGTGATCCGGCCACTCCTTCCCGTGACCATAGCTGCAAGCATGTGAACGGCAATTGGTTAGCACACAGCAAAAACCCAGCGATCCTGCTGACACTGTGAAACTCTACACTAAGCTTCAAATGCAGTATTACACTGTATGATGGAAATGGTTGTGCTGCATGTGCCTCCACTTGCCTAGAGGGATTGGATCTTCTCAGCATTCTTCCCACAGCCCATGACTCTTGTGGCCAGCTACTTACTCAAGTGTCTGCCTTCGGTTCCTGCAATAAGGCTCCATTTGACACAGTTCAATATCTAGAATTTTTAGAGTTGATCAAATCTAACTTAAAAAAATCCTAAATCTAGAGTTGTGGATGTATTAAGGATATTTTGTTGAGCAATCTAATTTATATTTTACACTAGAAATAAAAGTTTAAAACACTTTATTTTATCATAAAACTCAAGCTGGAGTTACCAAAATAGGCACAGGCAGTAGGATAGTAAAAAAATCGTTAACAGTAAAAGAAAAGGCTACAACTTACCTCCATTTGGGGATTCCTGTGTGTAGAGGGCATGATTGGATTTAAGGAAGCGAGGGCTATCATAAGTCGGGTACCTGAATAGTAGTAGCAGTAATAAAGAGGTTCACGGGTTATTTCCTACACAAGAAGCCCTGCATGAAAAAAGACCCACATATAGGTAAATGCCCATGACTAGCATGACATTGTGATCCAAGAATAGCCTGCCGATGGTAAACTAACTGGAAGGTATGAAGCACGGTGTCAGTTTAATCACCTGGCTGACTCATCGTGGCCTACACTAAAGACTAAACTAGCGGCAAATGACTCCAAATAGACATAAATACATGCCACTTCCCTACCCCGTGAACCGTTAGTACATAAGTACAGATAAGCTACCTTGTCTAGTTTTTCTGAATTATGGAAAGTGGGGGAGGGCTGGCCTTGGCCCTTGAGGGCTGAGGAGGGTGATTCCTCCAACCAATTCTCACAAAAAGAACGCCATAAAGGAAACCACAAAGGATAAAACTGTGATGGTGATGCACAAAAGCAACAAACTACAAGTCTACACCTTTAATTCTCCGTGCAGTTGCAAGAATGCAGTTCATGCTTCCCAAGCATGCACGTGAGTTGGGGTCCCAAAGTAAAGCCTCTCCCTTTATTTCCATTTCTCTGTTCCAATTCCAACAATCCAACCTTGAGGAAGCAAAGATGACCATGAAGCTCTCTATTTAAACACCCGCTTTCCCTCCTCAAAGCCACATACTCTATCTCCCAGACCCTCATCTATCTTCCTTCCAAACACGTACAGACACTACTCTCTCGGAACAGATAGATACAAAGTATCAACGCAAAAATGGGGCTTGGGATAAAAGGTCTCACCTTCCTGCTTCTGCTTGTCTTGCTTGTTCTGTGTTCCAATGTCAGTGTATCAGACGCAAGAAGTGGCAAGAACTGGAGGCAAAAGAAAGCACCCTCCACCTCTCTGCTGCGAAGAAAAGGGAAAGGAAAGAACGGCAATTCCCAGAAGCAATACAGCAAAGGAAATCAGAATCCATACCAGCCAACCCCAAGCACAAGCCCGAATGCGCCCGTCAGTCCGAGCGAAAGCCCTGTTCAGGGCAAGGGATATCAGGGTCCAACAATGCCACCACCAAGCAGTGGAAGTGGTCATACACTGCTATCTCCACCATTGTTGCTGCCACCACAGCCACCAGCGGCCCCATTACAGAACACTGTCTTCAATGTGATCGATTTTGGAGCTCGGGGAGATGGAGTTACAGATGATACTCAGGTAACGGCCGCATGCTGCTCGTAATGTTTTGCTTTCAACATAAAAATTGAGCCACCTGCACCATACATTCTGAGTATAGATTCCTCATTTGTTTTTTAACAGGATAAGCTTCAGTTTCTATTGTCAGTTACAATCATCTAGCTCTTCATTAGGCTCATGTGCAAAATATATCATTCAGATTGTAATACCTGATTTTTGGCATGTTACCTTTCCTGGAACTCCAAGGAATGCTCATCTAATTCCATTTGGATTGATTGCGTGCTATGAAGAAGCCATCCTTACAACTCTTACAACATAAGCAGATTTTTGTGACACCATGATAATACATTATTAAGTTAACATGCTGCAGCGACGTGCTGGCCACAATTCTAATTTCTTTAATTCAAGAAGTGCTTAACCTGATTTTTAAAGGCATCTGCCTTTGAAAATCATTACACATCATATGTTATTCAGAGTAGGAATCCCACATGTGACAAAACAAATTTGATTTGGATTTTATGTTTAGATTGTTCTTTTTTCACATGATTGAGTACATTTCTGTAAAGAAACATGTATTTACACATCCTACTGGATATTGTAATTATTTGGGTGTTCAAAAATGGTACCATATAGATGAGTGGTCAACAAGAGAACAATTTTTTCTGTTGTATTTGCGGGACTTCTTTAGTGTACCAGAAAGGCAGAAATATCATAACCTAACAAATGCAGTTTTGTGAATCACAAAGAATGCAACTATCCTTGATTCAGTATAGAACTACTGATTCTGTGTCAGTTATTGCTGTGTCCAACTTGTTATGAAGAGAATCAAGAAAATTAATACTGAAATCAATTGCACTGTGTTATCAGCTGAGAAATTATCCTAAGATTCAACCAGAAATAAAAAGCTTTCTCCCTCCTCTTAGGGCATGAAGTTACATGCTGCATTGATGTGCTAACAATCTTCTTATTATTCTTCTTCAAAGCCTTTCAATTCCACGTAAGTTTGGGTAGGCTAGAATTAAAACTTATTTGAGTGGCTAGGTTTTCTATTAGCTCGTCAAACCTATCATAACCTTTTAGGGGGAAAAAATCTCCCTCCTCCTTTGCCAGGGCTTAGGACCTGCCATGTTGAGACAACATAGGTGGAGTTATTGATGTGCTAACATTAACTAACAGAAATTGTGGAGTGTGGAGTGTGGACTGATGACTGCACTTGGGATCTGAGCTATATATTTGGGTTCTACTTCACAATCCATGCGAATATGATACTCTACAATGCAATGTCCTTCCCAATTCCCAACAAGGTTGAACTTATTTATTGTCTATATATACAGGCTTTTGAAGCAGCATGGGCAGCAGCTTGCAAGGTGGAGGCATCTACAGTTGTTGTACCATCTGAACTTGAGTTTGTCGTTGGCCCAATCTCATTTTCTGGGCCTTACTGCAAACCGAACATTCTATTCCAGGTAATTCTAATCCTAATCCTAAAGTGTATTCCAGCAGTTCATTGACAGGAATGTCTATGTCTTACATCTCTTGCAAGAAAACATATATTGCCAATGCTTTATTCATCAAACGGCATGGCTGTAGTTTGCACTCCATCTCTTGCAAGAAAACATATATATGCCAATATGCCATTATGGCCAAATACTGTTACACTGTTTTCAGTGTTTAATAATAACCTTATAACCACCATCAGGAAGTGGATATGTATTTGTTTGTCAAAGATGACTGCTCAAAAGAAAAAGTCATATAGTGTACCCAATCCATATTCTCTCAAACAGTGTCATATAGTGTACCCAATCCATATTCTCTCAAACAGTGTCATATAGTGTACCCAATCCATATTCTCTCAAACAGTGGAGAACAAACCAAATAAGCACTAATTATGTTATTATAAATGGTGACCTTCCATTTTTCAGCTAGATGGAACTATCTTAGCTCAAACCAGTACAAGAGTATGGGGTTCTGGTTTGCTTCAGTGGCTAGAGTTCACAAAACTTACTGGAATAGCAATTCAAGGAAGTGGTGTCATAAACGGCAGGGGCCAAGAATGGTGGACCTATTCAAATCCAAATGATGACGACGATGTTGAAGCAGTAAGGCCAGATCATCTAATAGCATCATATTTATAGATAAGTCAGATGTAGACAAATTTATTTGCTTACCTTGGGTGCTTTCCAGCAGTACAATGTGGAGCTGGAGAAGATGCCACAGATGAAACCTACAGTAAGCAGAATATTTTTGCATTGCAGCCTTGAACATATAGGTAGCTTCCCAACAGAACAAATTAAACAGCCATTGTTACATACTCTGATGCAGGCGTTGAGGTTTTATGGTAGCTCCAATGTCACAGTAACTGGCATCACCATCGTCAATAGCTCACAATGCCATCTCAAGTTTGATAGCTGTCAAGGAGTAATGGTTCACAACGTGACCATCTCGTCCCCTGAAAATAGTCCCAACACTGATGGAATACACCTGCAGAACTCCAAAGAAGTCAGCATTCACCACACTAACCTAGCTTGCGGTAATGCTCTCATAAAACTCAATTAAAGCAGTAAGCTAATAAAGTTTCACATGTTATCGTTAGACATGAAAATAGTGCTGCATTCTCAATTTTTTTTAAAAAAGTGCCCTCGATGTAAAGGAGATTCTCATTGCTTTGATGCCAACGGACACCAACATTTGCCACACCAAATTTTGGTCATATTAACCAGAATTGGCAATCATTTGGGTCTGTACCAAATCTCGGTAAGATTCCCTTCCCCCTGGCTCCCTAAATCATTTCTTGGTAATTTGGCAATGTTTGGTCAAGACGTTGCCAAATTTTTGCAAGGCTTGGTGATTGAATTGGCATTAAACAGAAACATACTTAGTGCACACTTGTAAAAAACGACAAGATTCAGAACTAAGGGAATTCTGAAAAACACCAGTACAAGTATCTGAAGTGTTGACTTACTTTTGGAATCTACTAAATAACAGTCGAATAATTTCACTATATGGATTGTTCTATGTGATGCAGGAGATGATTGTGTTTCCATCCAGACAGGCTGCAGTGACATAAACATACATAACGTGAACTGTGGACCAGGCCATGGGATCAGCATTGGCGGTCTAGGTAGGTACAACACAAAAGCATGTGTATCCAATGTCACAGTAAGAGATGTTAATATGTTCAAAACAATGACCGGTGTCAGAATCAAGACTTGGCAGGTAAGCACAATCTGGTAGACGATGCGACTCGTCCAGCAAGGACAACCTCATATATAGAGCTAATAAACATTAAGTTTATATGCAGGGTGGTTCAGGGTTGGTTCAAGGAGTAAGGTTCTCAAACATACAGGTGTCAGAAGTTCAAACACCTATCATAGTAGACCAATTTTATTGTGACAGAACAACCTGCAGAAACCAAACATCAGCAGTGGCGGTTTCAGGTGTTCAGTATGAGAATATCAGGGGGACTTACACAATAAAGCCTGCACATTTCGCATGCAGCGACAGCTCACCTTGTTCAGAGATAACTCTTACTGGAATACAACTCAAACCCCTGATAATACCACAGTACCACTTGTACAATCCCTTCTGCTGGCAAGCCTTTGGAGAGCTGTACACCCCCACCATCCCTCCCATATCATGCTTGCAGATCGGCAAACCGTCTGGGAACAGCCTGCTGTCAGATCATGATCTATGTTGAAACTCTCTGAACGAGTGGAATTGCTGTGATCTAGGGAACTATATACTCCTGGTGCTCATCAGTTAGGGTGGTCGTTGTGATTCTTCCGACCCCTTTTCCGCACAATCACTGTGGTGTGGATATATACAGCTTATGCGATGAGCCGATGATATATAGCTATCATGGCATGTGCCAGCATCCTTTTCGAAGTGAAATATAGGAACTTGGTGGTATAAGGATCAGTGTTCATGCAGATCTGTAGATATGTGTCATGTATGCATATGAGGTGCTAAGATGAGGGAACACAAAATCACTATCCTGTATTCCTGTTCATCGCAACAGGTAGACATATTAATTGAAACATATATTTACTCCAGTATTCAGAATTTCAGACGCAACTGTTGCTGGGGATTGATCGAATCCCAGCCCTATGTGACTAAGGGGAAATCAAGGAACCCCTCTATTCTAGTAACTCGCTAGTAGAAAGTAGCAACACGGCAAAAGGGGTAGAACCAATGGAGCGGGGGAGGAGGAAAACCGGCTGCAATGTCATCGATGCCGGCCGCGTAGCAAAATCCCCCGGCTGGCGCGCGCTGCGGAACCGGGAGGGAGTCGCGGCCGGCGGAGTGCTCGAGTGGATGGTAGTGGTGGAGGCGCGGTCCATCCCAAGTCCAAACCACCGCCGGGATCCACGCCCTGCGATGAGTTACACCGTCGTCCGCCTGAAATCCTCACCGTCACGACTCACGACCGCGGCCGAAGGTGCAGCGAGCCGTTCGCCCGCTCCGCCGCTCGACCAGCCTACGCGCGCGGAGGAGGAAGGAGACGCTTCCGGTTTATCCGCGACTAAACTCGGCCCACGTATTTAACTTGCCAATTCTGGCCCAACACCAAGTAAACCGAATTTTTATGGTACAAAATAAAATTTGTTCAAACTCAGATTTTACAGATTCTCAATTAAATATAACCATAAAATTACTTTATAATTATCCAATATGTTTATTTTTCTTAGCTTAGGACACATTTCACACACCACAATTTTTTTTAGAATCTACATTTAACCAAATGTCAAAATCATTTGGCAAGATTTTAATTTTGGCCTGATTCAGATTTGGCTATGACGATGGTTTGGTTGGCTGGTGACAGCAACCAAACTAGGCTGTAGTTTTCACTTAATTTGGACTTTAGACGGTCTCCGCAGATCGCTCTGTTGGGCTCCTCTTCTCCGGTGATCTTCCGGCCGCCCTGCGGCGGATGCTTCTTGCTGTTGTACTTCTATATTTTACTCGAATGTTTGAACTGTACAAGATCTATCTAGCTAGCTTTATTAACGCACCAAAATTCTGTACAAGGTGAATCGCATAAAGTCGAGACTTTCTCTTTCATTTCAGTCATACGAGATAGGGTGGTAGGCGTCGTAGGTGCACCTCCTCCGCGAGGACACCAGCCTCGCCAGCTTCCCGTTGCAGAGCGCGAACTGTGCCGCCCGGCCGTCGCCGCCGTCGGAGCCGAGCCGCGCGAGCGCCCCGCTGCTCTGGAGGCCCAGCTGCCGCTGCAGCTCCGCGAACTCCTCGCCGCGCCGGACGACGTGGTCGTAGCAGATGTACCGCCCGCCGGCCGCGCCGCCGGTCATCGCCTCGTACACGCGGACGTGCGCCTCCGCCACCCTCTCCACGTCCGCCGTCGCGAGCAGGCCCTCCGCCAGCATCGCGTGCGCTCCTGCGTGAAAAAAAAAACAATTCGCCGCGCCCCGTCAGTGCTGCGCACAACTCAGAGCTAGCTCCGATCCGGCAGGATTCAGAGAGTCGCAATTCGCTGACACCTTTGAGGTAGGCGATGGATGGTGTAGAGTTTCGCCGGCGGAATCCTGGCCCGGTAACTAGAGCGGGGCATATCGTCACGAGCTTCAGGTCTCTGCCACGTGCCGCCCTCCACGCCGCCTTCTCCGCCGTCGTCTTGGCGAGCGCAAACCACAGCTGAAAATGTTCACGTCCCAGCCATTAGAAAGCTTCCTAGCTAGAGTATTTTTCATGCAGCAGTTGCCAGTTTATCTGAGATAGGTTATCCTTAGCCATGGCTCACCTTGTTATCGCTGCAGAAGTTCTCGTCGCTCCAACAGTTCTCGTCGATGGTAGTGGGGAAGCGACGGTGATGAGGGTAGCTTTGCCTCCACACGCATGCCAGTAGCGACGATGTGAAGACACACTTCCTCACGGACTCTGTCCTCGCACAGGCTTCAACCACCTGCTCTGCTGCTCTGGCTTCCAGAATCGCCATGTGTTTCTGTTGAAATTGACACTGGAAAGTTAGGCAAGCAAAGCATTTCGACTCAGTAGTCAGTACCCACTTTTCTTGTATTGCATAGATTTGAAGTCCCAAGAGGTTTTTTCGTGAAGATGTTGATAATGTAGGAGCAATGACAGCATCAAAATTGCATATTTGTTCCACGGACAAACGAAATAATGAGGGGAACTTATCTGTCATACTGTATGAGCATTAATACAGGTCAAGCAACTCACCGTGTAGCCAGACAAGCCCCCTGGATCCACGAGGGATGATGTATGGAAGACACCAACACAGCCATCGAAAGCTCGATTCAAGCTCTCTGGGTCCATCACATTTGCCATCACAGTCCACACACCGTCGCTGCCATTCTCACCAAACATCTCCATTTCCCGCAGCTTGTCCAGATCCTCTGCCATAGCGACAACAGTAACAAAATGCTTCAGAAGAAATCACTTCAAGTACTCAATTAGCCATTAACTTTGATCTAACTTGTGCCCACGATCTCTCATCCTCACTGATTGGCATGGTACACGTTTAGAACTGACAGCATCTAAGGGACAAGACATAGCACATCAGCAATCATTTTGGTGTCAGATCAGTCATCCAAATAGTCCATTGGAGAAGGTCGTAAGATGAAGTGAACCTATCAGTAAGTTCCCAATCGTCCCAAGAAAGGTTCATATTTGTCAAATGGGAATGTAGGTTTGTAACTAATGTCTTTGCAAGAAAGCAAAAACTGGGACGAGAATTATGTATGGTTCATGATCCCTCCATAATTGACAAATAGTTTGTTAACCAGGAGGTGCCTTACAAGGTAAAGCAGGCCAGAAACAAATGCATACAGTGCGCTGCTGTGGAAATTGCAGTTTGGTTGTGCCACACAAATAGAGTGAGCAGGTTAACATCCTACTCTTTTGCAGTAACCGGTCAGCAAACAGGTGTATGAAACAGTAGGAGAGAAAAAAATGGAACATCTCCTTTGCATGACTTAGTAGGCTCTTGTGTTTCCAGAGGGAGTTAAATGGTCAGTTTGATTGTGAGGACTGTGGAAAATGTCTAGTGGACCAAATGGACACTGCATTGGTGAACTATCCATTACTGAAGCTGATATGTGCATATGGCCATACGGTGTAGACCGATTTTGATGCAACATTCTACCATTTGTGCCATTTTTAGTAGAAAAAACATATCCATAAGAGTCAACATTTGTACCCATCACAACTAATGACCAAATGAAAAGAAAATGGGCCTGGACAAATAAATTCCCATAAAACTATTTCTTGGCAATAAAGCATGTTTTTTGCATCACAAAGAAAGCGGCAATACTAAGGGAGTGTTTGGTAGAACTCCAAATATACAGTGAATCCAGAGCTGTAGACCTGTGGAGATGAGAAAAGGTAGTTCCATCTTAGCTATAGATTTGGGGGCATATCTTACTGCCCTAAGCTAAAAAATAAAATACAGAGACTGTTTGGTTAGAATCCTGTTTTACGAGATGAGAATATAGGAGTTGGAGCCCTGACAAACATGCTGTGTGCAAACTGCATAACCCTCTTTACCAGGTGGAACAGAATCTCGAAGGGCTTCTGAAAGTTTTTATTCACACTTTAAAACGTGATAACAGCACTACATACAGCTAGAGATATGAAAAGAATCGAGATCATATCCACTCCTATGCTATTAAAATGGCTCCAGATTACTGCAAAGCACGACGTTAATTACCATGCATAGTAGACAGACGTTTCCATTCATAAAGTATCAAAACGGTTCACTAACTCAAAAAAAGTAACAAAATGAAGTGGAATCGAGGGATTTTCCTTAGTTTTTGCAACAAGAAAAACAAAACGGGAAAGGAAATTTGATGCGTGTAAGTGTGTAACATACTCAGAGGTCAGCTCACGAGGTTTACCATAGCGCAACGCACCAAGCATGAACTGAAGCATGTGGAAAGAAAATACGACATAAGAAAAAAGACGACGATTTCTAAGCTAAAACAAGTGTATTGCAAAGTGGATACAGAAGATGATGATTAAATGAAGAAGCGTTCCAAGTTGAAAAGCAACTTATCTCAAGTTTCGATTCTTTTAGTGCAATTTGGCATTTTGCACATAAAAATTGAAACTTCGATTGATACAAGCTTGAAGCAAATTACCGGATATAT
Source organism: Zizania latifolia (assembly GCA_000418225.1). Lineage (NCBI taxonomy): Eukaryota > Viridiplantae > Streptophyta > Magnoliopsida > Poales > Poaceae > Zizania > Zizania latifolia. Next base: position 181,632 of record KE373169.1, read on the forward strand.
ATCTTATTCCTGTCCCGGAGAAGGGATTAGTGGTAAATTCAATTTTTTACGAATCAAACTGCATTGCAGGTATTAAAATAGATGTTTGATTCTGCCGTTGTACCAAAAACAATTTCACAAACAGAGACTGTTAGTCTGTTACCAACTGCCGATCGGCGAACGGCGATCAAATGCGAAATGTGAAACAGCCCAACAGACAACAAGCTAACAAGCATTTCCAACTCCGGAATTCCCGATTAGCTGAAGACCCAACCGCTCAAGAACCAAACCACTAACCTTGCGTCTCGAGAGCGAGCCGGACGGTGTAGCCGTGCCGGAGGAGCCGGTCGACGACGGCGAGCCCCACGAACGATATCCCCCCGGTGACGCACACCGCGCGCGCCTCCGCCGCGCCGTCCGCCGCCCCGGCCGCCCGCTTCACCTCCACGCTCCCGCGCCGTGGAGCAGCGCGGCGCGTATCTCCTCCACCTCCGCCTCCATGCTCTGCGTGCTCCGCAGCACCCCCATGGCCGCCGGCCGCCGCTAATGCCGAATCACGTCAACCCTCCTCCGCCTTGCCTTGCCTTGACTTGCCTTGGCGTCTCCGCTTTTGATAAATCGCGTGGAGTGGTAGTGGTCTTGCGTGCGATCGGTGGGTGAGGGGTTGCGCTTATGGGAGACGTGGATATATACGAAGGAGGCCTTGCCTGCTATGGGCGGCTATTGCTAGCGTGACGCGCCATCGGCTCGCCTCGGGGCCGCCTTCGGTTAATAAACTTTTTTTTCGGCCGGTTGCCGTAGTTTTGTTATCACTTATGTTAGTCTAGTTTTTTTTTTATCAGTTATATTAGTCTAGTTTTTATAAATCATGGTAAAATAGTTAAAATTTATCATAATTGAGTTGGTTATCGCAATTTTATAAGTCATATTTAGACAAAAACCAAAAGGTGAATTCTTGCGAAAGAAAATTATATGTTATCATTGTTAATAGTCCGTCAACGCTAAGTTTTGACAAACCGTTTCACCGTGAGATAGTTTGTAAAAACTGTATATTAATAGTATATAACGTTTAGTACTAGAGTGTTTTTATGAGCTTTTTTTAGTGATATAGACTATTTTTACATACTATTTTGCAGTGATACGGTCAAAAAATATGTTACCACGATTTTGTTAGTCTGTTAGCCTTGTTTGTGCAAAAGCCGAATACTTGCAAAGCAAACTGCATGTTACTGTTGTTAACAGTCTGTTAATGTTTATTGAACTAGTTTTCACAGACCATTTCATTTCAGGGTAAAATGTTGCTACAGTGCTAGGAGCCTGTTGAGACAAAAACCGGACTGATAAAGGTTGGGCTCTAGCACCATCTCTGAGGTTTTCTGCAGGTCTGTTTAATGGTTAACCCTTATACAAGCTTGGGAGGCAAAAGAATGGAGTGGTTAGGAAACCCTTTTAAGTAGCCTTTTGTTCAAGACATTGAAAATGGAATTTGAGCATTTAGCATGCATAATTTGTACATCTACACTGTCCTTTTTGAAGATTCTAGGCAAGTATTCTCTTGTACTCTTCTACTTGCACCTATTTGTACATCAACGTTGATTACTGAACGATAAACATGTGTTATTCAAGAATAATCGATTTCAAAGCATTTTTTCTTGATAAATGCACGGATATCGTCATCTTGCGACGTACATAAAGTTGTCATATGTATAACAAGTCAGTTTTAACATATTGCGTGCATGTATATATTTGTAAGACTATTAGGGCATCCACAAGTCTTTATATGCTAAATGTGACACACAACTTAATCATTTAAGTTGTGATGTAGTCTACATGATATTAAATATAAAAGTACACAATATAATTATATACTACCTATAAGAAAATAAGATATAAAAGTTAATTCAGCATAAGCCATTGTTGCATGTTATCATATTATTTTTTACTAAGTGGCATGCATACATGGACAGTTCAGTAATCACCATGGTCTAGAGCCTATTTGTATAGTTTCAACTTCATGTCTATATTGAATTTTGAGTTTATATAATAAAATAAAATTAGATTTCTTAACTAAATAACTCTAATCCATTTATGACTTCATATTCAGAATTTCTTTGAATTAAGTTTGATACACTCTAAAAAATCATAAAAAATTTAGATACAGAGCTTTGTCGAATAAGACTTAATGTACGGTTCTGGACTTGTATTTCTGTCAGTATTGTCTTATAGTTAAGTTCGAGCATGTTTTTAAAAATTTTAAACGGTATATATATATATATATTATAAATATATAAATTTGTTAAAAGAAGTTTTAGACAACAACCCTTAAACAACTATAAAAATATTTAAATCAATAAATACTTACCATAAACCTAACTTTTATTCATCTTTCATATCATGTTTCAAAACAAGTCAGTTGCAGGCTGTATGTGAGATATTATCAAACGTGCAAAAACATAAAGGTTGGTTGTGGCTTTTTCCTCGTTCCGTGCTCCATTTTACTAATCCCTTTTGTTTATTGCGTAAATAAATGGTTAACCGTCAAAACCGAAGAGCAAACACCAACAAATCTTTCTGTCGTATCGTCGTCCACACGGTGTCACACTCCGCTCGGCCGTTGGAAGCGGATTCGGTGACCTGCCTGCTGTGTATGTATATCTATATTCATACAACGCCGAGCAGCCCAAGGTTTGTGTCGGATTGCGGCATGGATGTCTGCTGATTCTCCAGCTCCGCGTTTTACCGTGGTAATCCAAGATTTTTTTTCGTTCCTCTCGCCGCACGCCGATAACTCAATTTTTTAAAACCAAATCGACAACAAAAGAAATCTTATCCGTTCATCGGCAATAGTTTTTGCAAACAGGTGTGGGTTTGATTGTTGTTCCATAACGAAAAATCCTTATCATGAGATGGAGACATGGGTAATTTTTTCATATGGTTTAATATTGGAAAAGGCTACCCATAAGGAACGTTAAGGATGGAGATGATTTCTCATCTCTATTCTAGTTTCTTTGCTAGACACGAATATATATAAGATTTTATTTAACCGATCCAATTTAATCTAGAGCCTAGCCAGCCTAAGGTTTGTGTCGGATACTCGAATGGCGGCATCGACGTCTAGTTCTCTGGCTTGGTGTTTTACCGTGGTAATCCAAGATTTTTCATTCCTCTCGCCGCACGGCGTTACTCGATTTTTTAAAACTAAATTGACGACAAAATAAATGAATTAGTTATGCCTTGTTTGGGATAGCTCCAGCTTCAAAATTTTTTTAGAGCTGGTCTAGCCTAGCTTCAAAAAATCCTGGAGCTGAAGCTATGGATAGATTAAGGGTATTTAGTTGAGTCATTTAGTTTTTATTTTATATTAAAAATAAAAATTTAAACTATTTTATTATATTATATAAACCCTCAGCTTCAGTATAAATCTTAGAGTTAGAGCTATACTAAATAAGCCCTTAATACGATAATTGATCTTATCGGTCCATCGTAAGCATAGCTTTTACAAGCAGGTGTGTGTCTTATTGTTATTCCATAATAAGAATTCCCTTATTATGGAACGGAGATATAGGAATAATTTTTCCATGAGATTAAATATTGAAAAAGGTTACCCGTTAGCTATGTTAAGAATGGAGATTATTTCTCATTTTTATTCTACTTTCTCTGCTAGACACAAATATATAAGGTTTTATTCAACCGGTCCAGTTTAATCTAGAGCCTAATCAGTTAGGCTGAATAGTCTAAGTGTACTTTTTTATTTTAACACGACAACAAAACTCGTCAAATAAAAATTCTCGGCGAGGAAATATAAGAGAAATTTCTCTACGCACAAGGACAATTTTTTTTCTCATAATGGAAAATAGAATCATTACTTATTGCCTTGTGGATTTTGTGCGTTGACGAGCTACTCGCCGGGTCATTTTCTGCGCGCTTGCCCCGTGGCTGGCCGCAGCGGTGGCTCCGGTATTCCGAATTTTCTGTGGGAATCGGTGGGCCCCGCTTTATCCCGCAGCAAGGTTCAGATAAAGATTTCTGGATTCCTGGGAGTCCAAACCATGGGACATGCACATGCTAAACTCCATTTCGTGACGTGGAAATGATTTTATCCTTTCCACTTTCGATAAAGGCAGCTCTTTCTTTGGACTTCCGGTCAAAAAAAATGTTCTCTACTCTCTAGCCAGCGATAGAATTGTAGAATCATGTAATTAATTTCAGAGCTTTGTTTGTTTAATGATGAGAAAACCATGACGTAGAAATGGGGGAGGTATCAGGTATCAGTATAAGCCCAAATGGGAAATATCTATTTAGCCCAGAGCAGCCTAAAGAAGCCTATGGTTCTACTGTTTAATATAATCATTATTATAACATAATCTTAATTATCGGATAAATATAAAAATATCTGATTTTCTTATTAGTAATTTAAACACCAATCCTACCTCAATTCAAGCCTCGCAACGTTTCTGGTCGGCATCGTTCGGCCCACAAGATTTTGGATCGCATCCAATGGCTACGACCAAAATAAGCCCATAAGATTTTGGATCGCCGTCGATGGTGGCGACCCAATAGGCCTACGTGAATTCCTGCCAGCCGGTCCGGTCGGCGGCTGCGGGCCGCGGCAGCTGGCCGTCGTGCTGCTACCAACCCAAGGCCTCACGGGAGGAGACGGCCCGCCGGCGCCGCCTCGGCCGACACCCACCGCCGCCTACGTCCACGGCGCATCACGTACGGTCGTCGCCAGCTAGCTTCAACGATGCAGTCTCTCTCTCTCGGAAAGAAAATGATCTAGCTTCACCATTAACACCGGACCAATCAACGCGGCGCCGGCGCCGGCGCCGGCGGCATGCATGAACGGAGATGAGAAAACGCTGGCCCCTACGTGCGCATCAGGGAAAGGAAAAGAGAACGGACGAGAGAATCCATCCAACATCGATCCGTCGTCCGTCGATATCTGCCTAGCTATCTGCTGGAGTAATCGGTGGTGATATGACTGGTTTCCTGTTTCCTTCTTCCTGGCTTGGTTGTCGCTGCTGATCAGCTCGATCGATCGATCGATCGCTTGCATGCATGCGCGCCGCCATGAGTTTGAGTTCACTGCCACTAGGCAGCTTTCGCCCCGGTGTGTAACCGGCCGGCGTACGGCATATGGTGTGTTGGTCTCTTTGATTAGTTAATCATGCATGCACACGTCTAGCGATCGCCGTCGTTGATCGAGCTGGAAGCATGACAACCGCGGCGGATAGAGCACATGCTGATCGAGATCTCCAGCCGGCCGGCACAGACCATCGAGCCGCATTGACCTCCGGTTATATACTGATCACGAGGCCACCCGATTGATCAGGAGAAGACATTTGATGAGAAAAGCCATAGCCAAAGTCTTATCCATTAGATCACATAGTACTTAGTGTAATTTTAGAGATGGCACACTGTGTGTACGTGCCTTCCATTTTTTTTAACTATTATTCTGATTGACTTTGTTATAAATTAAAATTCTACAACTTCGATGAAAATCTACTATGAAATATGCTTTAACAATTTATTTATTTGATATTATAAAAGATAATATATATTTTTTCTTTAAACTTAATCCAACTTAGAGAAGTTTGACTTTAAAAATAGTAAATTACCAATAAAACAAATAGATTAGTCTTTTGATAATCATTTTTATTTTCGACGATTGATCTAAATTAAATAAGTTTTGATTTTAAAAA
>KE373170.1:74326-96521 GCA_000418225.1 Zizania latifolia
TCGCCGCCGTCGACCCGAGGTCGCCAGCTACTCTGTTTCGCCGCTGCTAGGGATGGCAACGGGTCTGCCCCCGTCGGGTTTGACCACATCATCCCCATCCCCGTTACAAACAAAAACGCCCGTCGGGTTCCCTATCCCCGCACACGGGTGGGGAATTTTCCCCATCCCCATCCCCACACGGGTACGGGGAACCCGACGGGTCCCATACCCGAATTGCTACCATGAACTTGTGCTTCGACCACCGCCATCACCTGGTGCCCCTGTCGCCTGAGGCTACCACCGCCTAGAGGTCCCGCCGCCTGGAGCGCCCGCCGCCTAGGCCCTGCCACCTGAGGCCGCCGCCGCCTGGGTCCACCGCCACCTAGGGCCATCGCCGCCTAGATCCCCCACCGCCTGGAGAGCCCACCGCTGACTGGAGCCATCACCGCCGCTAGAGACCCTACCCCATAGCGCCACCGCCGCCTTGGGCCGCCGCCGCCCTAGCTGTGCGCCTGTGCGACCGGAAGGGAGTGCGGAGATGGGGCAATCGTGGCGGCGTGAGCGATGAGCGAGTGCCGTCGTGCGGAGCGGTGTGCGGGAGTGTGCGGCGCTGTGGGCACGCAGAAGCCGCTCGCTAGGGTTAGGCGTGTGCATGTGCGGGGCCGCGGGCTATGCCTATGCAGCACTGTGGCCAGGTTCTTGACTCTTGGTTGGGCCACCTAGGGTGGGCGTGTGGCCTGGGGGATGGTCTTACTTGTGTGCGCTTGGGGGCTAGGCTGCAATAGCACTGTTGGCTGGCGGGGCTATTAGCCCCACGGGGAAACAGGGACGGGGGCCTAGGGAACGTCCCTAGCCCCGGTCACCCGATGGGGACTAGTTTTAGTCCAATTTTGTCCCCACGGGTACTAGATTTCTCCCATTTTTAGCCCCTAATAGAGTTTTTCCCCACCGGGTATCGGGTTTCGGGTCCCCATTGCCATCCCTAGCCGCTGCTCACCGCCATCAACCCCGGCGAGTTCCTCTCACTCTGTTGAAGCCGTAGGTGCCCTCGCCATCGATCGTCGGGCCACCGTTCGTCGGCGACCAGACCATCGGTCCCTAAGCCGTCACCCGCAACGCCGACGTGGCGTCGGCGTGGCTGCCATGTTAGCGTCACCTCGGCCGCCCTCGCCCATGTGTTGCCACATGGCCGCCACGTACCAGACGTGGTGCGCGCGCGCGTTCACCCCCTGCTGATGCAATAATTCCTATTTTCATTTAAAAAATAATTCAGTATTGCGTCATAATTCGATTTATTTTCAGAAATTAACAGTATAAGGTTTAAACTTCAAAAATTCATATCTAATTCATCCGAACTCCAAATTTAACCATTCAAATTGTAGAATTTTTCTAAAATTGAGCTCTACCCATTAAAATATGTTCACACACAGAATATGTGCTTTACTATACTGTTTTAATTTATTATTGTTTGCTTGTACTGCTGTTTAGTCTCCGCGTGCCGGAAGAGCCTGTTTACGTCGAGGAATCGCCCATTTTCATCCCTGTTCAGCAAGGCAAGTTGTTTAAGTCTTCCATTTGATCATGTTGAATCCATGTATTCAAAGCTATTGTTCTTTCAAAATTACATTTTAGAATGTCACTGGGATTGGAATATGAACCATGCTTGTATTGCCCCCTGTTGTTATTTACCTATTCCTTGTTTACCTAGGGATTATTTAACTTGACTCATATAAATCTTTACTATGATTTATCTAGATGCTTAGGATTGCTTAGCCCTGCTTAGAGACTAGTATCACAATTATCATGCTGATTAATACCACTTACATGTTAATGTTGGCTTATGATTACTAGTTCATTAATAAACTGGTTATGAATTAAATATTAGTAAAACTTGACTAAGGTGGGTTGTGAGTACATAGTCTGTGGTTCTGCTAGTCGTACTCATGACACATTAAGGACTGGTTCATAGGCCGCTTTTGCACTGTAAACTCGCACTCACTACAAGCCAACATGGGTAATGGTTTGACCAAAAGCCTAAAGATCCCAGGTAGAGCATCAAGATGGCCGATAGCCCTGCACTGGTGTAAGTCTTTGCTATACGGATAGGGAGCGCTAGGGGGATATCAGGTATGATAGGAACCTGGGGTGTGAATCTTGGAGGATCTAGATAAATGGTCATATCACAGCTCTTTTCTAAGGTACCATAGTGGTATTGAGGTGTATGGTGACATGTTGTAGGGTTGTGTCTTGTAGATAAAGTTGTGTACCTCTGATCAGAGTAAAACTATTCAAATAGTCGTGGCCATGGTTAAGGGCGGCAATGCAAGGTCACTCCTAATTGGTCCCATTGTTAGTTAATCAACCTAATTTTACTTTCTGTTTATCCTGGTTAGTTCTGGTTTAGAGAGGTTTGGTTGGGTTTTGGGCCTGATGACTCTCTAGGTAAGAGTTATTCAGTGAATGGATTAATACTGCTTTTAAGGTTCCAACTTAATTAGAACTACTCTTTAAATTCTATCTCTCTTAAATGCTGTTTTTATGCAAATGAACCCTATTATGCCATCCTTTGTATCTCCTGTGCACTATAATTGTTCCGCTTGGATGGCTTGCTGAGTATTTATGTTTGTTATTATTGTTCTGAGGTTCCAATGCCACCTCTGTAATAAATTCTTTATTTATTTCGTCGTGAACCATTATGCTTTCGATGTCTAATAAATTGTCTATGTGTGCCTCGGCTGATTCTTGGATGAGGATACTTTTCGCACAATAAATCGTAAGAAAATGGTTAGAATTTCCGAGCGTGACAGCAATACAGCTCTAAATAAAATGCCTCACGAAGGCACCTTTGGCTGCAAATTGAAGAGAGTCAATACCCCAAAAAGGGAGAAGCTTCACAAAAATACCGACACCAAACCATTTTAGCCTAGCAATAGACGTATCATTACACTATAATGGCTTCGACAGCTCCGTATAGTGCGTAGCCATACAGCTACCCAAGCCCCTGGCTCGGCACAAGACAAAATAAGCCTAACATGCCTACAAGTACATAGTACTTCGATGTGAAGCCTACAACCCAATGCTCGAGGGTAGCTCTCCGAGTACGGTAAATGGCACTAACTTTGGGTACCTAAATGGATCCTAAAAATAGAGGTGCGACTCGCTCCACCATTATCGCTTCACAAGGTCCCATGCTCAAAGTGATATAAATAGAGACTACCATACTTTGAGCCCAAATGTCTCAAGTGCGAGTGCCTAAGTCAGAAGTCTGCCTCGACATTGCCATGTGATAGATGAAGGGTAGTGTCTCTGGGTCCTAAGCGACCCCTGGCTCAAAGCACTGCTTTATTTCCTAAAAAAACTCAAATCAAAGCTATTCCGTAGTAACCCTTGGACACACCAAAGTGCTCGTAGTATCTACACGCTATGCTCCTACCTACCACGAGCAAGGGGGAGTAGTAACGGAGTATGCGCGTTCGAAGGAAAAAAGAGTTAATCATTCAAGGTCCCAAGGAAGGCAATTAAATTCATTTTATTCTAGTATGACGATGTAAACATTTCGGATACAATGTGAGGCAATACCACGAATAAAATACAATAAAATACATTGTTACATAATAGTTAGGAAAAAGCACTATCTAAGCCTGACAAAAAGTGAGCGCCCCTCGTAGAGCCCAATGGGCCTCATCTGCCTCAACGCCCTTGGCCCCTCAAACCCCCAGAGCCTCTTCTTGACCTCCGGCATCCCCAAGCCAAAGGATCTTGGCCAGTAGATCTTCAACACGAACCCCTCCGTCTTGATGCCTTGGGGACCCTTCTCTCCTCTTGAAGATCTGCCCACGTACGAGGATCGAAAGGATAAGAATCGAAGGCTAAAAAGTCAAGTTCTTCATTAATAACTTGCTTCGGTGTCGAAAGAGGCTGAGACCCTTCGGCTTCAACTGCAACACCGTCAAAACCAATTAAGTCCAGTGACGATGAAGATGAATGAGGGGGCTCCATTTTTATTGAAGCCAATAATTCATCGGCCACTTCGACTACCAAATCGCCATTTGGGTCTCACAAAAGCTTAAACCGTGAGCGGCCCTCGGACGTAGCTACTTCAAATACTACCCATCGGTAGCGAAGTGCCTCGGTGGCCTCAAGTATTTTGACCTCAACATCAGCATTCACAGTGTAATCCTAGGGACAAATATCAATTGTATTTCCTTCATTAATAACGAGTCCTAGTTACATTGAAGTATTATAAGGAAGCCTAAAATCTACACCTCTAGGGGGTTGACACCGAATCCTGCGGGTGGACCGAAGATGGTTTTGATTTTTTGGGTTTCTTTCTCAAAAATCTCACAGTATGACAACCCATAAACCTAACGGCCTAGCCCAGACTAACCGGAGTTAAGTTCTCAACGAGATTGAAGACACCATGTTAAGTTTGTCTTCAGATAAAAATATATAGCAAAAGTAAAATAGATAAGATGGAGCTCCATGGAATAAAGAGAGTTTGCCTAGCTTGGAACCACCGAGGTTGCCATCTTTGAATAATAGAGCAGCAGATTTTCTAGGTATATAACACTGACTACAACAGATTCTATCTTGAACCGTGGCATGTCCGGACACCCGGAGAGTCCTGTAGGAAAAATACACCGCCATGAAAAACAGCATCATGGTGAGTTTCAAAGTAACTCTATAAACTGATGCACGTGGTTTTAGTAATTTAATGGAACTACACTAAACTCTCATTTCTCCATTGTATTCGTCGTCTATTGTCACATGTGTATTCTCTATCACGCTGCGTCTTCCCATAGAATCACTTTCGACTTTCACGTAACATCAATCTAGTTCCGACGATAAGGATTTTGGTTTTTTTTAGGTTTCTTTCTCACAAATCTCGGCTCTTTCCACGTGTCTAACAGCATGACAGCCCATCAGCCTAATGGCCCAGTCTAGACCAATCGGCGTTAAGTTCTCGACGAGATTGAAGATGCCACGTTAAGTTTGTCTTCAGATAAAAATATATAGCAAAAGTGAAAAAGATAAGCTAGAGCGCCATGGAATAAAGAGAGTTTTTCTAGCTTGAAATCACCGAGGTTGCCATCTTTAAATAACATAACAGTAGATTTTCTAGGTAGATAACGCCGATTACAGCGGATTCTCTCTCAAACCATGGCATGTCGGGACACCTAGAGTGTCCTGTAGGAAAAATACGCCGCTGCGAAAAACAACAGCAGGGTGGGTTTCAAAGTAACTATATAAATTGATGTACGTGGATTTAGTAATGTAATGAAACTACACTGAATTCTCATTTCTCCATCGCATTTGTCGTCTATTGTCACATGTGTATTCTATGTCACATTGCATCTTCCCCATAATATTACCTTAGACTTTCACGTAACATCAATCTAGTTCTAATGGTAAATATTTTAGTTTTTTCAGGGTTTCTTTCTCACAAATCTCGGCTCTTTCCATGAGTCTAACAGCGTGACAGCCCAACAGCCTAATGGCCTAGCCCAGACCAAAATCCTTACCATCAGAACTAGATTGATGTTACATGAAAGTCTAAAATTCTACGGGAAAGACGCAGCATGACAGAGGATACACATGTGACAATAGATGACGAATTCGGTGGAGAATTGAGAGTTCAGTGTAGTTCTGTTAAATTACTGAAACCACGCAGCATCAATTTATAGTTACTTTGAAACTCACACTGCTGCTATTTTTTGTGGCGACGTCTTTTTCTTACAGAACTCCCAGGTGTCTCGGCATGGAACGATTCGAGAGAGAATCCGCTGTAGCAAGTGTTATCTACCCAAAAAATCTACTGCTCTGTTATACAAAGATGGCAACCTAAGCGGTTTCAAGCTAGACAAAATCTCTTTTATCCCACAAGTCTCCAACTTATCTATCTCACTTTTGCTATATGTTTTTATCTGAAGATAAACTTAACGTGGCATCGTTGATCTCATCGTAAACTTAACACCGATTGGTCTAGGCTGAGCCGTTAGGCTAATGGGCTATCACGCTGTTAGACACATGGAAATAGCCAAGATTTATGAGAAAAAAACCCAAAAAAACAAAAATCCTTACCGTCAGAACTAGATTGATGTTACATGAAAGTCTAAGGTAATTCTACGGGGAAGACACGGTGTGACAGAAGATACACATGTGACAATAGACGACGAATGCAGTGGAAAAATGAGAGTTCAGTGTAGTTTTGTTAAATTACTAAAACCACGTGAGCCAATTTATAGAGTTACTTTAAAACCCACTATGTAGCTGTTTTTCATGGCAACGTATTTTTCCAACAGGACTGCCCGGGTGTCCTGATAGACCACGGTTCGAGAGAAAATCTACTGTAGTCGGCATTATCTACCTGGAAAATATGTTGCTCTGTTATTCAAATATGACAACCTCGGTGGTTTCAAGCTAGCCAAACTCTCTTTATTTTTACAGGGCTCCAGCTTATCTATTTCACTTTTGCTATATATTTTTATCTGAAGATGAACTAAATGTGGCGTCTTCGATCTCATCGAGAACTTAACGCCGGTTGGTCCAGGCTAGGCCGTTAGGCTGATGGGCTGTCATGCTATTAGACACATAGAAAGAGTCGAGATTTGTGAGAAAGAAACCCCGAAAAAACCAAAATCTTTACCGTTAGAACTAGATTGATGTTACTTGAAAATCTAAGGTAATTCTATCGGGAAGACGCAGCGTGACAGAGGATACACATGTGATAATAGACGATGAATGCGGTAGAGAAATGAGAGTTCAGTGTAGTTCCGTTAAATTACTAAAACCACCAGCGTCAATTTATAGAGTTACTTTGAAACCTCGCCTGCTATTGTTTTTCACGGTTGCGTATTTTTCCTACAGGACTCCCCGAGTGTCCTGACATACCATGGTTCAAGAGAGAATTCGTTGTAGGCGGCGTTATCTACCTAGAAAATATGTTGCTCTATTATTCAAAGATGGTAACCTCGGTGGTTTCAAGCTAGGCAAACTCTCTTTATTCTATGGGGCTTCAGCTTATCTATTTCACTTTTGATATATTTTTATCTAAATATGAACTTAATGTGGTGTCTTCGATCTCGTCGAGAACTTAACGCCGGTTTGTCCAGGCTAGGCCATTAGGCTTATGGGCTGTCACGTTGTTGGACACATGGCAAGAGCTAAGATTTGTGAGAAAGAAACCCCAGCCCAGAAAAACCAAAATCCTTACCATCGAGGTTGCCGCCCGAAGATGGTTATAGCCCGCGTCATGGAGGAGCTGCAGGGCGCCCTAGGCCACGACCCCGCCTGAAGTCTCCGTGAAGCCCGTCATCGTAGACTCCATGATCGAGACGGCGCTTCAAAGGTACTTCAATCAGGGGCTTAGGGGCTCGCCCACTCTGAAGCCCGGGTTGTGGCAGACGATCCCTAAACAGTACAACATTTTGTGGAGCACGTTGATGGTGTCATCAGCCACCACCATGTCCTCAATGTGCTTAGTCGCCATCTACCCCACCGAAGCCTCCAGCACTGCCTTCGCTGCCCGAAGCTCTTGGACTTCGACCTCCAAGGTAGCCTTCGCCACCTGCAGCTCGCTGACCTTAGCTCGGAGGCTTCTCTCGCCCCGTGCTCCTAGCGGAGGCTCTCCTCTAGCGCAACAACCTTCTCTTCAGCCCACTGTGCCAAAGTCAGAGCCTCTAAAGCCTGCCTCCAAAGGGTCTGCTCCGCTCGCTCGATGGAGGCCTCCCGGCGGTTGAAAGCGTTGGTCGTTCCTCACATCAAAACTAGGACATGTGAAAAGGATAAGTTAACTAACGCTTGGTAAAGGAGATAAAGGCAAGATTAACATATCAGTAGGGATTTGTACCTAGTACAAGGCCTCCTCAGCAACCATGGCGAGGTCTGTATGATGGTGCCTTGATACCTCAGCCACAAGGCCACTCTGGGCACGGTACTGGTTGGCGCGGAGGAATGGCCCCAGAAGCCCAATCCAGTAAAGCCCTAGAAGAGATCAAGCTTCGGAGCAAGGGACCCTCTCCTCCGAAGCTTCAGGTGCCCCAATTCGAGGAGAAGCCCTGGCATCTCTCAAGGTTGTGGCCAGAAGCGAGTCCTCGTCGTCCTCCCTATCAAAGGGTTTGACCCCATCCGTACCCCTGCCACCGGCCTCGTCCTCACCGTCACTAGCCTGACCTTCGGCCTCGGTGTCTGCATCATCATCTTCATGATCACCGTAGAGGTCCCCCGAGTCCTCTCCAGCGATGCGTTCTAAGAAACATTGAAGACCTTATAAGGACCAAATCAGAAGCTACTCTTACTAAAGAAGCTCGAGCCTGATGCCTTACCTTCGGGTATCTCCTGAGGAGGAGATAAAGTAGGACATTGGGCCTCATCGAAGAGGCCCATGGTATCATCCTCCGCACCACCAGACAAAGCCATCGGCACCAGGCGATGGAGTCGCCGAGGCCACCGATGCTAGGGGTGGCGGAGTCACCAAGGGCACCGTCGAGGCCACCGGAACAGCAGGCACGACCAGAGAAGCCGCCACCGTGCTTAAGGGCCGAGGGGCTACCTGCCCCAAAGAGGGCGAAGAGTTTCGGCTACGCTGGGGTGATGACAGCGATGGCTTTGCCTGATCGTCGTCGACCCTCCTCTTCTTCGAGGCCTCTCAGCTAATTCCTGAGGGTCAATATTTTGACCGGCCCAAACTCTGTTGTATTGCTCCCATGACTCGACGAGGGTAAGGCGCTTCGCCTTCTCGTTCATCGTTGGAGGCCCAACGACACGTTCGGCCACCCTCGCTGCCTGCTCTAGAGTGAGTTCGACTCTCATAGCTGTGACGCAAGTTATAAGAAAAGTGGTACTAAAAAACAACCTAAAGGAAGTGTGCGAATTCAGAGACTTACATATGGCCTCCAAAGCAATTCACTTCAGTGTCCCTGCGGGGAGTCCTCGAACCCCACCGGCCATTGCTCCTTGAGGCAGGCGATTCGGAGGAGTATGAACTCCTCCAGCAAGTCCCTCATGCTCATACGTTGGGACACCATCCTTAGGAGTTGGATCCTAGATTGGATAGTAGGGCCATCAGTCGCCACATCAGCTTGACAACAATACAGAATCAGAGCATTGGTGGAGCGGAGGGAGAAGTCAGCTCCGACGACGACATATAACCATCTCTAGTCCCACCTCGTGTACCACCTCTCGTTGAACGCCTTCTCCGGGAAGCAGACCTGATATAAGGTCCGGAGCTAAAAGTTAACGCTCCTGGAGCCCAGTAGCCTGACAACCCCGTCTTCGCCAGGCCTCCGCTTAGGTTGATAGCTCGCTTCATGAAGGGCCACGAATACATTTGCACGGCCCTCACAACCCTCCGTCCTCATGGTCCACTCGAAGATTGCGAGGCGGGCAATGGCGTTTGGCGATGATTGGATAGAATAATGAGTAATAAAGTCTAAAATAATATATGTACTTTTGAGGTAAAAGTTATCTTTTACTAGTATTAGGTTGCTATATTTTGAACAAATTTTAAACTTTAAAAAGACACTATATTTTAGGACGAACGAAGTGTATTTTAACTAAAATATAATTATATGAGATAGATTAAATTGTAATGAATACAACGGTGTAATCAGGTCATAGATTGAATAAATGATTTAGGTGAAAAATGAATCGCACCCTAACTAATCAAGAGGTGGCAATTTATCTCATCTAATATCAACTCATCTAACATTTTTTTAATCCTTCTATCTAGAACATTGAAGAAATATTCCTTTGACCATCTCACGCACCCTTTCTCTCCAACTAAGGAATAACCATCTCATACATCTTTTCTCTCAACTAAACAACTGACCAGATGAAATGACTGTGATCGTGTGCATCTCTAGCTCATAATATCCAGTCAACCAAATAGCGCTAGCGCATCTCTTTTCGCCCCTGTGATCGTGTGCAAGACTGCAAACGTGTCTCAGCTTTATTCCGGTATGATTCGCTCCCGATTATGTTGTGAACGTGAACAAATAGGAGTACATAAATTTCCTTATTTCTAAAAGCCAAATAGGAGTATATAGCATGAAACAAGTACTAGTAGATATTACTATCCCGCATAAAAACTGAAATGAATTGCCTTGCTTGCTAATAAGAAAAGTGGGCTGCAGGCGTGACGTATCGAAGGCAAAGGCAGGGTTAAAAGCTGACACTTGGCTTGGAAGACGAACAAAAAAACAAGCTGGGTAAAGCAACACACGCCCAGTAGCCCTAGATTCTACGGCACAAAAGGCTTACGTACACTTGATGACACGCCAATGTAATAACAAGATCGAAAAGCTTTGTCAGAATAGAGTAAGAAAGGTACTGTAGCAATTACCTGTTACAGCCGGTCAGCCGCCGCGTCTCCTCGTTTGCTCTTCTTCCTTCCACGACGGCGATCGCCAAGACGCAGAACCCCAGCAGTGCGGCGATCAAGATTGCATCCATCAAATACTCATCAACTTCATCTGCTTCTCGTTACTCTACTCACTCCGTCACTCGTGCGTGCGTGTGATAGTGGGAGAGAACACGACTAGCAGAAGGGTAAGAGCAGGAGCAACGGCAACAGAGTACTCGAAACGAAGAGAGGAAAAGATGAGCTATTGAGTTGGCGACTTGTACCTGTCGCTTCTCGCGTCTGCCCCGACAAGTCCCTCTGCTCTCGAGTTGGGTATTGACCCCCTTGTTGCTGTTGTAGAGTTGTGCTTGACCAGCCGTTACAGTGAAAGGTAGTTTGGATTTTCGACCATGGGCCAACACCCACCACCAATTACACCGTTACACCATGGCAATGGTCACCACCTGTGCTGGCAAGATGAATCAAGCCAGGCTCCAGGACGCCTGATTAATGCAGACTAGTTGCATCTCCTGTGCAAAAAGTACAGCGTTAAATTAGTGTTGACCGTACCATGAGAGCAGATGGTCCAGCGAGGCTGATGGCATGCGTGCAAGCCAAGCGATTTCAAGCCACTCGCACGCTCGCTGTTCTCACAACAGGATAAGATAGCTCAAGTTCAGGGGAAAACATAACGAGAGGACATAGCTACCTGAACCTCCCTTTCCTGTACGCTCCTTCTTCCAAACAAAAGTATGGCCACTTTATGCCACTCTATTCACACCAGAGCATCCGGAAAGATTGCCAGGAGAAATGAAGCAGCAAAGGTCTTCTGCTCCATGCAGATGCCGCCATCTCAGAGCACAATCAAGGTACAACGTTTTATGAGTTATGACTTGTGGGGAAGACGTAATGTTCTTCTCTAGAAATGCGACTTGTTCTGACTTCTGAGTTCTGAGAGCAAAATGTCGTGATGTTGAAAAGGTTGTTATCATCGGGGCCACAAAAGAAATAGGAAGAACGGCAATAGCAACAGTAAGTAAAGCAAGGGGAATGGAGCTTGCAGGGGCCATAGATTCTCAGTGTATAGGCCAAGATGCTGGAGAGGTACTCACCATTCACTCAATGCGCCATTTCCATTATACTAAGACTGTCTCCCCACGGCATAGCTGCTTGCTCTTTGTCTCTTACAGTTTATAAATGCTGGCATTGTTCTTCTAGATTAGTGGCATGGAAGAAGCCTTGGAAATTCCGGTGCTCAATGATCTCACAATGGTTCTGGGTTCAATAGCACAGGTACAGGCCTCTTCATTGTACTATCAAATGCTTATACCCACTTGTACGGTGCACAGTTTGCTAACGGCAAATTATGTTCTTCCAGTCCAGAGCAACTGGAGTGGTTGTTGATTTTAGTGAACCTTCAACTGTTTACGACAATGTCAAACAGGTAAATCATCCACCTACAAGATAGAAAAACACAAGTTATATTGTAAGAGAGATTGTGAGGAACTGGATTGTATAACCAAATTACACACCAATGTGATCCATCCAATAGCAAAACATTAGGCAGTATAACTGAATCTAGTCCCAAGTATAACCTTATTGCCCTTAAAAGTTACATTATTGACCGACTCAAGAGTTTATGTGAGTAAAGAAATGCTTCATAAGCAAATAAAAACAAAAAAGTTACAATTAAGGTTCAAGGAGAAAACCAATACTAATGACCAGGACATCAAGTGTGCATTTCAATAATCACAATGCACAACAATGACAACAAAGTGTAATGCCATTCAGATTCTTTAGCACCTTCACGAAATGTTATTGAAATGAAATCTAATTCTTATTATCCACACAAACATTATTCATAAACAGGCAGCAGCATTTGGTTTAAACAGTGTTGTCTATGTTCCAAAAATTGAGTTAGATACAGTAACTGAGCTGTCAGCATTCTGCGAGAAGGCAAGCATGGTAATACATGTCAATATTGTATTTATCAATTTACAGTTGTAAGGTCATTTTAACACGCAAACTTATGCTGATTACATGATCAGGGTTGCCTGGTTGCACCAACACTATCGATTGGCTCAGTGCTCCTGCAACAAGCTGCTATCCAGGCCTCATTCCACTACAACAACGTCGAGATAGTGGAATCAAGACCTAATCCATCGGTAGAGAGCATCTGCATGTTACCCTCTCAATTCATCTTATAAGTATTCCTTCCAAAATCACAAGCACTACAGAACAGCATGTGCAGTAAACGTATTTTCTCACCACCAATCAACAATGCCGAAGGAAAAACCTCAACAGTACTCATCAGCATTAGAAACAAAATTTTCCAGATGAACTATAAAAGTGCTCAGGAGTGCAAAGATTGCTAGACTAATGTTTGTATTGACAGGACTTGCCATCACAAGATGCAATACAGATTGCAAATAATATATCGGACCTTGGTCAGATATACAACAGGGAAGATATGGACTCTGATAATTCAGTAAGTGTGAGGAAATATTTCATGTTGCTATCTTTCTAACGATACAGAAACGGTCATTGCCAATTTGTTAAGTTCATTTCAAGTTGGTGAAAATACAAACTGGAATCGAATTTTCACCTCTATAATAGCTGACAGCAGAATAAAATTGTTTCACAAACTAATGGACTGGTGTTTTGGAAAAGGCAAGGGGCCAGATGCTTGGAGAAGATGGAGTGCGTGTCCACAGTATGGTTCTACCAGGCCTTGCTTCCAGCACATCAATCAACTTCTCAGGCCCTGGAGAGGTATTAACAATATGTTCAAATGAAATATGGCTGAACTGAACATCTTTTTTGACAATTGAATTGATCACATCACCAACATATTTCATTTGAACATATTGTTAATAATTGAATTGATAACATCACCAACATTTCCAGATTTACACCTTAAGACATGATGTGACAAATGTTCAATGCCTAATGCCGGGGCTAATTGTGGCAATACGGAAGGTGATACGATTGAAGGTAACTGGAAACACACTTTCTACTGTGTACATGATATGATGAATCATCAGTGAAAAATATTTCTTTCTTTTGCAGAACTTGATTTATGGTCTGGAGAAGTTCTTGTAGGATTTTTTTTAGAACTCGTGTAGAAACTTTCCATCGCACATATCAAGAGAAGTAAAGCTCTGGATGTTCATCACTTCATCATAAGGATAATGAGATCAAATCAGGTCACTCGTTCAAACTAGTACCAAAGCCAGGTGGATTTTACAAGTATGGACATGACAGAAATTTAAGAAGAATGGCTCCACGGAAGATAGCTTAAATTTCCTATGCAGATGCTACCCAAGCGTACAAAATTGTGCTAAAAAATTAAGGTGGAAATTAAACACGTCATCAACATTCTCACAAAAATTGAACCAACTTAAATGAGGCGATCAAATTAACTCAAGCATACGACTCAATTCCGTCAAGGAACAAATGGAAACTCTAGCTGGAAGGAACTATTTTTGTCCTCCGTCATGTTGACGCGGAATGCTATAGTTGTGTACGGTGCGTCAATGGGGAATTGAATCAAATGCATTGCATGAGCCCGATCAGCACCTGGCGTATCGACCAGTATATGCACAGATGCAATCATCGACAAGGCGATACAGTCTCTAGTATCTACAGGATAATTGCTTACCGTAGCCCCAATGTGATGATTGATCAACCGCGGGCCGCGCTTCCTGGAAGAGAGGTTGCTATGAAGCTCTAGCGACCGGCCGATCACCGCCTTCAATCCGGGTGACACTGCCGCCGTCAGAACGCTCGGGCGACATGACGTCACGAACGATCGCTTGCTCTCTGGCATCCTTGGACACCAGATGGACAGTCTCCTTAGAAGGATAGTCTCACCAATGTGGCGTTTCGACGAGCACCATCGAGGCATCCGAGGAGCATCACCTGGACATGACGTCGCCAATCTCGACGACGACGCGGCAAACCTGTAGATCGCACCGGCGTTTACTCAGCGGAGAAGAGCACCTGGGTTGCGGTCAGTATTTCAATCTCGGTCTAGGATTTACCTCGCTTATTAGTGGAGATTGAAGGGGCGGCACCTCGATTGCGGACGGAGCGCCGCCACAGTTAGAGGTTGTCCTCACCGGAGCTTCTACACTCGCTAAGGGGAATTGGGTGGTAAGGAGGAGGAGCATCATTTCCCCGCTCCCGACTCGCCGCCGGCGCCGTGGATTGGCCGGAGATCCGGCGACGCGTGAAAATCGAGGACAGGGAAATAAATAGAAAATAATTGGAGGACTGTTTTGCAAATATCCATCTCCGATTCTCCGGCCATTTATGCATTTCAATCCGGACCGCACGCCTAGATCCAACGGCCACCAAGAAGACAGACCTCAACGGTAGGAACTCTTCTGTCTCAGTAGGTCCGAGGGTTTATAATCTAAACCCCCACCGGATCTCTGTAATTGGCAGCGATCCCATATTTTTCTAATAGATCAGTAGTTTGGAATGCGAAAAATGTTACTCATATATCTCAAAAATCCTGATTTTAATATAAATCAAACTATTCTAGTATGTTTGATCAAATCTATATAAAATAATAAGAAAAAAGTCTAATTAACCCCTAAGTATAGACTCATAGACACATGTACCTCTAAACTACAAAACCGAATTCTTAACCCATAATCTATACTATACCGGAGAAATAACCCCTGGGACGGTTTGGAACAACGGTTTTACCTACATAACAGTCCATGCTGGCAGGGCGCTGAGCTGGCTCAACTGACACGTGAGACCACCTTGTTAGTGAAACGAAAAATATGTCTTCCTCCTCATGGTCTGTAGTCGTGCCCGAGCGCCCACGCGCCAAGCCTCCGCGTGCCGCACTCCCCGCATGCCCAGCCCCCCAAGCATCGCACCCCCACACGCCGCCCTCTCTCCCGCGTCTAGCCCCCCGTGCGCCTCCCTCTCCCTATGCCCGAGCGCTCGCGCACCAATTAAATCTCCAGGTGAGCTTGTTCTTAAGTACTTCTTTATATAACCTTAAGAATAAATTAATATCTAATGATGTTATTATTCCTAGGAACCTAGAGAGGATCATGAAGTACCCTGGAGCTCAACCCATATCGAGCTCGAGTCTATCTCGGATTCTAGGAGCAAAACGAACTAAATTTGTCGCACAAGCTATATTTGAACTCTATTTTCGACGTTCTGCATATGTAGGCTAATTTCATAAGCTTTTTAATGGCATTGGTCTCATGCCAAAATTTCTTCTAGATCAACGGGAATCATCAAAACAAGTGAATATCTAGAATCTGTCAAGGTACTGTGTCACCATCTATTTGGGCATCTGTACCATGTATCTAATTGGGCCCATTAGGGATGTGTATAGGCCCAACCCTAGGAATATAAAAGTCGTGTCGTCACCTAAATTAGGGTTTTGAGTTTGCTTTTCCTGTGTATGAACCATGTCGCAGCGTCGTCGGTTTGTGAACCCCAACTCACAGATTCAATTGATTTTAGCATATTCAATTGTGTTTTATACGTTCTTGCTTATGTTCTTTGATCATTGGTGAGGATTAGCCTTTATGGTAAGATTAATTAGGCTATGTGAGGTTGATAACTAGAGAGGTGGTGATATGATTGCAGGGACTCGATCTTACAGATTGAAACCAGATCATGTGTACTTCTTTTCTACCAAATCGTGTTTACCTTCACCTGATGAAAGATCAAGCACCCTACCCTCATCAACAAGAATGGAGTAAAAGATAATGAGAGGAAGGAGATTTTTTTGGATATTGAATAGTAAATACCATTTGGGTGAAATGAACTTTATTTTGGCACTCAAAAGCAATCCAATCAAAATCCAAAATTTTCTCAAATAAAATGTTATTAACACAACTTGTTCATCTGCAGTTATAAACCGAGGTATTACAACCCTGCACCCTGACGATTTGTGGAGACGGACACCTAGCCTCCATGCGGAATTAAGGCTCCGCAAATTAGACACGACGCGTATACAATCAAACATGCAGTGTATCATATTGTGCCATGATGTTCAGCAAGAAATAAGAACAAAGCTGAGCTTACCAACATGATCAAGATCGAGCAGAGTGACAAACCATTTGCTCTTACTCTTGACCAGAACAAGTTCATTTTCTCAACTAGGTCACAGAGTGCTTCACAGATGTTTGCAAGGAACACTAACTACATACAGTTCCGGTAGTTTTGTAGCGGAAAGCCTAGGCGAAAGGGTCATCGTCTGACACGCCACCTACATCATCTTCATCCATGAACTGCATAGGTCCAAGAAGCACATTCATTATCGCCATATGCCTCATCTGCCTGTACCTAGCAACAAGAGAGTGCCACTCCAGCGAATCACTGGCATCGTCCTGCATTGAATCACTGGCATCGTCCTGCATTGCATCACTGGCATCGTCCTGCATTGCATCCTCTACGCATAGGTTTTTTGCACTCGGCAAGTACTTGAGGACTGAATAACCCGCAGGATCAGAGATATCAACCATGAAAACTGGCGAAAGTGAACGCCCTATCACTTGTGTATGGCAGACACTGAACAATTCAAAATGCAAAAATGATAGCGATTATCAGTATTTCAGCATTTGTACTGTACAAATTCAAGGAAGCATTCAAGCACACATATAAAGAAAACTCTACCGCAGAGATGAACTGAACTCCATTCAATGTTTTTATAGTTATGGCAGCCTATACTGCTATACACAAATGCACATTCTACATGCTGAGCATAAAGCATAAACAAAAGCATAGCCATAAGATCCAGGCGTAATGACAAAATTGCACAACAATTATCGTTTCATAAAAGCAGGATTTTGACGTGCACATATCTGTTCTTCAAATTGCAGTAAAAGCACCAAGATGAGTAACACTAGTCAATTACTTCACGCCACAGTGGCGATGTGTCCAATCTCTAAAATTTGCATAATTTTTATGCTGATTTTTCGTAAAAGGGAACCATGCTGTTCTCACTATTTGATGAACAGAACTACAAGAGAAAAGAGAAGGTAACCAACTAACATAAAAAAGCTGGAAACTGAGAAGAACTCACCATATGTAATACCTATTATCATATATGGGCTGTTTCTGTACTCTGCCCAACAGTTGAACCTTCACTACACCACCAATACAAAGGACTGGGCGTGGGAGCTTGAAGGATTGTAGTACATTTTCCTATCACA
Organism: Zizania latifolia; assembly: GCA_000418225.1. NCBI lineage: Eukaryota > Viridiplantae > Streptophyta > Magnoliopsida > Poales > Poaceae > Zizania > Zizania latifolia. The sequence continues at coordinate 91,844 of KE373170.1, forward strand.
TCAATATTATAGCATCAGCAAGGATGATGCGTTATCCAACAGTAAGGATTGTATACATTTTCCAATCAGATCATGACAGCATCATTGGTATCACAATCCATAATCATGTCCAGGTGGAAAGAAAACATTCTTTGTAATCGGTAACAGATCGGTGCTTAATTGGTTCACACGTGAAACAGTCAGGCAATATTATATTGAAGCCATTATGCCAATGTGGAGCTAATTGCCACTTTCTTTTCTGTACTAAATACATGCTTGACAATAAACCCTCATTTGGACTAGAAATAAAATCATTCCAGTATTAGCAGATCACAAGCATCGTGGATTTCCTTTCAAAATTAATAAAAACTCGATGGAATTCCTGTAGCACTTCACTGTACCTTGTAATGGAATGAGCAAACAAGATATAACAACCTCCCCACTCAAATGCTATATGGCAGCATCAAAAGATGATGCCATGAGCAATGCTGATTTCAGATATCATACAATTTTTCTGTGTACACCTGGATTCTAAATTGATAATGTAGTTTCTATTTAGATAAATGCAATACAGCAAATTGCCAAAACAATCAAAACATCTTGCCATGTATACCTACTTAGGAATTTCCAAAAGTGATACAACTATGTTTTTATATATCTTTCATCTGAAGCAACTGATCATGACAGGCTGAATAAAGCATGTAAGCAGAGTCTAAAACATACTAGAAGTTGCTATAATTGTGGACAGGACAAAAAGATAAACAAAAAAGGCCTCATGAATTCACCTGCAACATAGGGAACTCTGGTGAAATGTAAGTCCACACATAATTTTCGTCAGCAATTGCCATCAGATTCTCATCCTCGTCCGTGACAAAGGACTCCGACCCATGAGGAAGCTTGGAATGACCCATCCAAAACCTCACCGCCTTTGAAGAGTATATAGGAAATCCAGGCTGAAAATAAGCTGGCAGTTTGAAACAGGTGTTATTGTAATCTATGCAAGCCAAATCTGGCTAAAGGCATCAGAAAATTTATGGCCTTAATTAGACATGTCCTGACTTGTACCTTTGAATGGTTGGACCCTAATCTCATCTACGATGCACATATCAGAGTTGAGCCTGTACGTCAAGCTCTCCGGCACGTCGGAATAGTCCTGCCCGCCGCTGGACCAGTAGGAGGGGCGGTCGTGGACCCGATCACGCGGCTCGAGCGTGTTGTCGATGCTCTCGTCCGGAAAGTTGTCGGTGCTAGATGCGCCGATGCAGTGCAGGATGCAGTCCATGGAGGGCTTGGTGGAAATGAGAGCGCCGGCGAGGTAGGAGTAAATCCTGTAGTCCCTCTCGCGGGCCTTGAGCTCGACATCACGGCTGGACTCGGCGGTCGGTGGTGGCTGCGGCGATCTGCTCACCTCCTCCGCGCTGGTGAAATTGGCGATCTCTGGGCATATCTGCAGGCACAGGATCTTGCTGAAGTTGTTGCCGACAACTGCATAAACAAAAAACGAAAAATCCAAGTTCAGCAGCGGCGCGACACCACACCCTGGCAAACCATGGATTTCACTAGGAAAAAAACACGCGTGTACGGAGCAGACGAGGGAGCGACGAATTGTGTGGGGAATTGACGGTCGGGAGGGAAGCGGAGGGGCAAGGGGGCGAACCGAATCGGCGCCAGGAGCGGGAGACGGCGGCGGCGCGGACGAGGTCGGCGGGGTCGTCGAGGAGGCGGAAGACGCAGGCGGAGACGTCGGGGCTGACCAAGTTGAGGAAGTCCAAGCCGCAGGAGTCCTCGTCCTCCATGGGGAGCGAAGGCTTGCTCTGCAGCCCCTGCCTGCTTGAGGGTGAGGCGGAGAAGAAGCGGACGGGGGTGCGATGTGAATAGGGCCGCCTTCTCGGGGAGGAGACGCCTCCCTTTTCCTCTTTCCTCCCGTTTTCGCCTCGTTTTCTCTTTCTTTCCCTGCGGTTGCGTCGGTCGCTGCTGCTGGCCTCTGTTTTTGCGGTGACGGCGCGCATCGGTCGGGAGGGCGTCAAGGAGACGGAGGAATAGGACTAGGGCAGACCACGCCCTCCCCTAAAATGGCAATGAATCTATATCCATAAAATTTAACCATGTTAAATTCATATCTATTGAGAAAAAATCTCTCCATTGAGTGATCTATACATACGCGCGGGTCTAATTTTCCTCCAAATCTATATCTACGCGAATAAAATATATCCATCGGATAACCCATACCCGTAATAACTGCTGGATATCGTTGGACTCGCTAGATGGCTGTTAGGTTACTAGAATCATCTGATGTCTGGAGTCACCGTTGGCCGACTAGAGAGCAAAGGTATGGACCATGTATCACGTACTCGTGTACTTGCGTGAAGGCGGTGGAGCACTAGTGGCGACCGATATTGGAGGTTGGAGCCCAAGCGGCAATGCTACTAGCCGTTGAATCGAATGGCCTACACTGAACATCTCACGTCTAGAACTCTAGAGTCTGTGCTGAGGAGTGAGGAGGAGTGGAAGCACACGCCGTCGATCGTCGTATGACCTAGGGCTGGGCACCGGGAGAGAAGCAATGACTAGAGAAGAGGAATTTAGGAAATACTGAAGTAAACTTAGGGTTTTTTAATCAATTGGGCTACAAATAAATGGTCCATTAGGTGACGGGTATCTATCGGGTGACGGATATAGATAGTATAAAACCATACCTATACCCGTGTACCCGTTGGGTTTTATTTTTTTCCATTAACAGACTCACGGGTGAACAATTTAACTCATATATATATATACCTTAATAAGATAAAAACTCATTGAATTTTAGGTTTCGGATACCCATTGCTATTTTTACCAGTGCCTTCTGCCACTCCGCTCGTCAGGAGTTTTTTTTAAAATAATATTTTTTTTGAAATTATAATTTTGGTACACTGATTTAAAAAAATAGTAAAAATAGACACATGTCGATGGCTGTAATTTTGAAAAAAATATTATTTAAAAAACTCCCTAGGTCTATTTTTGCTATTTTTTAATCAGCTTACTAGAATTATAATTTTGAAAAAATATATTATTTAAAAAAATCGCTCGTTGGACAGTGCTCATCCCCGCGTCCTACATGTCTACGCCCCGGCGTGCCGGGCCGGGACACAACGATCGGCTTAGCTGGCTTTGACTTCAAGAGCCTATTTGGCACAGCTCTAAATTCAGAATTTATTAGAACTGATATTAAAAATCATGGATCTAGAGTTGTAGATATATTAAGGATATTTAGTTGAACAATTTAGCTTTTATTTTATACTAAAAATAAAAGTTTAAACTATTTTACTATACCATATAAACCCTAGATCAGTATAAAGACTATCGACACATTGATGGTTCGGCCACTTCAGGCAGTTGCAGCTTGCAAGAAGCATCATGCTGATATGAGTTGGGAGCAGCGTAATCCGGGAAATGAGTCATGACTAGGGGTGAAAGTGATTCGGATAGTTTTCGACCGAATCCGGAAAAACGGATTCGGATCCAGATTTTTTTGATTCGGATACGGATTTTTCGGATATGGATTTGGATACGGATATGACATCGATGGTATCCGACGGATACGAATTCGGATTCGGATTATCCGGATTAAAAGGCCCATTAGACATTAGGCTCATTTATTTATAGCCGTTGATTTGCTTTGAAATGTGTACTAGGGTTTAGTGAGTAAGACAAGGCACTTGCAGGCAGGCAGCCGCCGCCACCGACTACCAGCCCAGGCCACCGCTGACTCCCAGCCCTGGCCACCGCCGACCCGCCGTGGGCCTCAGCCCCGCCGTCGCCACCCCCCACCGCCAACTCCCAGCCCTGGTCGCCGCCTTGCCTAGCGCACCACCGCGCCCTCAGCCGGATGCCACGCCCGATCGCCGCCCGAGCCACCAGCCCCAGCTGCCGCCGTGCCGCGCGCCTCGGCCCAGGGAATCAGACCAGGGAACGGCGAGCTGGGGCTGCTGTGGAGGCTGGCGGCTAGGGAGGGGAGGAAGAACGACGCCGCATGCAGAGAAGAAACATGACGTAGCCAGGAAGAAGAAAGGGAGGAAAGAGAAGAAAAGGAGAAAAGGAGGAAAGAGAAAAGGGAAGGGAAAGAAAAAGAAAAAGAAAGGAAAAAGGAAAAGGAGGAATAAGGAAGGGGCTTTTACGCAAAATTTTGCTCAATTTCAATTTCACGCCGAAATTAGGAAATTTTGATTTTTAATATAAAACCACAAATTCTTTAATATTATGGATTTATTATTTCATGTACTTGCAGTTTAAATTTGACTTGTTTCAATTTAAATCCTTGAAACATAATTAATTAACTAAAAATAGCTAACTGACTTAAAAAAATGCCAAATTTTTTCATGGGACAAGATACGTTGTATTTTGATTGTAAAAAAGTTTTAAGTTCAAACGAGAATTTAACCGGTGATTTGCTTTTAAACCTAACTCATTCTCTCTTTAAATCCTAATTCGTTATCGGAGAATCTCCAGCTTTCTTAACATTCTACGTGATAACTTTCTCAAAATACTTTTAAAATTTTATCATAGCATATACATATCATATCATAACACCATGATAGGTCTCATGTTTTTCAGACTTGTCGACGGGTGGTCGGACAATCCTCCTCGGGGGTGGTCCGAGGGGGTGATTTGTGATGGCAGGGAAGCGCTGCACTCAAGACCCGATGGTTGCACAGCTCGT
>KE373170.1:110554-123870 GCA_000418225.1 Zizania latifolia
ATGCGTTCCTACCCCCTTTCGGCCGAGTCTGACTCCTGCTGGCGCGCGCGTGCGTGCGGTGGGTCCCCCGCCTGGCGTTGCGCCCAGGGGTGGGCCGCGCAGCCACCTGCCCGCGCGCCACGTGGCCAGAAAACGTGGCCAGAAAACGGCCACGTGGCCTACCCGGGGGGCTATCCCCCACAAGACTTCATTTGATTTTTTTAGAATTAAAAAATCATTAAACTCCACGTTGCTAATCGAGTTTCGTAACCTACATTTTTCAAAAATTCTTTTCATTTAGTGGGTATGGCCTACAATGGACTAAAAATATTAATATGATTTTTCTATAATTTTTGGTTTATTATTTCATGTACTTGCAGTTCAAATTTGACCTATTTCAATATAAATCCTAGAAACACACTTAATACATTAAAAATAGTAAACTTACTAAAAAAATATCAAATTTTTACATAAGATAAGCTATATTGCAATTTAATCATAGAAAAAGTTTTAAGTTCAAACGAAGATTTACCCATCGATTTGCTTTAAACCCAATTCATTCATTCTTTAAATCCTAATTCGTCCTCGTAGAATCTCCGGCTTTCTTAACATCATATGTGATAACTTTCTCAAAATATTTTTTAATTTTTATCATAGTATCTATGTATCATATCATAACACTATGAAATGTCTCATATTTTTCAGACTTCATTTGATTTTTTTAGAATTAAAAAACCATTAAGCTTCACGTTGCTGATCGAGTGTCGTAACTTAGATTTTTCAAAATTTCTTTCAATTTAGTGTATAAGAACTAAAAATGGACTAAAAAACATGAATATAATTTTTCTATAATTTTTGATTCATTATTTCAAGCACTTGCAGTTCAAATTTCACCTATTTCAATTTAAATCCTAGAAACATACTTAATGAATTAAAAATAGAAAATGGACCTAGAAAAATGCAAAAATTTTATATGGAATAAGATATATTGTATTTTGAGTGTAGAAAAATTTTCAAGCTTAAACTAAATTGCAAATATCACATAGACTCTTTTGGGTTTGCCAAATTATTAATAACCATTGATTTACTTCAAGATTCGTTTTATGTGAACTATTACTCTATTTGTGGTGATTTGTGTGACGTGTACTTTTATATAAACTCTATTTGTAGTGATTTATGTAATGTGAACTTGTATGTAGACTTCTATATTCGTGGTGATTTGTATGATGTGAACTATTACTTGTTATGATTATAAATCAAGAATTATATTACTGATGATATCCGATAAATATCCATAACCATATTCATATCCACTCCGTATCTGTTTCGTATTCGTATCCGATGATATCCGATTCCGTATCCGTATCCAAAATATTCGAATCTGAATCCAAATGAAAAAAATGAAAAATGATATGATATCACAGATATCCGTCCGTATCGTATTTGATCCGTTTTCATCCCTAGTCATGACTCAACAAAGAATTTCGGTAAGGTGTCGTGCGGTTACGATAGAAAGTAGTAAGTTAGTAACATAGTTTGTTTTGAGCCGTATTTTTTAGCTATAACGTTCATCGTGTGAAAACTGACCAGAACTAGCAGACAGACAACAATTATCCGATTCGATCTCATCCAATAACGTCATTGACTAACAGCATCCTCACTCCTCAGAAATTAAGAGCAGAAAGGATTATGCAGCACAGCTATATCCTTTTCAACAATTTTGCCACAGCAAACTATATGGCAAAGGAAAAGCTGATAACTATTTTCATATTCTCACACCATTCCCACTCTGGAGCCGTAAAGGTAACTGGACTCGAGGCACTTCCTCAGGCCTCAGCATCATGGCCACCATGAGAAAGAGCAAAACAAAGCTCACTCATGCCGGCATGCAACAAAAACCGCTACACTTTTCCAATGCAAACAAGAAGCCCAGATTAAAAATGGTAGGCTCTTACCTATACTATCTACAACTCGAATACGCAGAGTAACTGGATCAAGCGTACAAAACTACAGATTCACTTCTGAGAACTGACCACCTTTTCTTGCTGAAAGCCTTTGGGATATATTAGCACCGAGTCGACGCAAAGACCTCCTTTTGTATGGGTGCAGTCGATTTGGGCAAGCGAGAACTTCAGCTTGATTGGTTGTTCAGTCGTCGATGCAACGAAATCACCAACATGGTACAGAATCCAACTCCCGGGTTCGTCTAAGTAACACTGGGACAGGGCGTGCTGGCCATCTGATGTGGAGAGCTGGAGGCGCACAGGCTTCTTGTCCCAGCCATGGATCTGCTCGGATCTGCAAACGCGGCGACCAAAACGTTTCGAGGGCTTCCCGAGATGAAGCCTGAAGAACAGACTGTATGTCCCCGCTGGGAAGCAGAATTCGATTTCTCCAACCACCTCGAACCACCAAATTTGCTGGAGATATGCAACACATTGGAACCTGCACGGCGAAGCAAATGACTCAGTATCTATGGCATCTGGCATCTCTAGAGAGCTCTAGATTCTAAAAAACAGCTAGGGCTAGTGAGTATCTACAGTGAGAATTTAGAGAAATATTTTAAGATTTTGCAGCTACTTGAGTTTTACAGTTAAAGTTCACATCTAGACTGTTTAGAGAGCTTTATATTCTAAGAGTAGATGCAGTTACTAACAGCTCCTTAAACATGTCCTTACTACCATCACTTACGATGATATATTGGAATTGAAGATATCAAATTTCTTCATGATATATTTATTAGAAGATATCAAAGTTTACTTTTTCTAATATGCAGAATTCATTCGATAATAATATTGGAATCGAACTGTCAGGTCCACACAAGCCGCCTGTTCTGAAGTCAATTGCCTCCTGTCAGTTTTTGCAAGTCACCATGCTTACCTCATCGATATATCAACCTAGTAACCACCAGCCCACAATAAACCTCGTTCTTATCTTCCTATTCAAACTCTGAAAAAAATACATATTTAACCTCATCTTATCTTCCTACTAAAATTCCGGCAAAATAAATGTTTGCCAAAAAGAGAGAATGTTTTCACTTAATTTTGGTTTATGGTGTCATCAGCATATTTATTCAAATACAACACAAAAAACAGATATGAACAACTAGAAGGTGGATGCCAAGATCAAAGGTGAAACCAGGAGAAAAGCGAACAATTAATTTCAACAGATGAAAGTTCATTGTTACCTAGATTCCGTTGTCGGCAAGTGAACCCAATATCTCCTGTCGTCAATCCCCGTTATCACCAGTGATTTCGAGGACAATGCCATGCAAACCCCGCCTTTGCTCTTCTCCAACCATAGTTCCTGCCGGATGAATCAGAAAAGCACACGGTTGGAAAATTCGTCTATAAAAATCATTATTCGAATCAATGAAAAAAACAGTATTCAGTTTTGCTACCACAACAAGCTTAATCACACATATTTTTACATCAGTTTAAGTTAGATTGCACTACATGCGACTTTTTAAAAAGGAAGGACTTTATGATTCCCCTAGAACCATAGTACTTGCACCATATAAATCGACCTCTCCATGCCAAATTACAAAAGCAAATATATGGAAGCTCCTATCGAATCAAATTTCATCCTTAAGTAATAACAAACAAATATGATTCTTTCTTAAAAAATAAATACAATTCTAATGAAATTTTTGAGAAAGAGAAGCATATCGCAAATATGATAAAAGGATCTTCAGAAAACCAGGAAAATGGTGAAATAGATGAAAAAAGAATTCTAGGCATCAATCATCTCGGAATCCAAGAGATATTACAATTCAAACCCCTGAACTCAAAATCAAAATTGGAACAGTCAAAATAAGATACAAGAAAAATTGTCAAAGTGTCACCTTTCTGCCACCGTCAAATGGAACAGGCTTCGCGAGCCTCGCATAGACTTCCTTCTTCCTCATCACGCTCTTCTGTCCTCCCCCTTTCCCCTCCTCCGCACCATCGACGAACCCCAGGAGATACCCATAATTCTCCGGCAGCTTCGCTTCCCACACGAAGTCCGCCGCCGCGGCGCCGCGGAACGCGTGGTTGAGCCGCGCGACTCGGCATATGTCGGGCGCGTCCAGGTGCAGTAGCACCTCCGCGGCGCACAGCTCCGGCAGCTCTCCCAACCCGGCAGGCGCGACCTTGCCGGCCTCTATCCCCGCCAGGTTCGACACGGCCGTGCCCATGCTCCCTCTCGCCGCCTCCGGTCGCAACTGTCTCCGTGCAAAAGTCCGCGCCTTTCTTGGACGAGGAACCCGCAGCCGCAACCACGAACTCGATCCCGACTCAAGTTCTCCTGGAATCAATCCAGAAGACGCGCAAGTGTCAGTGATTCCAGCGTGCCTGGTTCGAATAACCGCTGGAAAATCCAGTTCTTGCAACCAAAGCCCGCCAAGAACCAAACTTTTATGCTTCACGCTGCAACTTTTGTAGGGTCTTGTGGGAAGGAGAAGGCATCAGATTCGAAGAACTAGGTTCGGGACAAGATTGTGCGGGGATTTTGCGGTTAGTGTGGTAAAAGCGCGAGCTCCGGAGTGGAAGAAAGGGGAGGGGAAGGTGGCAAGGGAGAAGTAGCTGCTAATTTATGCTGCTGCGAATTTTGTTCTGATCAGGGTTGGTGTTAAAAAAATACTTTTCTTCCTTCGAAGTTCGAACCCTCTGAAGTGTCCGGCAGTTGCAACTAACTCCGTTCAAATCCTTACCTGCAATTCTCGTAAGACAATGACAAGTGTGTAAGTACTTCTTGCAAATATAACGCTACCACGGGCGTTTTCAAAAATGAGAGGATCTTTTTTTTTGGTTTGTAAAACATGTCTGAACTTTTTGGTTTTTAAAACATGGCTGAATTTTTTTATTTTTTAAACATTTCTGAACGATTCCAAGCCGCAGAAACTTCGTTCCGTGCAACTAGTAACTTGCTACTTCGGTTTCTTCATTTGATGGACGAGACTCGCAGTTATCTTATCCATGTGTAATCTTCAAAGCACTGGGACTCCAGAAGTAGGTTTCGGCCACAGTCAAGGAGCCGATCGAGCGCCTATTTTCAGGTGATCCAACAACGTGATTTCATAATCAGGTGCAGTGATCTTTGCTTAGTCTGAAAGTGTAGCCAAATCTGAAGAAAGATATGTTCCCGAATGGCCATTTTAAGAGCTTCTTCAGACTTTAGGAATTTCAAAGAAAATTTACATAATTTTTATATAAATAAGTTTAATTCTAGTAGAATTCGGAAAACAATCCAATGTTTTAGAGAAGCCTAAGTTGGCAAGAGTTGGGACTAATATTCCCTACCTGTTCTGAAAAAGCTAGCCACCTGGTCGACAAGAAATCTAGCGAACCGAGAATCTGACGATCGAAACCATAATTTGTGCCTCCCTAGCCGCCTTGGTGTAAAGGAGCCTTGAATGATCAAGTGCTTTTGCGTATGTAGCTGATCTTTGATTGCTGCCTTTCGGTCCCAGCGGCGACAATTTGTCTGTACAACCTGATCGAAGTGGTCATAGTCCTTTATTAGTTTATTTAGACAGTTCTGTTGCGATTAAAGGTGCACTTGCATGAGTGACATGTATGCTTTCTGAAGCATCTGAATTTCTCGTATTAATCACTTGCCTATTATTATAAGCTGGCTGTCGACAAAATATTTTTTTGAGTGTCACAGTCGTGTCTAACCAAATGAAATACTCACGTATATGCCGTGTAAATGTTGGCGTAATTCAGAACTACGTAACATGTTCAAATGTTTAAGATCCTCGAAGGGTTCGAAGTGTATATTAGGGTTCGAACAACGCTCTAGGTCTCCGAATAAGGATAACAGCCTTCGAGCCGAAGTAGCTTTGATTTATCCTTCGTCCCCTATTCCTCTCCACCCTGCAAGGGGAGGGGTATTTATAGGCGCAATTATCATGGGATAATACGAAGTTACCCCCTACTTACAACCGACTATTACAGTGTGAACAGTGATCTTACATAGGGGTAGTTTAGTAACCCTCCGTGTGAACAAACCTAGCTTCAGGTCTTATCGGAGGGGACAGAAATACCATGGCTTCGGAGCCTTGCGACAGGTGGTTTCAAAGGCTTCATTCTTAGCAAGCCGAAGGGGGCTCCGTTTAGAGTTACACGGAGCCTTAACTTATACCTCCGGAAGGGGCTTTACAGTCACTGTCATTGGAGCCTTGTTAGTGTAAAGTAATTTACCCTAACAATAGTCCCTCGCACGTAGCCCTTCTGTCGAAGGGGTAAAGTGCGCACCCGACATATGGCAGTCCTGCGCACCTTATTCGGAGCCTAGAGCATTAAAGGTTATTGTAGAAAACGAACCCCCTTCGATCATTAAATGCGTAGTAGGAGCTGATAAGACACCCTCAAAAATCTAAACGACGCCTGGCGCGGCCAACGGTCAGAAATCGAACCGTCGCCACACAGGGGCGCGACGCCCTATTTTACCTTGGCCCCACCTGTCATAGACTCCGGAAGGGGCGTGTGAGGTGGTAAAAAATGTCTTCGGGGGGAGCGCTACACCCTTTTACTGCCTATAGAAGCCTCCTTACACCCCCGGGCTCATTACGCCCTCCAGCATTTTTAGTTCTCGCTTCCTCTCAATTCTGAGCCCCTAGCTCTCGTCTTCGGAGCCCTTAGCATCCTTCTCCAGAGCCCCTAGCTCCTCTAGCCTCCTCAATCCTCTTCGTCCAGCCTTCAACCCACCTTAGCAGGATGCCAAAGAAGACTTCGGTGGCGAAGAGCCTTCTTTTGGGCGGAGCCTCTGGCTCCGTGCAGGTCCAGGCGGCGGCGGCAACGGCGAAGACGGCGGCGAAGCGTTACGGGGCGTTCGACCTCCGGCCTCCGTTGGAGAAGTTCGGGCAGACGCTGTAGTTGAAGAAGACAAGGTCCTCCATGGGCTCCGCCGAGAGAGCCTGCGCGGGAAAAGTCCAGAAAAAAGGTTAAACTCCTCATCGAGAAGAACGATGTCATCCCTGCGGAGGCCGTCATCTTTGAAGCCTTTTTCGAGGCCAGGCTTGGGATCCCCGCGGAGCCGCTGCTGGGGGAGGTACTACGTATGTACAACTTGGAGCTCCCCTAGCTATCTCTGAATGTGGTAGCGCGATGGGCCATCTTCGAGTGGGCCATGAGGACGGAGGGGTGCGAGGGCCGTGCGGACGTCTTCACGGCCCTTCATGACGCCAACTGCCAGCCGAAGAAGCGCTCTTGCGAAGACGGGGTCGTCAGGGCGCTGGCCTTCGGTAGCATTAACTTCCAGCTCCGCAAAGGGTTCAATGACTCCTTCTCGGCGAGAGCTTCGAACGACCATTGGTACTCGCGATGGGACCAACATTGGTTTTATATCACCGTTAGAGCGGACCCCCCCATTCGAAACACCAAAGCCCTTATCTCGTACCACCGCCAAGCCCAAATAGCGGTGGACTCCGCCACCATCAACTCTTGGATCGAACTGCTGAAGAGGGTGGCGCGGAGGATGAGTATGAGGGACTTGGCGGAGGAGTTCATTACCCTCCAGATCAGCCCCCTCGGGCGTGCATGGCCGAAGGGCCTTTTCTAGGACTCCGCATTCAGAGACCTAAAGGAGATCCCTTCGGATTTCCTTGGTAAGGCACCGAACCGAAGCTCGTGGGTTAGAATGTTTACTTCGCAGTCCTAATAACTGGGTTCTACTGCATTGCAGACCAACGGGAGATGTTGAATCTGGAGGAGGCAGTCAGGGCTGCGGAGAGTGTCGTCGGAGCCCCCACCATAGATGAACAGAGCTGGCGCCTCGCCCTGGTCGGAACCTGGGAAAGGTACAGCCGAGTATGCGCTCGGCTAGGTGTGGAGGCTCCGACTCTCCCGGAGCTCCCAGACCCCACCCCTTTGAAAGGGAAAAGGAAGAGGGCCGACGAAGATGATAAGCCGCAAGGCTCGTCGCCGCAGCGCCCATGGGGCCCGTCTGGCTCCGGAGGCCCGTCGGATCCCTAGCCAGAGGCGCTGGCTATAGTGGCCTCGGAGGTCACTTCTCCGCCGCCACGAAGCCCCGCCCCCGAAGATGGGGCCGAAGCCATCCCCGCAGCGGCAGCAGTGGATCAAGGGGCGGAGGCCCTCAAAGACATCGATTGGGGCGACCTGTTCGCTCCTCCAGGCCTGCCCAACCTCTCTCCAAGCTTAGAAGCCGGGGGTAGTTTAAACATCTTCATATATATTTTTTCTTTGTGGTGATGGCCTAGCTTCTAACTTAGATTCTTTTTCTTTTTTACAGAGGTTGCAGCGGTCGACGGAGGGGCCCTCGACAATCGCCTGGACGACGTCGTCGTCGAGGTCATCAACGAAGCGGAGTCATCCAGTAGCAGCAGCAGCGAAGGAAGCGACGAGGGGTCCCGAGAGGCCTCCTCCGCATATGGAGGCGATGAAGACGAAGGTGGTGATGGTGCCAGAGACGAAGTCATTCCGCTGTCCCCTTCGGTCGTTGGCGATGGAGCTGCGGGGCGGAGCCCACCTCCGGAGGGGGCATTGGACAGGGTCCCCCTCTGCGACCCTTCATCTCCTCAAGGGCACCAGTTGGGAACATGGTGTCCCAATTCTTGCGGGAAAGCGAAGACCTCGCCAGCAGTGACTTGATAGCGGAGATGGCCCACTATCGTCATGCCGACCTTACTGCAGCCACCGAAGATGCCTTGCTCTAGGTAACGGAGATGAACAAAAGGGGGGCCTTTTAGACACTTGAGCCTTTCTTGGCCTTACTTACTTCCTTGTGCCTCAGGCCTTCGTATTGATCTACGGGGCCACCCTCGCCGTTGACCATCAAGAGGACCTTGTGGCGAGGGACATCCGTGATTACCGTCGGTAGGCCTCGGAGGCCACCCGACGCCATCAGCAGGCGAAGGTGGTAGCGGAAGAGCTCCGGGATGAGGTCCAGCGGGAACGCGAGGCCCATGCCGTAGTGGCCTCGGAGGTCGAGGCACTTCGCCGGGCCAACAAGTCGCTCGAAGCTGAAGTCGAGCGGCTTCGTGTGAATTACTTGGCCTTAGAGGCGAAGGCGGCCGAAGCCGAGCAGCTCCGCACCGCTAACTTGTCCCTGGAGAAGGAGAGGGAGGAGAAGGGGGCCAAAGCTGAGCAGCTCCATGCCGCCAACTTGTCTCTGGAGAAGGAGGGGGCCAAAGCCACCAAAAAGGTGGACCGGACCATCACTACGCTCTTGGGCGTTTTGGGGCACGTAGGGACTGATTGCCGGACTCCCATCTTCAATGCTAGGGACCTTGTGCGCCAGCGCCTCGGATTCCTCCGCATCGCCACCCGTGTGACGGAGGACGCCTTGGTGGGCTTCGCCCAGACGACGGGCAGAGTCACAGGCCAGGGGGTCCTCCGGCTCCTTCATGAGGCCGGATGCCAACACCTTGCGATGGCGACCTCCGGCAACCAGGTGGAATTCGGGGGCCCTTGCTTGGTGGAGCTGGCCCCAGAAGTTGCTGCGGCGTGGCGCCTGCTTCAAGAGCCCTGGAAGGTCCAGGCGCGGGAGGCAGCCCTCAAGCTCCAGCAGGCCCTTCGCCACCGTCATGCGGGGACGCACTCTTCGCCTGCTGGCGCGAACCCTCCTCTGAAGGTATAGATTTTAGGCCCACTCCTCCTGTAATACTTAGCATTTGCAATGTAACTTCGTATGAAATGTTCATAATGAAATACGGGGGTATTTTGAATTTAGGCTCCGGACATGAATGCTGAAATTGATATCGAAGTGCTCGAAGTTTCGAAGGCACTTCGCCAGCAATGGGTAGTATACGAAGTATCTAGGTCTGGGGGCCACCCTCGATCCAAGATGCCTCGAGGTTCCATCGGCGAAGTAGTTCCCGAGGTCACCCAAGAACTACTAGCCTCCATTAAGGCCGAGCCCCCACGCAGCTCTTCTTCGTCTCCAAGCCTAAGTATTTTTGAAGTAGTCCCTGTAGCTGGGAGGGCTCAGCCTCCGAATAATAACGAAGCCCTAGACTTCTCAGCATTTGATGCCGAGGTACCTGCTACTCGGACTTGGGCAGACTTGCAAGAGGAGCGAAGGGCTAACAAAGCAGCGAAGCGTGGACGGTCTCGGTCTAGCGAGGGTTCGTCAAGCCGCGGTGGACCTCGTCGCAAGAAAACTAGCAAGAAGCGGGGGTCAACCTTTTTAGTGACGCGGGCCCGCTGGCTATTAGGTTTTGACAGTGCTTTTTCGTGAAACTAGTAGTCGAAGTGTATTGATGTACCTCGCAACTGTATTTATGAATTCATCATTTAATACATTTGTTATTGTTCAAACTTCGCATCTACGCTTGTTTGACGTACCTCGTACTTATACGTGTAGTTCGTTTGATCTTGTTGTGATAAAACTATGCCAAAGCACGTCCCGAACTCATGTATAGGTGCCGGCCCCTCCTTGCGCGGAGCGGCTTCGAGGGCCCCTGTGGAGCCGTTGCGCATATTACTTGCCATGATTGCTAACGCTATGAATGCGAGGGGGTATGCTTCGAAATCTAGACTTCGAATATAGGGTCAATTTGGACTGTGCTGGACGCTTCGAGTGTTCGGCACTCGGAATCCATTATTTATACCGCTCCGGGCCCGGAGACACTTTGCAGCGGTAATGGTGGAGCGGATCGTACCGAATTTTTTAGGGTCCGGCATAGAACCCAAAGTCAGTGCCGTTAGCTATACTTCGGGGCGCGACCCATGAACATTGAGCTTCGGCTTCACGGTAGCGTGCGAGGCACACTTTTACGTGTTAGACTTTAATTTATCTCGCGCCGAGCCAGTGGCATCGGGTAGCGGAATATAATAGGTGCGGAGCACCTAAATGTGAAATGGCCTTGTCGAATGTGCATTTGAAGAAGCTTAGCATATTATTAAGAACAATCAGACGTAGTACCACCGAAGGTGTTCTGCATGCCAACTATGCTTTAATTCTTCCCCCTCTAGAGTGCTGAGCCTGAATAATCCTGGCCTGTTAGAGCGAAGTACGATATATGGGCCTTCATACTTGTTACTCAACTTGCCCGGAGCAAGTACGGCCCGAAGCACCAAGTGCCCTGGCAACAAAGGATTTGGCTTCACCTTAGGATCAAACCACGTCTTCATCTGTGCTTAATACTTCGTCAGGTTCGCCACAGCTCAGATGCGTGTCTCTTCAGATAAATCAAGCAAAACTTCACGCTCATTGCCGGATTCAGGCAGCATTGTGCGAAGCAAGCCCCCCTTGAGCTCCGTCGGGGTCATTGCTTCGTCACCGAACAACAGTCTGAACGGAGTGAAGCCTGTTGACCTTGACTGAGTGGTCCGTATGGACCATAAAATTTTTGGCAGTTCCTCGACCCACAGTCCCTTTGCGAGGCCAACGATCCGACGATTGAGACCTGCCAAAATATTACCATTGGCCCGTTCGACGGCTCTGTTGGATTGTGGGTGTCTAACAGCAGTGAAGCACAATTCGATGCCTAGAGATTCGTAGAACTCCCTGAATGGCTCCGCATCAAACTGTGTGCCGTTGTCGATGATGAGCTGCTTGGGTACTCCGAATCTGCAAATAATATTCTGCCAGAAAAATTTCTGGATATGCTTCGAAGTAATAGCAGTAAGGGGCTCGGCTTCGACCCACTTTGAGAAGTACTCGACAGCTACCACTGCAAACTTGAAGTTTCCTTTGGCATGCGGGAATGGCCCGATGAGGTCCATTCCCCACCGCTCTAACGGCCATACCAACATGATAACCTGTAGCAGGGTCGGTGGTCGATGGCTTCGCCTAGCCATCAATTGGCAACCTTGATATGTGTGGACGAGGGCTTCGGCATCGGCCATAATAGTGGGCCAATACAATCCTTGACGAAGGGTCTTACCGGCCAACGCCCGGGGGGCGAGATGACTCCCGCAGAGACCTTCGTGTATGTCACGGAGCAGCTCTTGACCTTCGGCCGCAGAAATGCAACGTAGAAGGGGAGCACATACCCCAGACTTGTATAACAAGCTCCCTATAATATGGTAATTGCGAACTCAATGCTTTAGCCTGGTGGAGTCGGATCCATTTTGATCAGAGGCTTCGTCAAGCAACATGGCCATTATGGGGCTCCGCCAGTCATTGTTCGTGCAGAGTACCTTTACCCCCTCCGGTTTGGACGCTGACGGAGCTTGAATTTCTTCATAAAACGCTCCCTCGGGGAGCTCTTGATCTCCGACGGCCGCTTTAGCAAGGGTATCAGCATGAAGATTCTCGCCTCTCGGAATGCTCCTAATGGGAATCCCCTTGAAGGCCAACTCCGCCTTACGAACCTCCACTAAGTACTGAATGAGGTCCGGGTGCCGAGCCTAAAAGCTTTTATCTACATGGCCAGCCACAATCTGAGAATCAGTTTTTACAAGCACCCTTGCGGCGCCCAACGCTCTAGCTTTCTGGAGGCCTAACAAAATACCCTCGTACTCTGCAACGTTATTTGTAGCTTTAAAATTTAACCTAGCAGAGTACGAAGCCTTTTGACCGGAAGGCGAGATAATTACAACTCCTGCACCGGCTCCGGAGGCCTGATATGCTCCGTCAGAATAAATAGTTCAAATACCTTCGCTGGGGATTTCTAGGGACCAGACCGCGGAGGGGGTCCATTTCGCTACGAAGTCTACAATTATTTGTGACTTAATCGCAGTGCGTGCCATGAAGTTTAGTCCGAATGGAGCCAGCTCGACGGCCTACTTGCCAATTCTTCCTATAGAATCTTTGTTACTGAGCATGTCCCCGAGTGGGTATGACGTCGGCATAATAATATTGTGTGCAAGAAAATAATGCCTTAATTTTCTTGAAGCCATGATCAAAGAGTACGCCATTTTCTCGAGCTCGGTGTATCTTGTCTTGGCTCCGGACAGGGATTCGGAGACAAAATAAACCGGTCTCTGAGCCAATCTGCCTTTGAAGTCCGTCTCGTGAACAAGGACTACGCTTACCGTGGAGGCCGCAGCCGCGAGGTATAACAACAACGTCTCTTCAGGCAGCGGAGTAGTGAGCGTCGCTAAATTGGCAAGGTACTCCTTGATTTCGTCAAAGCTCCGTTGGCACTCCGGCGTCCATGCGAAGTCCTCTGATCCTTTTAGTGCCTTGAATATCGGCAGACTTCGCTCGGCGGAGCGTGCAAGGAAGCGGCTGAGGGCTGCGAGGCGGCCTGCGAGCTTCTAGACCTGTTTTAAATTTTCAGGTGGAGCCATGCGCTGAAGCGCGCTAATTTGCGTGGGACTGGCTTCGATACCATGACTCGAAACCAAGTACCCGAGCAATTTTCCAGCGCGAGCCCCAAAGATACATTTCTCGGGGTTCAGGCGAACTCCTACTGAGCGAAGGCTTTTGAAAGTCTCAGCTAG
>KE373170.1:132378-159876 GCA_000418225.1 Zizania latifolia
TGGCACGTGGGTCGCGACGCGGCTCTGTCGACAGTCTATTTGTCAATAGAGACTCTGTCGACAGATGGTCTATCGACAGAGCTGATTTTTGCCACGCTAGCCTCTATCGGCATACCACCTGTTGACAGATGCTATATCGGTAGATGGTTTACTGACAGAAGCCAAAAAATCTTTCATCGACAGATCATCTGCCGACGGTACGCTATTTTTGTAAATTGTGAAAACCGCGTATATGAAATGAAATTTTAAATAAAAAATGTATTAATTTTTTAAAAAAATCTCGACTCAAATACTGGCTTAGTAAACTGTTGGGCCGTTGTGTGGGCCGGGAAAGTAATCATGGGCCCAGTTAAATATAATATTACCGATCTACCCCTGGCGTGTGTCAAATTCCAAGCCAAGCCCCTCATCTCGCTTCGCCTCCCTTCTCTCCGAATTCTCCTTCCGCTCCCTTCTCCGTAGGGCTTTGGCTCCAAACCCTAGCTTCGATCCCAGCCGGCATGGACGTCGAGGGCGAGGTCCCGGCTGCCGCTGCGGCCGCGGTGGCCAACGGCCTGGGTGGTGCGGAGCCCTCCCCGGCGCCGATCTGCGCCGAGCAGCTGGACGTGGAGGCGTACGCCGCGCAGTACACTGGGCGGACGCGCCTGGGGCGCCTCCTGTTCATCGCGGAGAGGTGCGGAGTGGAGGCGGTGGAGCTCGAGGCGCTGCGGATGGCGTATGACGAGATCAAGAGGGGCGAGGACACCATGTTCCACCGCGACGTTGCGCTCAAAATCAAGGCCCGCCTCGGCCCGCGCTACTTGCTTGACCAGGCCTGGACCGACTCCATCAACCGACGCGCCGAGCAGCGCAAGGAGAAGCTCGAGAGCGAGCTCAACGGCTACAGGGTGCGAAAATCCTACATCCTAATCCTTATGTTAGGATGAAATTTGTACTTCCTTTGGGTTAGTTTCTGGCTTTCTGCTCTTGATATGGTTGGATTGAGCGTCGGGAGGTGATGGTGGCACGTCCGTATCGGTAAAATTGGCTAATTGGTCTAGTTTATGGCTAGAACAGTATTGATGTGGACTAGACTGTGTTAGGTTCTATGTACTGCCTACTCAGTGGACAGTGGAGGGCTGTTCTGATTTTGTGTTGATTCCCAGTCTGATATATTGGCTAAATATGTGCATACAATTCCTTGCATGTTTGTTGTGATGATTAATTTTAGTTATTATTGTGGTTAGCTAGCATGTATCTGTTTAGATGTTATTAGCTTGGTGTGATTGATGCAAATGCTTGTTAGATCATGGTGCAATCCAGAAAGTTGGGTGCTATCGCTACTCATTCAGTCATTTGTGATGTTGTCCTCCATGAATTTTGGCCAGTTAGCATGTACTACCTTGCCTTAAGTGTTGTTTTTGGAACAGGCTCACTGCTATGCTTGAATTGCACACATCCACTATGTCTGTGATTTGCATGCAGCCACAAAAACAATTCAATCATGTCGACTCCTCAGTCATCTCACTGCTTGTGGGGCGTGGAACTTTGTTGGTATTTTTCCTTATTGTGCCTCCACTCCACTCTCTTTCACTCAGTCTGCCTTCCATCCAGATTCCAGATTTTGGTGGTGACAATAATTGCCATCCATTAGCCCACAGTCTAAGCATAAGTGTAGTTCTAAGATTTTAATGTATATGCCTTAGCAGGAACAAATTAAATTGTTTAAAGTATTAAAGAGTTGCATGAGATTATTACCATGGTTGTTATGGCGTCGCCATATCGTTGTCATAATGACGATATATCGTCATGGCACTTTTGGGCAATTCGCCATAGGGACACCAGCGCGCAACCAGCCTGTTGCGACCACCACATGCCCGTGGTGCCCCCACGGCATTCTACATTTGCATTGCTACTTTGATGTAATAAAATCCTAGACTATAACTTTTTGTTTGCATTTACATTTGCATTGCTACTTTGATGTACTAAAATCCTAGAATAACTTTTGGGATGTATAATGTCCTAGTGTATTTGGCTATTCGCCACACCAATTTGTCTATGGCGTCGCCACGCTGCACGCCATAGGCAATATAAAGTTGTGAAGGTGAAGAGCCGCCACACTTTGCCACACTGCTGTAAGCCCATAACAACCTTGATTATTACTTGATTGAAACCTTTTTTATCGAACCAAGGTTCACAGTCACCATATCGATTATCTCAGCCTTGCATCTAGCAGTAGCCCTTGCAGTAACTGTCCATGACAATCACGATTTTTTGAGATCTTGACCTTCTCGTGTTGTCAATCCTGGCGCGGAGTGTGAGTGCTCTGATGTTCTGAGCATGCTGCTGTTTGTCGTGTTGGGGTGCAAGTACACGGGCTTTATGTTCACCAAAGGCTGCTCCTTTCGGGTTGTGGATTGAGAAGCTGCCAACCTCTTTGGGAGGTGAATCTGCTACTGATGTTGTATATGTTCAACAGTTTCTGCAGCAATACCATGTAATAAGGATAGAGTTTCTGTCATGTGGGGCGCACCTACAACCGAAGAAGGACCGCGCCGGCCCAGCTAGAGCCAGCGTCGGCCCAACAGCTAGGTGCGCCACCCCTCTAGCTGGCCAGGAAGTTAGTTAGCATCTAAACTAGATTAGTTTATCTCTTGCTGTTAGATATAATATTCTATCTTTAGTTAGTTCCTAGAAATAAGGTCTCTACTCTACATAAAGAGGCCCGTAGCTTGTAATCAGATCAGTTAAGAAATAAATCAGATTCTTTCCCTACCTGTCCGCCCCTTGTTCTCCTTGTGCTGGCCTCTGCCGCGCCCCCCTCTCGGTCGTCACGGCGCCGGGGAGACGAGGGACCAATCGCCCTCGCCCTTCCGTCAGCCATGGCTACGCCCTCTGCTCGCTACCTCACGTTCTGCTACTCAACGACCATAACAACTTGGTATCAGAGACCACTTTTCTCAGTCGCTCCCGCTGCCCAACCCCAATGGCTGACGGTTCTGCCACCATGCCGTCCTCGGTAGATCTGCTCAAGGAGGTCCTCCTTGGAATGTAGGAGATGCGTGACTTGATCAGATGCACCAATCGTCGGATCGACAATATGCTACAACAGCAACAGGCTCAAGACATTGCCATCCATTGGCTGGAGCATGGATCCGGTGAGGTCCTGTCGGCCAGCACTTCTCGCGCAGGTGGCCAGGGCTGTCCGCACCACCGGATGCCGGCGTCCCATCCAGGAGACCCACACCAGGCCGGCCGACACAACAACTCTGCTCCGAGGTAACACAAGTTGAACTTCCCAACGTTCGACGGTACGTCAGATCTGTTGCCATGGCTTAATCGCTGCTACCAGTTCTTCCACAGCTAGTGAACACCAGAGGATGACAAGGTCTGGCTCACCTTGTTCCATCTTCTAGATGATGCCCAGCTGTGGTATTATCGCTATGAGTGGGACAACGGTGCACCATCATGGCCACGATTTGTCGCTCTCATCAACACCAGGTTCGGACCGTCGGTGCGCAGCAACCCCCTAGGGGAACTGGCCAGCCTTTCGTGCTCTGGATCTGTCGATGATTTTTGTATGTAGTTCATGCACTTGGCCTGCCACGACGATTATCTCACCGAGCGACAACAGATCTGGCTTTTCACCCATGCCTTGCAAGATCCCCTAAAGATTGACGTGGAGCTCTAGAACCTGGAGTAACTCAAGTCGGCCATTAGTCTCGCTCATGCCTATGAACGTTGTACGACCACTCTCCCTCCAAGCCGTACGTCATCACGGTCAGGTCCTCGCCAACAATCTTCATCGATGACATTGAGCACTGATGCTTCGTCAACGGCCAGCTAGCCCTAGCGAAGGACTCTCTTCGGCTGAACTACAATCCCGCTGTGAGTAGGGCCTCTGCTTCAATTGTGATGAGAAGTTCGTCCTCAGGCATAATTGATAGTGCAAGCGTCTCTTCGTCATGGAGGTTGACTCGTGCAGCAACGACATACTGTTTGATGACACACCAGACGACCTAGCCATCTCCTTGTTGGCTTTGATTGGCATCACACCACGGACTGGACGGACCATGATGGTATGTGCAAACATCGGTGCCGTTCCTCTGGTGGCCTTGTTGGACTCTGGCTCGACACACAACTTCATCGTCGACTCCGTGGCGAAGCGCACGGGCCTCGTCGTCAAACCACGCTCCGAGGTCGACGTCACAGTCGCCAATGGTGAACGAGTGATGAGCTCGGGGATCTGTCGCAGTGTCCACTTCAGCGTCAACAATGACAAGTTCGTCATCGACTGCTTGACCCTTTCTCTGGATGGCTATGATCTCGTCCTCGACGTACAATGGCTAGGGTCCCTCGGCCTTCTCATTTGGGACTTCAGCCAATTGACGATGTCCTTTGTTCGTTTGGGCCGACAGATCACATGGCATGGCTGACCAGACCACTGTGTGCCACCGCACACGCTCGCTTGCAGCGCCGATTACCTGCTACCTGCCTTCGATGACTTTGCTGATGTCTTCTAGGAGCCGCACGGTCTACCTCTAGCCCGTTCGTGCTACCACCGCATCCATCTAAAGGTGGGTACGGACATAGTGGCGGTTCGGCTGTACAGGTACGCCATGGTGCAGAAAACCGAGATTGAGCACCAATGTCGTACAATGCTGGAACAGGGGCTGATCCAACCAAGCGACTCAGCCTTCTCCCGGTGCTCCTCGTCCACAAGAAGGACGATTCATGGCGGTTCTGCATTGACTACCGCTTTCTGAAAATGGCGACGATCAAAGACAAGTTCCCGATCCTGGTGGTCGACGAACTGCTTGACGAGCTCAGTGGCGCCTGGTTCTTCACCAAGCTCGACCTCCATTTGGGGTATCATTAAGTGCTCATGCATCTGAACAACATCGCGAAGATGGCCTTCCACACCCATGAAGGTCTTTTCGAGTTCCTCGTTATGCCCTTCAGCCTCATGAATGCCCAGCAACCTTTCAGGCACTCATGAACGAGGTATTGCGGGAGTTCCTACGCCGCTTCATCTTGGTGTTCTTCGATGACATACTCATTTACAGCTCGTCATGGTCCAAGCACCTCCGACACGTCCGTTTGGTGCTGACCACACTACGACACCATCGACTCTTCGTCAAGCGCTCCAAGTGATCCTTCGGCACTTCTTCGGTGGCCTATTTGGGACATGTCGTCTCTGCTGCAGGTGTCGCTAGGGATGAAAGTGATTCGGATAGTTTTTGTCCGAATCCGGAAAAGCAGTTTTAGATTCGGATTTTTTAGTTTCGGATATGGATTTTTTCAGATACGGAAACGGATGGCATCGATGGTATTTGACGGATTCGAATTCGGATTCGGATAATCCAGATAAATCCTATTTGGATTATCCGGATTAAAAGGCCCATTAGGCATTTAGGCCCAGTTACTTGTAACCATTTGATTTTCTTCGAGATGCGTGCTAGGTAAATACATTTCACTCACTGAGTAAGTCCTAATTCCCAGCCGCTGCTTGACTCCTAGACAGACCCAACCGTCGCCCTCGCCGCTGCCCGTCCCCAGCAGCCGCGTCGTCCACCGCCCAGTTCGTCGCCCGCCCCAGCCGCCCGCAACGTCCTCTGCTCGCCGCCTCGTCCAGATGGTCGGCCTCACGGCCTCACCTGCAGCTCGTTCCCTATCGTGGATTTTGAGGCGACGGAGAGCAGGAGCTAGTTGATGTGGTTTTGAGGTGACGGAGAGCAGGAGCTAGCTGATGTGGATGCTGCGCATCAGCGCATGTTCGGATGGTTTAAATGTTTAATATTAGGAGAAGTACGGAAGTGTTTCCTAGAATTTTAAAATTAATTTTTTTAAAATTATCTAGCTATTGAGTTTACGATCTTGAAAATTTAGATTGTTTATAGTAGCTATATATTCTGTGAATAGTTGTAACTGTAGCTACTAAAAACTTTGCCACATAGGATCTAATTCGCAACAATGGCAAAATATTCTAAAATAAAATCCAATTATAAGTGGACTTATGATAGGATGAAATGAAGAAAAATAAGCACATCACCTGCTACACTAACCTGGACTCTTCTTACATTTTAAATATAAATGCTTAATTAACTGTAGTATGTGGACTTTTGTATTCATTATGAGAATGTGAGTTATGTTTATTATAGTCATATTATGCTTTATTTCTGCCCTCGTTTTGTTTCGATAAATATCCGTAACCATATTTGTATCTGCTCCGTATTTATATCCGATAATATCCGTTTCCGTATCCGTATCCAGATTATTCGAATTCGAATCCGAATCCGAAAAAAATATGAAAAAGGATATGATATCACTAATATCCGTCCGTATCCGATCCGTTTCCTTCCCTAGGTGTCGCCATGGATGAGCAGAAGGTCCAAGCCGTCAACGCTTTGCCATAGCCGCGCTGCGCTCGGGCCGTGCGTAGCTTCCTTGGCCTCGCCGGGTACTACCACAAGTTCATCCGTGGCTTTGGAGAGCTCACCGCCCCGCTCACCAAGCTTCTGTGGAAGGACGCCTTTCTCTGGTTCGATGAGACCTCGATAGCCTTCCAGCGCCTTAAGGATGCATTGACGTCAGCACCGGTCTTGCAGCTGCCCGACTTTAACAAATCCTTCGTCATCGAGTGTGACGCATCGAGCCATGGCATCGGGGCGGTTCTACATCAAGGCACAGGCGCCATCGCCTTCTTCAGCCGGCTTGTACCTCCTTGACACACCAGTCTCGTCGCCTACGAACGCGAGCTCATCGGCTTGGTGCAGGTCGTTTGGCACTGGCGTCCCTACCTCTAGGGCCGCCCATTCATCGTCCGCACCAATCACTACAGCCTGAAGTACCTTCTCGACTACTGGCTGTCTACGATCAGTGAGCAAGCTGCTCGGGTTTGACTTCGAGGTGGAGTACAAGACGGGGTGCTCCAACATTGTGGATGATACGCTCTCTCGCCGTGGCAGTGAGCAATCGCTAACCTTCCTCGCCATATCATTTGCTCGATTCGACCTCTACGACACCTTGTTGCAAGAGCTCAAGCAGGATGGCGATCCTCAGGCTCTGCGCGCTCGCATCGTCGCCGGCAATCAACCGGGACCATGGGTGATCACCGACGGCATGATCACCTTCCGTGGTCACCTCTACATCTCGGCGTCTTCACCAACACTGCCGGCAGTTCTGCGCTCTGCACATGATGTCAAACATGAGGGCGTTCAGAAGACCCTACATCGCTTGTGAGCCGACTTCCACATCCCCAACGCTCGCATCGCCGTCCAAGACTTCGTGCGGGCCTGTACGGTGTGCTAGCGCAACAAGGCGGAACATATTCACTCGGCTAGCCTTCTCCAGCCATTGGACGTCCCATCAATGGTGTGGGCCAACATCGCCATGGACTTCATCGAAGGCCTGCCAAAGCTCCATGGCAAAATGGTCATCCTCATGGTGGTGGATCGATTCTCCAAGATGGCACACTTCATCCCATTGAGCCACCCCTATACGGCTCTTTCGGTCGCCAATGCCTTCTTTCATGGAGATTGTACGGCTACATGGCATCTTGGCATCCATTGTTAGCGACCGTGACCTCACAAGCAGCTTCTAGACGGAACTCTTTCGTCTGATAAGCGTCAAGCTACATCTTAGTTCCGCTTACCATCCACAGTCTGATGGCCAATCAGAGGTAGTTAACAAGATCATTGTTATGTATCTTCGATGTCTGATAGGAGACTGCCCTTGGCAATGGCTTTGCTCGCTCTCGTGGGCTGAGTTCGCCTACAACACCTCCTTCCAGACGGCCGTCAAGACATCATCGTTCCGAGTGGTTTATGGTCGTGACCAGCCCAGCCTTCACTGCCTTGATCATGGGTCGGCCAAACTCCCTGCGGTGGATTAGCTCCTCAAGGAACGAGATGAATTTTTGGTGGAAAACTAGGACCGCCTCGAGCAGTCATAGCAACACTACAAGCTCCACTGCGACAACAACCATAGGGACGTCGCTTTCGTCGTGGGAGAATGGGTGTGGCTGCGCCTGCTACATCGTCTTGCTACAACAGTCTTCGCTCATGGGCGCAGCAAATTCGGTCCCAAGTACTTCGGGCTGTTTCAGGTGTTGCAACGCGTGGGCGAGGTCGCGTACAAGCTACAACTTCATCCGTCCACCCGTATCCATGACGTCTTCCATGTCGGCTTGTTGAAGCCCTTCATTGGCACGCCACTGACCCTACCTCGTCTACGCCATGGTCGAGTGTGTCAGCAGCTGGAGAAAGTCATTAAAGCTCGCCGTGCTTGCGACCGCTTGGAGCTCCTAGTGCAATGGGAACATCAACTGGCGTCCGATGCGTCTTGGGTTCCCCACGACGAGTTTATTCGGCTGTATCCGACATTCTAGCTCGAGGACGAGCTGCTTCTCGACGGCGGGGAAGATGTCATGTGGGGGCGCACCTACAGCCAAAGGAGGACCGCGCCGGCCCAGCTAGAGCCAACGCCGGTCCAACAGCCAAGTGCGCCACCCCTCTAGCCAGCCAGGAAGTTAGTTAGCATCTAAACTAGATTAGTTTATCTCTTACTGTTGGATATAATATTCTATCTTCAGTTAGTTTCTAGAAATAAGGTCTCTACTCTATATAAAGAGGCCCATAGCTTGTAATCAGATCAGTTAAGAAATAAATCAGATTGTTTCCCTACCTGTACGCCCCCTGTTCTCCTTGTGCCGGCACCTGACGTGCCCCCCTCTTGGCCGTCACGGCGTCGGGGAGACGAGGGACCAATCGTCCTCACCCTCCCGTCAGCCACGGCTACGCCCTCCGCTCGCTACCTCATGTTCTGCTACTCAATGGCCATGACAGTTTCTAGTAATCCTTGATCTCTCTGCATCAAGCTAAAACAAGTAAACTACTATGTTTTGGAAGAGTGATCTTAGTAAAAAATTGGCACATCATTCACTGAAAGTTTTTAACCTACATAAACTAGAGTCTTTTCAAGTTGAAGACACAGGTTCAAATCCTTGTTTGTTTCTTTTTTCTTATGTTTGGCTTTTGATGTAGAATGTTTTATTTGTGACCTTGTTGAGCATACTTCTATTCTAAAGTGAGCATATTTATTGAAGAAGCTGACTTTTTTGCAATTATTTTGATTCTCTAATTGCAGACGAACCTTATCAAAGAGAGCATCAGAATGGGTTACAATGACATTGGTGATTTCTTCTATGCTCATGGCCATCTTTCAGATGCCTTCAAAAGCTACATCCGGACACGTGATTATTGCACCACTTCCAAGCACATAGTTCAGATGTGTATGAATGTGATTCTGGTTAGCATTGAGTTGGGACAGTTTCCACATGTTTCCAACTACGTCAGCAAAGCAGAGCAAACCCCTGATACTTTGGAACCTATAATTGTTGCAAAGTTGCGAGCAGCTGCAGGATTAGCCTACTTGGCAACAAAGAAATACAAACTTGCTGCCCGTAAGGTTAGTCCTCTGTGAACCCTCCTATGTTATGTTTTCCCTAAGGTTATCATAGTGCTATGATGAGGCAAGATGTGATGACAATTAGGCACATCCCATATAACCAGTGTTTAGCTGAAATTGGTGGAAAATAAATCAGGATGCAGTAGCAATTAGAGGGGGAAGGCAAAATAAATAGAGCAGGGGAAATGTAGAAGGGAAAAGATGGCCTGGTATAGCCCATCAAGCCAGTCCAACTGCCCAACACCCCTCACATCTGCTCACTTCACTCAACCTAAAAGCCCTAGCTGCCTCTCATCCTCTTAATGCTCTGCCCTCCCTCTCTTCCTGTCCTGATCTGTCAAGCTGCTGGTAACAAGTCAAGCTGTGATGGCAATGGACAGCAGAGTGAAGAAAAACAATATAACTGCGATGATGACTATGGGAGGTGGCAGTATCGATGGCAAGCTCTACCCCTCTCATATTGACTTCCTTAGCCCTCGATCTGCCTCTTAAGGTGAGGCAATGGATGTGGTGGCCTCCTCACTGGACCACCTTGACATCTTAATAACCCCTTTTCCCTAATACTGAGCCTCACATACAAGTAACCTTTTAAGTCAATATTATGTAGATACTAGATACTATTGATGTTTATAAATCAACCTTTTGTATGGTTCAGAACAAAATTTCATTTTTTGAATGTAATAAATTTCCTAGTTACATGCGCTCTGGAGAACTCTGTACTTGTTCTGGCACATCTGGATGAAGAACCTATTTTCAGAGAATGGGGTGTCAACAAATGTGAATTGTGTATTTGCTGATATCTTATGGTTTTTTCTAGTACAGAGTTTATTTCTGAATTATGCCTCTCCCCCCTATAGTTTGTTGAGACAGGTCCTGAACTAGGAAGCAACTATTCTGAAGTCATAGCTCCGCAAGACATTGCTGTCTATGGTGCCCTTTGTGCACTTGCTTCTTTCGACCGTTCAGATCTAAAGGTTGACTTTTATTTTTTTTATTTTCTGGTTGGGTGTGCTCCTTGGTACCATTGTACTCAAAATATGATTGAATAAACATTTTGTACAGAGCAAAGTTATTGACAACATTAATTTCCGAAACTTTCTGGAGCTGATGCCCGAAGTTAGGGAGCTTGTTAATGATTTTTACTCAAGGTAAGATTATATTGAATAGCTCCGTATGTTACATTTCTCATTTCCATGATTCCATCTTTCTGGGACGTTTGTTGTTCTTGCTCTTATTTACTTCATAGCAATTGTGTTTAGAATATATTTGCATATGTATCTTATATCTTTTCTCTATATCATGGTGATAGGATGAAATATACATGTTTTTCATTATTGTGGTTTTGTGGAAACCCTGTGGCATGTAGTAGATTCAGTACTCACAAAAGTATTGGTGTACCTCATAATTAAATATAAATATTGGTATCCCTTCTTTTTTTTTTTTTTGTTTGGAGTTTGGACATGTTAAATGATATCCAATAATTAAGTTAAATGAATGTTATTCCATGAGAGATAAGGGGACATAACACCTGATTCCATTACCCAAGTGATCACATCCATTGATGTCTTTTTATTTACATCACATTTGCCTCATATAGAAAGGGGCTACGAGGTTTGGAATAAATTAATATCATATAATACCAGCAGCCTATTTCTTAACAATGTTTAATCCTCAAAATTATCTTTTGAGAACATTTAAGTCCTGTTTGTCATAGCTTCGTATCCAAGATTTCTTAGAGCTGGTCAAATCTTGGATCCAGAGCTGTGGGTGGAGTGGGTGGATTGAGGGTATGTAGTTGATTCATCTAGTTTTTATTTTAGACTAAAAATAAAAGTTTAAACTACTTTGTTTTATCATACAAACTCCAGGATCTCAAATCTGGAGCTGTGCTAAACAAGCTCTTAATCTACAGAAATTAAGATTTTGTCCTGTCACTTTTTTCTGATGTAGAATGAGAATGTTTGTTTCCTTCAAATTTATACCTTGTTTTGTACAGTATGGTGTAGATGTGCCTTTTGCGTGTTGGTTCTAAAGTATTGTTGAAAGCTTGACCGGGTGCTGAAATTTGGCATAGTAGATCCTTAGTTAAACCACTTATTCTCAAGATATGGATTATGCATGTTTTTGTCATTCCAAAACTTTTTCAAGGGCATACATTTGTTGATTCATTCTGTTAAATCTTGCAGTTTACCCTTTTTAACGGATCTATGTTATGTGTGCTAACCATGAAATTGTCAAACCAGTCGTTATGGATCATGCTTGGAGCATCTTGAGAAGCTAAAACCAAACCTCCTACTGGATATTCATTTGCACGAGCATGTAGAAACTCTGTACATGGATATTCGTCACAAAGCTATCATACAGTACACACTTCCATTTATATCTGTTGATCTTAACACGATGGCTGCTGCCTTTAAAACGTCTGTGTCCATGTTGGAGAAAGAGCTAGCTGCACTGATCACTGAGAACAAAATACAGGTACGTTAAGACCTCTGGTGGCTATGTGCCCAGAAATTTGAGTTTGGGTTGAGTTGCTCCTATATGATTTTTTTGCAGGCTCGGATAGACTCCCACAACAAGATTCTTTATGCAAGGCATGCTGACCAAAGAAATGCAACTTTTCAACGTGTCCTCCAAACCGGGAATGAATTTGAGAGAGATGTTAAGTCTTTACTTCTGAGAGCTAACCTCATCAAACATGATTTCAACCAAAGGGCTGGACAAAGGAAGATGTGAACTTCAGATCATTACTGTTGCTAAAACCAAGGGTGTCTGAGTATCCTTTTTTTTGGACACATTTGTTTTGTACCTAAAAGTGCATGGGCCATGGAGAAAGTTTTGTTGATGAAATAGACTGGTGACTGAGCATGCAAGTCTGTTTAAATGCATTTTACGTTTGGTGAAATGCTTTGCTGTGGTTTATTTTATTTATTTACTTTTTTTTGACATGGATCGCCCCTTGCTGTGGTTTTGGGTATGTTGCTGTGTAAGCAACTCTGGATATTTAAGCATCTAGAGACATGATAGAACGGTCTGTCACGCTCACTTTTGTTTAGATAAATGCTTAGAGGTGGTGCATAAAAAATGTCTACGTTTCTACTTAACTTGTCAGTGTTCCCTATCCTCACTTGTGTTGTCGCGTCCACAGCTGCCGCGGCCAAAATGTCAATGTTAGCGCGCGGTGGTTGGCGTGATGTCTCATTTTCTATGAGATTTTGACTGTTTAATGAGATGACCCAACTATTTTACTCGCAGGGCATTCATTTTGAACCTGCTTCTGCACTGGGCATCACGTAGAATTCTGTATATTGGATATGCAGAGATTACCATTCACATGGTCAAATGGAATCTGCTGCATGTGCTAAACTGCCAATCAAAACCGACGTTTTTCGACCATACTGCAACTGGGCATGCCAACTTGTAGCGTGCGTGTGCGTGGGGGAGACGAGCTGTAGCTAAATGCTTGTTCGTGCAGGTTCGAAGATTTGTAAGCTGGGAAGAAATGATGCAGGACAGATCAGAGATTCCAAACCCCAATAATTGCAATACAAATAATGAATCAATTGTACAAGATATAGGAAGACCCCGACGAGCCTGTCTACAGAATGACCCTTTCTTTAATCTATCTACAGATAAACGGAATATGTGTTTGCAGCATCATACAGGATGTACGAAAAAAATACAGGAAAAAATTGCTCATGGCCTCCGTGCTCAGTTCGCGCATGTCCATCTGGATGTCGGAACGCAGCTGAGGTAGTGACACCAGTGACAGCTGTCGTTGGCGTTGGACCCGCGGAAGAGCATGGTCATACCAGCCGCGAATCTGCAAAAGGTTTAACGCAGACAGAGCACGGAAAGAATGAGTTCGACATGTTTGCCAATTGCCAAATTCACCGATAGAAAACTAAACTTTAGCGCGTAGAGCGTAGTGGTTGCGGCAACTAAAGAAAAATGGTGCACAGCGTGGCTGTCCACTAGGTGCATGTTAGCTTAGTACTCTGGAGGAGAAAAAGGCAAACCAGCCACGTTACTATATTGGAATTTGAACGTTGAAAAGGGCCAGCTTAGCACTATAGTATGCCAGTTATAATCTATTTAGTACATAAAGAAAACAGCAAGTTGCTATTGTGCCTTCGCGTTATGCTACTCTGGATGCTGTCATTTCACGAGACTAGAATCTGGGTGCAAGTATCACCAGTTTGTTGGCGCGTCAAATCAATCCATGCAGGTGGCGCACCCAAGTACCCACATACCAATCTACTGCCTATTCTTCCCACCTCGTCCATACGAAAACACTACCAAATTCTACAGTGTGATCTCCTGGCTATGGTGATATTCGCCATTGTGAACGACGGAATGAACGTACGTGATCTTGGTGAAACCGAAATGGAGTGCAATCTGTAACAGTACTTACCCGACAATGACGAGGGCCAGCGCGATGGCAAGCAAGATCCACTGGTAGACGAGGTACTTCTTGGAGCTGCACGGGCTGCCGGTGGGAAGGCTGTAGCGCTCCATCCAGCCGAAGTGCGGCCGCATCAGCAGCACGAACCCGAGCAGGAAACCCGTCAGGAACCCGCCGATGTGCGCGAAGTTGTTCACGTGGGGGAGGATGCCGAGCGCCAGGTTCACCGCGACCACGAACAGGAGGGTCATCACGGCTGCGACCTGTGATATCGAATGGACTGCCATGTGAGATGCCTGAAGATTTTTTTTCTGCTAGAATCACTGCTGATTAATTACTGGATGCAGATCCATGACTTGAAGCGTCTACTTAATTACCTTGTTGGTGTAAATTGTCCAGTTGGTGAGAAGCTCTGAGAGCATGGCTCCGAGGAGTCCAAAGAGAGCACCTGAGGCACCGACCGAGATGTTGTTTCTGATGAACAGAGAGGAGAGGACGCTGCCGCCGAGACCAGACAGGAGGTAGATCGCCCCAATTCGCACTGCAAGATCAGTACAAGAAACATCAGTTGACCTTTTCCCCACACGATCCATTCGTTTCAATTGAACAGGATACGTAATTACGTGAGAGAATTGGTCTTACCGTATCCGAACTGCTGCTCGAGGCGCAGGCCGATGACGATGAGGCTGATCATGTTGGCCACCAGGTGGAGAACACCGGCGTGCAGCCAGATGCACGTAATGAGGCGCCAGCCCTGGTGCTCGTGCACGACCTTGTCCCACACGAGTGCTCCCATCTTCTGTAGCCTGCAGAACAAGAGCAAGTACCAGGTGTCAGGCCAGGCCCCATCTCAAATTCTCAATCTCATCGTCAACAACCCCATGCATCATGATTCAGGCATCATCCCCATGCCAACTCAGTTCGTCCAGAAATGGCCAAGCAAATTCGTCTTAATTATTTCGTCCCACGCTAGCTGTATGATTGAAGTGGTGGCCTACAGTCTCATTGCCTACCTGTTTCGATTTCTTGAGAAATGTAGGAATCGTTTTAAGGTCTGAATCTATATGAATTTGGCGGCGAATCCAACCAACATTTCGATCGATCCGACTGAGAAATTAAGCGAACTATCTGGAACCGATGGATCAATGGAAGCATGGGAGATATCAGATATGTACTCACGCGGCGGAGGAGGGGCCGAGGAGCGGGTTCTGGCGGAGGGGCTGGAAGGAGAAGCGGCCGAGGAAGCGGGCGACGCACTTGCCGTCGCGCGCCGGGGTGCGGCGTGGGCAGTTATTGGCGTACATGGTGAGGACGAAGACGGCGATGTTGGCGACGAGGAAGACGGGCACGATCCACGGCACCCATTCCCTCTCCCCCTCGTGCTGCGGGTACAGCGGCGACGGCACCTTCCCGGCCCCCTCTTTCCTCCTCTCCCCGGCGCCCTTCTCCACGTCCGCGTGCGACGTCGCCGCCATTGCTGCACTGCAACAACCGCGCGCTAGCGAGCAAGTTTTCGTCCGAGGTGGAGCTGGTGCTGGCTGGCTAGTGCCTAGTGCGGAGGAGTGAGGAGGACGGCGAGAGGCGCGGGAGGGGAGGGAGTAAATAAGGAGAGGCGCGCTCGCGCGCGCGTAGGAAAAGGCAAGGGCACGAGACGTGACACGGCTCACGGCGTGCTGCACGATGCTTGGTTCAATGGTGGGTCTGGATGGGTGGCTGGCTTGCCTGGTCGTGTCGTGTGACATGTTTGCGGGCGCCGCGGCCCGCAGTTAGTAGGAGTAGTATTGGTTGGGTTGGTCATACGTCCCCTCTCTCATTTCATTTGACTTGGATGCATGTTACGTCGATTTGGATCAAAATATCATCACAATAATTTGAAATAAGTACGTGTGAACCGAAGACCGAAGTACCGGATACACGCACTCTCCTGTCCTATGTTTTTTTCACTACTGTCAAGTAGGTGAGATAGAAAATTTTTAAAAAAGATACGTAAATGATAGATTTATGGCCTTACACATCAGTCAAAAAAAGAAACTGTATACTTAATCTTTTAAACTTTTATGGAGTAGAGATTATCACCGGTGTAATTGGAATCCACAGATCAATGGTCCTGATCTCACCAGCTGGACTACAAAGCACTCTCCCATGAAGATTTAATTTTTATCAATTCTTAGATATATTAGTATTTTGTTTGTATTAAAAAGATTTTATTTTTAGCATTTTAACTTTCTTTCAAAGGACTTCTTTTTTACTTTCTTGTTACGTATTCTTGGTTGGTAAATAAAAAAACAATTCTGTAATACCTCTTACCTATTATTTACTTATCGATATATAATAATAATTTCTTATTAATAAGATATACTTTGTTTTTAATTTTTACTATTAATTTATCACATTTTTATCAAAAATAATTTTTTTGGAACAAAGATAATAGGATGGAGTAATGAGGTAGATATCTCTTATTAATTATGTTAGCTTTAATTTTTGAGTGAGTTAACTGAGTGGTGTTGCTTAGTTAGCCTGAGTTTAATAATTGTACATTAACAGTAGGAAACAAACTAAGAAAAATCTAAACAAATTTTGTATTCTAATAATGTTGTGTCTGTAACCGACGGAGGGAGTAGCTAGCAACAACGCACAAAATATATTGCTTGTTGAAATTTTGGACGAGATTATAACTCGTTAATGCACCCAGTTGCAGTCACGTTGACTCCTCGAGCTATTCTCTCCGTCGGAATAGTGTTGCGTTCTGCGTGTTGAATGGCTACTGTTGACATTTTACGGCAGTGTCTGCATCGGGATCACATGGGGGGCTTCGCTTTGCTGGTGTAGTGGGAGCGACGATTATTCTAGTATTTGTTTAACGGGTCGTATCAAGATAGATAAATGCTGTTAGATCCACAAGTAGCGATCAATCGGTGCTGAAATTCCTTTGGAAACTAAATTAATTAATTTCCAGTGAAGACTACCTGCGCAATGATTAAAGCCATGTTTTAGCTTAAGATTATCTAATATAGTTTAATATACTTTATAGTTAAGAATTATAATAAACTAGTTTATAATAATCTAGAGAAAAAAAGCCGTGAGCTATAACCTAAATTATTGCTAATATATATTATTATATTTGGATGGTGAAGAATGCATTACCCTTAAAATATAATGTGGAGTGCTAAGATTTAAGTATGAGATGATAAATTAATAATACATAATTTCTATAAAAATGCAATAATTATTTTAGTTTTTTAAAGTAATAATTAAAAAACTAGGTTTCACTAACTTATTAGATTATAATTATCTATAATTTAATTTATAAATTATAGTAAGTTGGTTCAATAAGCTAACCGTTTATTACAATTATCTATAATTTAATTTATAAATTATAGTAAGTTGGTTCAATAAGCTAACCGTTTATTTACACTTTTAACTGATAAGCTAGATTATTATAATTCTACGGTGAAACAAACAATATCTACGAGACTGTTTGTAGAGATTATATCAGCTACATACATTTCTAGAATCGGAATATCTCAAAATGGTATAAATTCTTATTTTAGATTATAAAAATTAATACCTATAGAATACACAAATAAATTATATCCAAAATTGGGTTTGAAATATATAAAAATCATTTTTTACATTTTTATTGGCTAGATATTAAGCTGATGCATGCCCGTCCAATGCGTTGAAGCAAGCTAGAATGGCTCGGTTTCTGTAG
This sequence comes from Zizania latifolia, assembly GCA_000418225.1. NCBI lineage: Eukaryota > Viridiplantae > Streptophyta > Magnoliopsida > Poales > Poaceae > Zizania > Zizania latifolia. The sequence goes on from KE373170.1 coordinate 149,943, forward strand.
CTCTTGGCGACGCCCCACGCGCGCCCTCTGTACGGCTGTAATTTGGTTGGCGGGGCACCGACACGGTGTGTGCATGCACTTGGCCTTCTTGTCTGGCTACGTTAACGGTGGCCGTCATCGAACGACGGCTCATGGAACTTGCGGGAAAACTGCCATGCCGAAGCGATATAATCTGGGCAGGGCCCAAAAGAAGCGGAAAGAGACTCGCAGTTTCTTGCTTGAAGCGATGCCCAACCCAACGAGGCAACGACCAAACAGGCAGCAGCTTGCAAGCCTGTGGATTCCTTTGCCGATGTGGCAGGAGGCGGCCGAAACGAAACGGCCGTGCTGGTTCGGTGTGGACACATGCGGCACGCGTTGTTTTTTTTGCCGTCCTTTCTCCCGTCGCGTGCGTGAGTTGGCCGCCGGCCGCCGGCCGCCTGCCAATCTGCCAATGCCCTGCTGCCATCCGGTATGGGGGGCGGACACCGGAACGAAGTTATACTCCTGCCTGTCCTGACAGCGATTTATTTTTATATCCAAAATTTATCTTACTAACACTTTATTTTTAATTCGTTTTTCGTTAATACTTATATAATTATTCTGCTATTGAAACAATTAGCTTGATTGAAAATTAGAGCTAATAGGATTAATGACATACACCTAAATCATTTCTACATGTCTAAAAATTGCTGAAAATAAGGATATTATAGAATAAAGTACTTAATTTGTTCTATATTATTAGTCATTTAACTTTTGTACAGGTCAAAATTTTCTATCTTTAATCAATTTTATAAAAAATATACTAACAAATGTAATATCAAATTAATTTAATTAAATTCATCGTAAAATATGTCTTATACTATATTTATTTTATATCATAGATGTTAATATATATTTTTAATTTAGTTAATGTTAAAAAAAGCTTAACTTAAAAAAGTCAAATATGAAATGGAGGAAGTTTTACACTGCTACTAGCAGTAGCTAGCGAGCCGTGCCACTCGTGCTGAGCTAGGCCGCGTTTTGGCCGTTCCGGTGTCTGTTTGGCCTGTGCGGAGGGTGGTGTGCTCGGTTTGGTTGGTCGCGTCCGGATTCGATTCTCGCGTCGCGTCCATGTGCGTGCGAGCTGGGGCGCTAGCCAAATTTGGTTGGAATTTGGAACACGGTGCTCGCTGTGCTGCACGGCTGCATCGTCATGTTGCGTGTGTGTGCGTGAGGCGATTGGATGTGGTGCTGCTACCGCTTGTTGTGGAGTGCTTAAACAAGTTGTCGATAATGATCGTTTATTCGTTTGGCGCAGCACCAGATTAGCAAGCTTTGTCCTTCGTCCCAAATGACGAGATGCACCTGTCCGATATGATTGATGCCGGCCTCTAGGGATATGGGAGATAATATATTTTGTTTGCGTTTTGTTTACGTGGCACAATGTGATTGTATTAATCAGCCCTTTTCTTTTCTTACAGGGAGAGGGCAAGTGCAAGACTATTGGTCTATGCAGATGTGTTAAACAAAAAGTGCGCAACAAATCTCTGCAAAGTTGAATGAAGCGCGTCAAACATAATAGCACTGTGGGCTATTCCCAGGGCCTTTTGTATTGTAGCCCAATGGCCTCCGCGTTGTGCGGCCCGTGACTCGCTCAGCGCGACGAAAAGCCGCGTGATACACGGCTTGACGGCTGTGTGGGCCTGGCGCGTTAGCGCGGGTCGCGTAGCTGATCGCGTTGGTTCCCGGTGCAACGGCGGTGAACCGGGCAATTGCCAACTGCTGATCGTTCTCGTCTGCTTCCTTTTGCAAATTAGGCTACATCTCAAGCTCTGAGAATTATTGTTTAAATTTTATTTTTAGTATAAGATAAAATTAAATGACTCGATTAGATATGAGAGGATAAACGTCGTCTCTTTCCTCGGAGCGACCCCATGGCGATTGGGTGGCGATGAGGCCCTAGATGAGCTCCTTTGTTAGAACCTGCAATCAAATTGATCTTGATAGAACAAATCACCGATAGATGAGAACGATAGAGAACCAGAGACAGAGGAATTTTGTTGCAGCGAAAAAACTTGGCAGCGTTTTTAGATTGCATTGCTTTCTTTAAATAGACATCTGCTAACAAACTAAATCATAATCTAAACTATCCTGACCTAACTCTTATAGACTAAATACCCAGCTAAAAACTAACTAACCTGACTCTATACGCAAGGATTATATCTAACATCCTCGAGTCGGATTTGGCTCAAAAGGAAGGGATGGTCCATCTTCCTCATTCGGAGAATGATGACTGGGACCCCTACAGTTAGAGGGAGGAGGATCGAGATGCGCGGTCCAGGCCATGGTTGGATGATGGCGATGCATAAGGGAAGGTGAACGACGACCATGCTCATTGTAGATCTCCTGTGCACCTCGAGGACTAGTTTATTCATTCCTAGAGTTTGAGAGAGACCATTTGGGTCTGGATTCTAGAGTTTGGGAGATGCCATTTGGGTATGGATTCCACAGGATGCACCACTAACCACTTAGGTTCTAGGGTTAAGGTTCAAGACGTGGAAGGACGAAATCAAGCGCTTCGGGCTGCAACGTGAATCCGCCAAAGTATTCCTAGGTTTGTCGATTCCAAATCTTTTGCTAAGGTTGTTATGGGTCGGGTGATGGATTGGAGCCGGAAGGATGAACATGCTAGGGGTAAGTGTAGACAGTATGGGAGGGGGAATTTTGTGAATCGGTGGGAGGATAATCCGGGGGAGGATGAAGGTTTCCGCTAGAGATTTAGAAGAGAAAGAGATATGAGCAAGGGGGTTGAAGTTCATCGGGAGGTCTGAAGAGAGGAATGGCATGGAGATCCTCACGACCGTCGAGAGGAATGGCTGAAGAACTCTCGGCAGGATGTTGATGCACCGTCATTGATGCAGAGAAAAGAGGTGAAAAACTTCAGAGATCAACGTGCTGAAGAAATGACCTGTTACAACTACGGCCAGTCGGGACATCATCAGGCGCAGTGCCCTAATCAAACATTGTGTTACGCTTGCAAGAAATCATGCCACATTTCTTCCAATTGCCCTGAACTAGAGTTGCAGAAAGATTAGCGCATCGAAGAAATTAGACCTGAACTATGTGGTTTTGGTTTGCCGAAACAAGCTTTCTATTACATGACTTCTAAAGGATCAGTGTCTCAATTGGGAAAGTCTGCTGTGACTGGGATTCTAACGGTGGAAGAGGGGGTGTGCTTTGAAGCGAGAATCATTATAGAATTGAAAACACTTTTTTATTTCTAATGGGATTGGACAGTTAGACAGGTTGATAGATCCCAATACCTAATAGAATTTCCTTCCAAGGAAGCTAGAAAAGAACTGACAAGATTCAAGTGCATTCATTTTCAGAAGTTCAAAGTTCTAGCAAATGTAAGAGAGTCCAATCAGGCTATTGAAGCTTTTCATGAACTAAAACCTATTTAGGTCAAGGCTCTCGGTGTGCCCCTAGTGACAAGAAATAAGAAGGATATGAGAATGCTGGCGCAATTAGTGGGCAAACCTATGGAAGTAGACAACAACAACTTGATCAGAGCAGGCCCAGCTAGAGTGAAAGTGTTATGCCATGATCCATACTGCATTGAAGGGGTCACTGATGTTTTTATAAATTCAATTGGATATAAGATAAGATGGATTCCTGAGCTAGAGTTTCCTAGAATTTCTCCTCACAAACTTGATAGGTTCAAAGTTGAGAAAATCAAAGGAAAAAGTGACAAGAAGGAAGATACAGTAGGGAAGAAAGGAGATAAAAAGGATGAGGATAAACTTGAGGTGGATAATCAAAATTCTAAAGATGAAAGTTTAGACAAAAAACCAAAAGAAAAACAGATGGAAGATGCTCAATCTTGAGAGGATAACATGGATGAAAATAAAAACGTTGACATTCCTGATGACTTTGATGACCTTTCTAATTGTGCAGAAGAGGGACTGTTAGAAGTTGATGAGAAAAATAAAGTAGGGGATGACAGAAAAGGCAAGGCAGTAGCAGATAAAAGCATACTGAAGCCTATAATTGTTGACCCTGTCAATTGACAGAGGGACTCTGAAGTCAATCCTCCGAACCCAAAATGGAATGAGGACAATACTACTAAGAATCTAAATATGGCCATAATGCCTATTAATTCAACTATTTTCAGTCTTTCTTTAGAAGTGACTAAATGTTAAGGAGAGGTTGAAGAGATGAATGAGAAATATCTTACATAAAGTGGAGGGAATATACATAGACAAATAAATAGCAGGATCCCACAAGAGAGTTTCTAGACATAATTTTGATTTCAAATAATTTGGATATGAATTTTCCTTTAGCTATTGCCTATAACCTGCCTAGGGTGGGTTTAGATCACTGTCCTCTCTGGGTAGATTTGGACAGAAAGCAGACTCAGCACCAAAAGTTTTCAAATTTGAACCTATATGGCTTCAAAATGAGGAGTTTAAATCTTGGTTGTTGTCTAAATGGCCTACTAGAGTAAAGAAACAAATCTTAGATTATTGGCAACATTAGGGACACTTACTCAGATAGTACATGAGAGGTTGGGAGCTGAATAAAAATAGTGAAATGGTTAAACATAAGAAGAGTTTGATCTAGAAAATTCAGGAGTTATAATTACAGGATGGAAGATCCCCTTTGTCTTTAAAGGAATGGAAGAATCTATACAAGTTAGAAAATACATTGGTGAATGTGTAGCAGGAGGAAACATGTTATTGGAAAAGGAGTGGCTAGAATTGGATCTTACAACGGGACTCAAACACAACTTTCTTTCATGGGATGGTTAGTGGAAGGAGAAGGAAAGCCACCATTCTTTCATTGGAAAATGAGGGGGTGGAGATATCTAACCCAATTGATCTTAAAAAGCACATCTATGAATTTTATAAAAACCTATTTGATTATGAAGATACACCTAAGTTCACCTTACTGGAAACACATGGGCTACCGGAGGTAGAGTTGGGGGAAAACAATGCTGAGCTGGTTAAACCTTTTACTCTAAATAAAGTGGATGGGACCCTCAAGAGCATGGAGTCAAACACTACCCCTGGCCTAGATGGTTTCTCTGTTGCCTTTTACAAAGCTTTTTGGCCCTAATCCAGACTGCAATTTAAGGAGATGCTGGATAAGCTATATGTGGGAAAGTTAGACTTATCCAAAATCAACTACGAGGTGATAGTGTTGTTTCCCAAATTTAAGGATGCTAATGTTATCAAACAATTTCAACACATATGCCTGTTAAATGTTTGCTTCAAGATAATTACCAAGATCCTGACATTGAGGTTGACTAGGGTGGCACATAAAGTAATAGACTGCAATCAAGCTGCTTTTATACCTGGCAAAAATATTTTAGAGGAAATTGTTATACTTCATGCGGTGTTACATGAGATAAAAATCAAGAAACAAAGAGGTATCATTCTGAAGTTAGACTTTGAAAAAGCTTATGATAAGGTTCAGTAGAGTTTTCTAACAGAAGTTCTTGAAAAGAAAGATTTTGATGCTAAATGGATTAATTTGATTAGATATGCTGTGGAGGGGGCAGAGTTGCAATAACTGTGAATGGAGATATATCATGTTACTTTAAAACCTATAAGAGCAACTCCAGAAGGCACACCATCTCCCACGACATACTGATCTAGCTAGCAGCAACATAGTTTTCTCCCTTCAGCAGCAATGCCATCGCACCAGGCAAAAATGGGTGGCCGCCATCCTACTCATCTCGCATGTCAGGAGTAGCGTGTCTCCTCCTGGCCACCATCCTCCAACTGCTAGTGACCTCAGCTGCTCTCGCGCTCATCCGGAGTTCTCCTTCCTCCAAGCCAGCCGGCGGATCTTTATAGGTGAAGTTTTCTTTTCAGTGCAACGTTCGATTTTTTGTGGGATTTTAGTGTTTGGGAGGTGTAGAGGAAGAACAACAATGGGGCATTAGATCTAGTGAGCTCGGGATCCGGCAATGGTAGGTTAGGTCAAATCTGTGCTGCCCTTCGCTTGCGGCTGCCTTCGAGGCTCTTGAGCTGCCGCCCGCCTCCAATGCCGCCACTACGCTGGCCTTCGCTTTGGTGGCCACCATCGAGGCTCCCAAGCCAGCGCCCACCTCCGCCGCCACTGCTGCACTGCCTTTCCCAGTTGCCTTGCTCGTCGCCGTTATTGTTGTCCCTCTGTATCGTTTCTCTGTTCTTCTTTCCCCTTTGAAGGATTTGATAGTATTATACTGAAGTCAGTTGGTGGAAATTGACTTTAGTTCAACAAAAGGATTTGGTAAGTTTGGCACAATCTTTTACCTGTGAATCTCTTAAGTCTGAACATGTATTTCCAAGGAGTTTTCTTCCCTCCAGTAAAAGAATTTGGTTCTGCTATTGTAATTACAGTACTGAAGGCTAGTCCTCTATTGTCAACAGCTTCTCACAGAATGCACATTACTTTCACCCAACCTCTCATTCTCAAGAACTTGCTAGGCAATTTGAGAAGGAGAATTAAGCTAAATTACGAGTCGATTTTTGATGGTGTAAAGAGAGGATTCTCATTCTGCTGAACTTGCTGGTGAATCCGAGAATTAATCCATTTTATCAATCTTGCTGCTGAACTAATTTATCAATTTTGATAGTGTAGCAACAGAGAAAGAACTAGCAAATGAAAACTGAGTAGGCAGGTGCAGCCCTGGCACCACTAAATGAGATCTTGAGGGCATTGGCAATACATTTGGTCTCAATGTAGTTACAACTACGAGCAGTTGTATTACAGAAAATTGATTTGTTCAGTTCAATAATTGATATCTAGAATAATATTTTTTGCCCCTTAGTTCCTTGCTCGAATATTGATGAGCTTTTATTCTTGTAGATCTCTGAGTTATATGGTTTATTTCAATTTATTGTTGTTTTTACTGTGGTTATAGGTGCTTCGATGGATAGGAATGTAGACTTGTTGAACTCAAAAATTGATGCCTTGAATTGGAAAGAGAGTCAAGATTTTACACCAATTGAGGAGCAACCACAAGTTCAAGACTTTACACCAATTGAGGAGCAACCACAAGTTCAAGAGGGTGTTGTATCCGTGAGACCGAACAACAAGAGATCAAAAATTTCACCGAGAGTGAAGATAACTTGTTGGTGTCAGCATGGCTAAATATAAGTTTGGATGTAGTGACAGGAAATGAACAAACTCGTAATTCTTACTGGTCAAGAATTCACTAGTACTTTCATGAGAATAAATCATTTCCTTCAGTGTGTAACCAAAATTCTCTCACCAACCGTTGGACATATATCCAAGAACAAGTTAACAAATTTTGTAGATGCTATGATCGGATTCAAAATAGAAGGCAAAGTGGAATGACAGAGAGAGATTACGTACATACCTTTCTCTTTTACTATGATATATAGATATATAGATATATAGATTCAGTTCTTTAAACATGTTTGCTAATTGCAGATTACTCAGGCTTGTGCTCTCTTCAAAGCAGAAGAAAAGGAGGGAAATCATTATTATTATTATATTGTTGGAAGTCCTACATCTTCATCCAAAGTGGACTACTAAATTATCTCAGAAAAAATAGAAGAGGTCTATGAATGCAAGTCCTGCTACATCTCCTAGTACGCAATCAAGTCAATTTGAGCAAATACCGGATGATGCAACACTTAAAGAAGATACTTTGAGAAGGCCACATGGTAGAAAGGTGGAGAAAGAACGAGTTAGACAAGGTAATAGTTCGTCCTCTACAAGTGATACTAATCCTGTTATTTTAGCTTTGAATAATTTATTTGCTGCGAAGAAAGAGTTTACCACTATAAGAGATGGCCAGAAACTTGAGCGCTATGACAAAGTAATTTCACTAGAGGAAAGAAGGTTGGCTTTACAAGAACAACAAATAGAATTGGAAAGAAATGCGAGAGAGGAGAGAATTATGACAATGGATTTTACTGGTATGGATGCTGATCTCAAGCAATACTACTTGCAACTGAGGCATGAGATTATAGCTCGTCGCTCTGCATAATTATGTGTATCTTCTCCTTTTAATGTACTTGTTGTAAGAACTATTTATTTTAAGAACTAATTGATGCTTCACCTGCTTGGCTGCGTCCAAGAAGTTGCAATATTGTTGCTTCCGATCCAGATGAACTCAGAACCTGGAAATGATTTTTTTCAGTAGTCACTCGATTGCAAGCTTGCAACTTCAGTTGTGAGGAACGCTAAAAGAGTAATTGTAGAACATATTTTGATGTGGAAAAAATACTCCAACTTGTCTTCCATTCTAGTTTTCACATCAATAAAATATGGCAGCTATGACTATGAAAATCGAACAAACTAGAGTTGAAAAGAGAACAAGACATTCTAAACCTGCACGAAAAAAAGATGAGAAAGCAAAAAAAACAAAAACAAAATATGAACTAATTGCAAACCTTTGCCGAAAGATAGTTGGGCCATACATAGGATTCTCTGAAAAGTAGTCTTGGTATAATCTAGCATGTCCGGCTAATCTATCACGATGAATTATCCGATGTCCTGGCATAGAACCACCATGATATCATGTATTCGACCGCTTATATTCTTCTTGTGCTTCAACTGCAGCAACAAAAATGAGTTTATCATCAGAGGAGGACGATGAATCAAATAGCATTTGACATAATTGGAAGTGACCCATTATAATATGATGGAGTAAACACAAATATGTAGAGTATGAGAGAAGACACAAAAGTAGAAGATGACATACAACTAACAACAATTGGAGAATGAGTATATATAGAACCTAGAAATATAGCGGTTATAGAAAAATATTAAAATATAGAAGAGTGAAATATGGAGGGTGATATATGGATGATCTGTTGGAGTGAAAAAAGATAGAGGGAATCTTTATAGATGGCCATCCATATGAAGATATGGAGGTTCAAATTTGGAGTGTCTCCTAGAGATGCCCTAAGGGTTTGTTTGGTAGCAAGAGAAAAAAAACCACGGGGTAGTTGTTGACGCAAAAATCACAGGTATCCCTACGTCTTCACACTTGAAGGCCTGAAAGAGTCTGCTTAGCTCCAGTGCAGGCTCTAAATAACCCGGAGGTGTCAGTAGGCATGCCAGTCAATTTGACGCTGTAATTGACAAGGAAACAAACGTGAGATGTCCTAATGCTATCGGCGATAGCCTATCGGCATCAGCAACGATAGCACAATTGAAAACCATGATGCATCATTAAAAGCGTATATAATGTAACAAACCCTACCAATCGGCTCTATCATTACTACTCTAAGATACCAATATCTACAGTTTGAACTAAACCAATGCAGCTTACAGACAGGCCACCAAAAGCATGATGAACAGAACACATCCGATTGATAGAGCAATAGGTAACTCATCGGTTAAAACCCCGATGAACGCCGGTCCAACAGATCAGGCCAGACCATCCCATATGTATCCCTGTCAACGCCACGAATCGGACCCAACCAAGACACCTTGCCGTTAACGATCGACATATGATCTAATCTAGTACGACGAGTTAAACCATCGTGATTGGTAAATACAAAGATTCGATCAATGAAGCACAATGTGAAAAAGTGAACCAATGTATTAAACCGATAACTAGCAAACCTACTCCATTTGATCACAGTATCAGACTTAACTGAGAAAGCCATGAATACATGAATCAGTTTACCAAATAGGCTATCCCCATCGAAGTTAGAGATCAGACTCAACTGATGCAGCCATAACTCTGGTGGAGAATCACCCTAATGCTATGTACCTAAAGTTGGCGATGCGCCGAAGGGTTTGATTGACTGGGTTATGTGAACTTGTTACAATGACCCTAGGCTTACATATTTATAGCTGGGTAGACACATTATCTACGGATAACACAGAATCCTAACTGACTTATTTATTTGCTAACTAAATAAAAAACCAATCATGAAGCATTAGCCCATACCGTGCGTAGCCCATCTCCCCCTATCAAGCCTCTATCGGTGGCTCATCG
>KE373170.1:159894-185936 GCA_000418225.1 Zizania latifolia
TAGCCGATGGTGCGCCAATCTACATTCCAGTGTCAACAGTAGTTAATCTCGGTGGGGATTTCTTATATGCACATGCCACCCCCTTTCACCAAGGGTTATAAATCCCGCCCGGAGAGAATCCTGTTTGGAAGACATGGGGATACAAATCTCGGCCATTTAAAAAGCCAAAAAAATTATAATAAATCTAAAGACCACTATTTTTTCGATTAATAATCTATATAAACCAGATCAGCTTTAGCAAAACAAAGCGTAGCTAACAATCATGACCACATAATTATGTTTTTTCATTAAAAAACTTCACATCAATTTTAATAATAAGCCATAAGATGGATGCTGCCCAAAATAAGCAAGCATATGTAGGTGAGCATATCAGAATCACAAGTAGGATCCAAGAATCTTGTTTTTAATTTAGAGACTGAACGTGTTGCATTACTTGTCAGTACAATAACAAATTCCAATTCTGACGCAGAACAACACTACAGATAACTGATTTTCATTGCACCGAGAAGCCATAATACAAAATCTGGGGTAACTCAAATGTAACAAAAAGGCAACTCAAAATGTAGCTATTTCAAGAAGGTATTGAACCTTTTCCCATGTAAACATTGTGCAAATTGTATTACTTGTCAGTACGATGACATTCCAAATACAACATTTGGGTGAGTGGTTAGAGTAGAGAAAGAAAGCTTAGGGATGGGGGTATTTTATTGTTCTAGATTATTGTATTATTTTAAACATTAGGAGAAGATTTAATAATTATTGTGTTAATAAGATTAAAGCTGCGCTTTTGACTGAAGAACATGTAATAATATCAAATTAGGAATCCATATTTGCTTCAGAAAGGCAGCAAAAAAGGCAGCCAAGAGCGTGAATCTAAGAAAATCAAGAACCACCCTGCACATACATACCAACCATATCCATATGCTCCCCTCGCGGCCGAGCCGAAGCAGCTCGAGCACACCCTCCATCACAGTGGCGACAGCGCCAGGGCCTACTCCTCCTCCCTCAACGGCGCCCTCCGCTTACGGAGCTCCTCAACGAAGGGATCGAGGAGCCCAATCTGCCAGGACGGCGCCAGCAGCTGGCCCTTGCATGCTTCCGATAATCCCCAGGCACCGCTATCGTGGCCTCCAAAGCGGCCCCCACCCTCCCTAGCGCTGGCTCCTCCAAAGGCCCTGCCTCCTCCCCACAGTCACCGGCCATGGAAAACCTAGGTACAGCGTGAGGAGAAAACTCGGTCGTAGGAGGAGAAAACCCAATCGCATGAGGAGTTTTTTCTATCCCAGTGGAACGATGGGGATAGGAAACGAGTGCCCATGGAAATTTCAGCCCTTTGGACATCCAAAAGGCCACCGTGGATCCACAGGACATCAAATCCACGGACCGAAATATCCCTAGGGAATGGGCTAAAATCCCCATGGGGATTGGGCCTCCCAAACAAGGCCTAAGGGTTTGAGCAAGGTGGCCCTATATCCCCTCTCTCATTCAACTTAGTAGGGGATGCACTATCTGAGATGCTGACAAGGGCAAAGGAGGTAGGCCATCTGATTGGCCTTGTCCCACTACTTTTTGAGGGGGGATTACCCATCTACAATATGCTGATGATACGATTCTGTTTATGGGATTCCTAGAGAAAAATTTTCTGACCATAAAATTTTTACTCTATTGCTATGAAGCTGTCTGGAATGAAAATCAACTACCAAAAGAGTAAAGTGGTTGGTGTGGGTGTCACTCAAGAGGAGACAAAAAAGAGTTGCTGACGTCCTCAATTGTAATCAGGGGTGTTTCCCAATCACATATTTGGCTATGGCGGTGGACTGCAATAAACCTCCCAAACAGGACCTGTTGAGAATTGCTAAAAAGGTGGAAAAGAGATTGACAACTTGAAAGTGTGGGTATTTATCATATGGAGGGAGGATGTTGCTGATTGATGCCTGTCTGAGCAGCATCCCCATATATGCTATGGGTGTTTACATGCTACCAGAACTAGTACATAAAAAACTGACAACATCAGAGGAAATTTCTTCTGAGAGGGTTTAGAGCAGATAAAGAAATGCACATGATGAATTAGAAATACCTTTGTGTCCCAAAGAGTTTGGAGAATTGGGTTTCTTGGATACAAGAGCAATGAATATAGCTTTGATAGGGAAGTGGATTTTTAAATTGGAGTATGGTTTATGCTATAGGCTGTTGAGAACTAAGTATCAATTTAAGAAAGGGTTTTTTCAAGCTGACCTAACATGAGGATCCTTCTTTTGGAAGGGTCTACACAAAGCTAAAATGTGGATGAAAAAGGATGTGGATTTATAATTGGAAATGGGTCTCATGTATATTTTTGGGATGATGTATGGACTAGAGAAATCCCTCTTAAAATCATATTCTCCTCCTTATATAACATTTGCCAAACCCCTTCGGTCACAGTGGATGAAATTGTTAATGAACAAGGGGGTTTCCCTAATTCAGAAGATCCCTTTTTAACACAAAAATTGACCAATGGAGTGAATTAAGCCGAGTGCTAGATGAAATCAGATTGGCAGAAAATCCTGATTATATGGTTTAGAAACTAGGAAAGAAAGGCTTTGTACTAGATCCCTGTACATATATATCACCTTCAGGGGTGTTACAGATGTTAAAGGAATGAAAATATGGAAAAGTCATGTCCCTCTCTAAAAGTTAAGATTTTCTTATGGCTTATGAATAGGGGTTGGATCCAAGTGGGAGATCAACTTCAGAAAATGAATTGGAAAGAAAATCCAAACTACAAATTATGTGGCCAACCTAAGATGACCCTCATGTTTCATGTGGTGTGTGGTTAGAGATATCTTGGGATGGAGTGAAATCCGCATGAATAGAGATGAATTTGCTTTAAAAGTATTTCGGAACAAAAATCTCCAAAAGACTCAAAAGCCAATCTCTCGGAGGTGGAGATGGCGGCTGCTTGTATCTAGGTCATTTGGCTAAGTCGTAACGAGCTAGTTTTCTGAAATAATGTATACTCTAATGCACTGTATATTGTTCATAAATTGACTTCCTTTTTGTCTCGGTGGCAAACACTAGTGCCAGCCCACTTAAAAGAAAAGGCACAAAACCGATTGAACTTGCTCCGTGCTAGTCTATAGGACTTATCAAGAAGTCAAAGCCTACAATGGAAGCAGAGGTCCCCAAGGAGTGATCTCTCTCAATCCCAAGTTGAATTGTCTGTCTAGTTATATAGCTAATAGTTCAAGAACCATGGTATAGCTTATGCTGTTGCTGCTTAACCACATTTGTGTCGGTGTGATCCTTTGCTCTAGTTGGCACTTTTGGAGGTTTTTTGGCTGTATGTCGCCAGTAGTCTTTTGTAGTGCTGAACTCATGAAGTTGTTCTGTACTTAAAGTATGAGGTGGAGAAGTTATGTCTCACTGGCGAGCTATTTGCATTTTGTAAGCGGGTGTCTCCAGCAAAAACTTTCTTCTATCACGCTTTCAAACAAAATAGGGCAATATAGCCTTTTCCTCCAAAAGTTCAAATCCAAGATTTATTCACATATATTTGATCTCATCAACTATAATTAATATTGGACATGTGTCAAACGGTTCTAAATCAGTTACTTATTATTGTTACTACACAGATTAACTAATGAAATTTGATCATTTGCCACTCAAATTTTGGACTTTATTATTTATCACCGTAAACTATAGCTTTAATTATTTGTCACCATAAACTATTCTCAGTTTGATTATTTATCACTTTATCTATTTTAATTACTTTTAGTTTTGTTTATTCATTTTAGCTAATGTAAAAAGATAAATTCATTCTCATCTCCAAATAATACATGCAAACTTACTACTGCAAGGCCGCACGCCACCACCACCCCCACTGCTTTGCCCCAACGACGCTTCCTTCTCAGGCTTGGCCGGTCGAGCCAGTGTCTTCGTTCATTGGTATTATTTAGACGTGAGAATAAGTTTATTTTACATTATATAAAATAAGTAAACAAAATTAAAATAATTATAATAAGTGACAAATAATTAAACTAGTCAAAATTTACGGTGACAGATACACTACACCATGCATCGATTTGTCGATAGAAAATCTGTTGGTGAAAGCACTATTTAACGTCAAAAAAATGTCAGCAAAATCTTTTAGCCATAGAAAATATGTATGGGGACAAAGCCTATAGTTAAAGTCCTATATCGATAGACTATACCCAGTGTTCACCTAAATGGGCTAAACGGCCGTGTACACAGCGTGTAAACAGTAAACGGGAGCCTACTGCACAGTTTTGCCCCTAAACGGTGATTAAACGGTCCTGCCGTGTACACGGTCAAACATGGTCAAACACGGAGTAAATGGGCTAAATGGAACGGCAATTAAACGGTTTTACACGGTGAACAGAGCGAGTAGCTTCACGTTTAAGCGATAGACTATGCGGGAAAACAAAAAAATTTGAGCTCACTCAGCGCGCACAACTGCTTTCTTCTATAGTTCTGTTTACACTTTTATGTCTAGGGTTGCACACAAACCACACAAGCATAAACAGCTAGCCCAATACTCAAAACACATAACTCTATATAGCTAAATCTATGATTCAAGAACTTAAAGAGTATATTTGCATTGGCTATATAAAATCACTGTTTTGTTTGCACAAAAGTTTCTATTATTTTTTAAACTTTGTAAAACAGATTGTTGAACTATAACATCTCTTTTTAAGCTACTGATATGCACTGTTGTCTATTATTACTTTTGTACTTTATTAGTTATTAGTTATTAGAATTAATTACTAGTGTGTTTGTTCTAGTATTCATAATGTACTTGCAAGATGTCGTTGACTGCGTAGAGTAGCCCATATATAGTTGTGCAGAGTAGTCCATGAAAAACTTGCTGCTGCTATGCTATAGTACACAATCCGTTTAATCCGTGTACACGCCGTGTACACGATCTAAACGCTAAATGGGGGGTGGCCAACCGTGTACCGTTTACAGTTTAGGTGAACACTCACTATACCTTTACCAATAGATGACCTATCTAGAAATAGTTGAATTTTAGCGACAGACAATCTTTACCGACAGACAACTTGCTGCTTATAAAAATAACATATAACGACAGACTATCTGACGACATGATAAATAACCTATTTAAAATTGAATATATATATATATATACATATATATGTAAATCATGAAACTGTAGATTCAGCATTAAATCAGATACTCCATTCAGCACATATATCCATTCAACACATGTAGTCCAGAAACACAATTTATTCATACAAATCATAGATTAAGATCACAATGTACAAAAGATCACAACTACATTAAAGTTGTCCAAAAGATCAACTTTAGTTCTACATTAGAGCTGTCCAAAAGAGCAAGACTATCCAAATTGTTGTAACTGAAGCTTTCACCAGTAAACCTTATCAGTCTTCTTGTTTCTATCTTGGCTAGGTGCTTCAACTTTATCAATATAGATAACCCAAAATGATGGATATCTGCAAGATAGACCATTTCTACTATCTCAATATCCTTATACATAAGTGTGTAATACCCAACAGACAAAATGAATATAGTTTGCTTAAGAATTAACTATAACTGAGTAAAGAGAAAACTGACAGAGTAAAACAATCAAAATATAAAAATGATAAGAGAAGTAGATACCTTTGTTTGTCGCAAAGAAGAGACATACACATTATGAGAAGATGAGACTTTCTTTGGGGACATATCTGGTAAATTTGAAAAGGCAGATGGCTTGGGTGATCCAGGAATTTGGCCTAAAATGCAAGTAATAGACATCTCTTACTTGTAAGAGGAATTAAGTGAAGAATTAGAAGGCTTAAACTGAGAAAAAGAGCAGAGCATATACTATTAGTGGTCTTCTTGTCTTCAGAACGAGTACTAGGAGACATTAGAGCCACCAGCATCTGACAAGCACTAATCAGGAAACAATGGCTCTCATTTGTCACTCGAAATAACAATATAAATTCATGTTAAAGGATTCTGGTGCATAATGAGTCGATGAGAACCATGGTAAGAAACCAGTACCTTCAATTTCTTGGCAGCATTTATAAATATTGTCTCCTGCAATGATTCGGCTCTTATTGTATCAGCTTTAATTCAGAAATATATACACCATCATGATCTGGTTTCATGTCAAAAGTGAGGAAAGAGAATAACATCAAAAAAGGTGAGGCTAAAGAGAGTAACTCACATCAACATGAATCTCCACAGGGAACAGATTTACGGAGCCAGGATTGAAAGAGAATCTGGTAAAATGCAGAACACAGGAAAAATCAGTGCAGGTTGAAGTTTAAGACATCAGAAATTCGGAATAAAGCACAGGAAAAATTTATAACCCTACCATCAACTAAGACAAATGTCTGGAAATGAGAAAAAACATCATTCCTTCACCACGCCATGAACGGCAGTTTTTGTTAATGACCTCAAGAACCTTATCTACAGACCATTCCCCATCTAACTGTTGCATGTCCATTCGACTATTGAAGAAATCCAATACCTTTTAGACATATTCATAACATGAAAATGAGAATGTGAAAAACTTGGTTCAATTATATGGTGTTAAACTTTGCCAAGTTCATGAAAGACAAATAATAACACATACTGTGTATATATTCTCAAGCAATTCATTGAAGTGGGGATGATTTTTTAATGGCTGAAAAACCTCTTGTCGATGCAAGACCGCATACACAACCTGTTGACACGTGTTAGAAGCAGTACTGTTTTCCCTATGAGGTAAATAAAATTGCTGGCTAGTACATACCTCCGGATTTCTGGGCAATGCATATGTAAGAATTGCATTGATGATTTCCAGAACAATTCTTAAGAAGTCAGTGTATATGTGAAGTTCTATGGACTGCAAAAGTAAACCACTGTTTAGTGAAAAATAAACACAAAGATGCCATCGAGAGAAAACTGTTTGAGTACCATATCATCAGAGATGTTGACATGTTGTCCGCTTCGATTTGATCAGATACAACTTTGAGAGCCTTGTCATTTTTTAATTCAGCTAATTTGGTATACCTGGAGCATGGGGCATAAAAGAAAAAGACAAGGTCACTTTAGGTTCCATTCAAGCAACGAAAGATCAAGGTAAATAAACTGGGAGAAAGATTGGGCTAACATACTTGTGAGAAAGCATGTCAAAGAGGCTAACCAGCCTTTGAGATGCATATTTGCTAGAATTGCGAGGCAGTTTGTATGAAGGTAGACATCCTGCAAGTGTAGATAAGCTTTTATCAGTCACTAAACAAGAATCAAATGTAGTGTTAGCACAGCATTGGATAGCAGGTTAAGATGCAAAAAGAAACTGATATTTACTCGCAGTTTGGAGAGGTTGTATTTGATGGTCCGGATTAGTATAATAACCATCAAAGATCCCTAAGAAGTTTGATGCATGAGGCGCTCATGATACCAAGGGACGTTCAGAAGCACCTAGAATCGTACATGAAGCCATTAATACTTTTCGAATAAAATAAATTAAAGGTAAACTAAATTTCTTACCAATTTGTGCACGCTAGCATTGAAGGTTGGATCTTGACTGAGTATAAGAAGAATTATCAGCAGCATGTATATCTGATTGGAAGTCTTCCTTGATGCATTGTAAAGCATTTCCAATATAGGCATTAGCTGTTGCCAAAATTTACAAATTAAATTAGCAAGAAGGCTGAGTATTAAAGGCAGATTTGGATATGACAGGTCCATAAAACAACTTTTGATGCATAGTAGTGCATTTGAGGATGGATTCTCGTTATGTGACTTGATAATGAACTTGCAGAATTTTGAACAAGACGAAGAAGCTGCCTGTGTGCAAAACCATTCAACATATTAACAAAACAATGAATATTTGGCAAGACATAAATTCAGCCAATCAATAAATGAATATTTGGCAAGACATAGTGCTTCAGCGAATCAAAACCATATTTAATACAAATATCATCTCATTGGAAACAAATAAATTTTAAAATCGGATCAGTTTTATTAACCCAAAACAAATATGTCCTGATATGTATTAAATGGCCTCAAGCTCTAATAAACATCATTCAGAAATATTGTTAATTTGTTATTGTTATCAAGCCAACATACCAGAGTATCCAAGTCGGTTCGAACCAGAACGTACTCCTGAAAGTCACAGTTCCCATGGACAAAACAAATCCAGGCAAAAGTTCAAGCCGAATACCTGATGGTTGTCGGTGACCTTGAGCACGAGCTTCCCCTCGCAGCGCCGGGCGGGAGCACGAGGCGGCCGGCGGCGTCGAGCGAAGCGGGCGAGTAGCGGAGTGGGAGGAGCGAGGCAACGCCGGGCGGGGGCGCGGGGTGGGGGAGCGAGGCGGCGGGGGAGGAAGAGGAGGAGGCGTGCACGAGGCTGGGGTGCTCGAGGCCAACATGAGCTCCGGCTCGGCGCCCCGCGGCGGGAGCCTCCTCCGACGGCCGCAGCCGCCACACCGCCGCCGCGAGCCGCCTCATGGAGGGGTCCGAGTCGACCCCCACTGCCTCGTGCCGCCTCTCCGCGTTGGCTTTCTCCTCCCGCGCCTCGGTGCCCCACCACAGCTGCGGAGTGCCGGGCCCGCCGCGTGGGGCGGCGGCGGACGAGGAGGGGGCAGCAGGGGCGGTGACGGGGGTTTTGAGCGGCTAGCGGCGGGGACGGACAGCGGCGTCGGCTTCGGCGGCAGCAGCGGGGCGAGAGGACGAGCGCGACATTGTGGGAGCTGACTAGCTAGCTAGGGTTCCGGCGGCGGGGCCGACATGGGTGGGGTGGAGGAGGCGCCGAAGTGGGGAGGGAGGTGAAGGAGTGCGAGGGAATTACAGGAAGCCAGGAAGGGTCATTTAAGTCGGATGGACCACCGCGCCACGCGTTTCAATTTTCATTATCAATTTTTTCCGTGCGTAAATAAAAATATTTTTAGGGATAGATAAATTAAAGTTTATTAACACATTTATCGACAGACGATCTGTCACGACGTATTACCGACAGATAGTTAATCATTATTTATGTCTATTATTGACAGACAATCTGTCACAATGTATTTCCGACAGATTTAGTGACGATAAATATTAATTTTTCTCAACATACGTCTGACGCTAAAATGATGTCATGGTGTAGTGATAATCAAAGCTAAAGTTTATAGTGGTAAATAATTAAAACATATTATGGCAAATTATCCGATAATTGAAACATATTATGACACATTATCCGATGGTTGAGATTGTGTGCAGTCCTCCGATACAGTGAAATCGTGACCGCAGCCGATGCCAATCCGTCCGGTGTTGGGCGGGCAAATGTACCTAATATGGTCACGATGTACAAACAAAACTAGGATTCGGCATGGTACAATAGTATCACTTTCTCGTTTTCAAGGTCAAGTTACATTTTGTGCGCGGGCATCTGGACCACGCCATCGTCGCGCGCGGCCAAAGAAGAAAGAAAAGGAAAGCAGCTCATCTTGCACTGCCTTACATAGTTACATCTATATCATCATCGCTAATAATGTACCGGAACACTATAACTTATAACTTTAGTATTAGTATCAGCATTCTGAACTGCTGCTGCGGCCTTGTATACACTCATCAACCGAAGAGTGTCCTAAGAACGGTGTCTCCTAGCCCGGGAACGGGAGACAGGAAGTGCCCGGTTCCGGGGAGCTCATGGTAGTTCACCCAGCTGAGTCGGCTGGCGAGGTGTCTCTGCAACACCACCGGCACGAGCCCGTCCTCGTCGCCCTGCCAGATATGCATCGGGCACTCCGGCTTCGGCAAGCTCATCGGATCGAACTCCCACTTGCCGAACATCACCGTCATGTCGCGGTAGTACGACTCGTGAATGCTTTGCTGCGTCGCCAGCTCCGTTTTCTGCAAACCGCCAGAGAAACAGAACCGTTAAGCAAAAAAAAATGTTCAGACTTCAGAAACATGTGGGGTCACAAACTATACTCTGTATTCAGTGACAATGAAACAATCTTATCAATTCTCTTTTGGTAACGGGCAGAACGGCTGGTAAGTACTATTTTGGCACTTACACCGATACATATTAAATGATGTATCATTTCGGTTTTAATACCGATTAATACCAACCATTCTAGCTAATAGTGTCTATACTAGTCAAAATTACATTTTGAATTTTATTTGAGATATGTGGCCAATACATATTAAGTGACGTACCGTTTCGATTCCAATATCGATCAATTCTAGCAATTATGTCTAATATCGTCTATACCAGTCAAAATTATATCTTAAATTTTAGTTGAGATATATGTTACAGGGTACCTAAATTAAAATTGTATTCAATTCATAAACTATATCAACCTATTCAAATATGTCATATTTAATTGTATCAATATATATTTTTTAAATAAAAATATTGTATAAAATAAATTATATTAAACCATAGAATGGTTGACCTGAAACATTCCATAGCAAAACCAGAATAGACTCCGGAATGAAATGGAATTAACAAGCTTGCAATAGAATGCTAGGTATACAACAGGAAGCAATGGAGACTGACCTTCTGGAACGTGCCATCCGCCTTCATGTTTCTGCGGATCTCAGCGTCGCGCTTGTTGGGGAGCGGGGTGGTGCCGGCCACCACGGTGGAGGTGGGCAGCCAGCTCTGCTCCATCCACCAATGGATTATGCTGGGTGCATGGTGCGACACACGCAGCGCCCACTGGTCGCCCACCGCCTGCTTGTTGTACTGCTCCGCAGCCAGATCGGCAGGGAATCCCGGCCACCAGTAGTTCACCACCGGCGCCATCATGGCCGCTCCAGCAATCCTGTAAGCACAAGAATTAATGGACGCCATTGTCAAGCACTCCTCTCGCATTGACATGAACCAACTGCTTGGTTTGTCACAGTACTGGGCCGCGTGATTGCTCACCTCTCTGGGATGTACTTGAGGGCGCCCCAGACGGCATGGCAGCCAAGGGAGATGCCGATCACGTAGAACTTGGGGCCTAATCCCAGTGCATCTGCGAGCTCCTCGACGTCAAGGGCAGCGCTCTTCACCGACCGGTTGGGGTTTGGGTCACTCTCTCCATATCCTGCGCGATCAAAGCCCACCATGTACACGCCCAGTTCTTCAGCCACCTCCTGAATACAATATCAGGTTTATGAGTTGGTATGTGCCACAATGCACTCGTGAATGGACAATCAAATATTCAAATGGGATATCTAACTTGAATCATTCATATGACACGGTAAAGTACAAAATGAAAATCTGGCATTGACCATTGACATGCTCACAATTAAGGCGTGAAAGTCAGTCATGAAACCAACTAATCGGATTTTAATATGAACATATGAACATATGTTAGGTTGGCTTGGACTTAGCTATCTCTAAAATTAAGGCGTTGTGTTTCCAAGTCCTTAGCTAGAGCTGGAAGTCACTACCACCGGCAGGATTCATCGCGTGTTTCCAGACGACACAGTACGCTACGGGATTCCACCAAATAATTAAATCAATCAAAAAGAAAATTTTTCTACCAATCGAGCAATGGGATCATGGGAACAACAAAACTAAGGAGTAATCAAGAATCAAATATAACGATTGCAATTTAATCGCACTGCTGCATTCATGACCAGAGTAGCACATTCATGCAAAGAAACCTTGAACCAAAAAAAACTACAGCCTTTTCAATTGATATTCCCCATCCCATCCCCAACCTAGGACCGATCCCGTCGTAAGACTACCTTGACGGCATTCCCGGTTTTGGTGGAAAACCTAAACAACTAGTAAGGCTGGGGAGTGTGGGCTGACCGGCGAGGGGCGGACGGAGTCGAGGTGGGAGCCAGTGAACCCATGGGAGAAGACGATCTTGTAACGCGCATCCTCCTTGCGCACGCCCGACTCCGCGTACGCCAGGTGCCGCCCGTCCGTCAGGCGGACCCTGGGCGCCGTCACCGGCGGTCCGCCCGGTGACCTGCAGATCCGCGGCGGGGGCGGGGGCGGCAGCACGGCGCGAAAGATCCAGCTGCCCAGAGCGCCGGCAGCGAGCGGGCCCAGGGCGGACCCCGCGCCTCCCGCTCCCCTCTTGGCGCCGCAGCTCCGCATCGTCGCCGTGGACAGCAGGTCCATTGCTCCGGCGCGGGCTGCGGTGCGACGGGCGTCCAAGCCGACCGACTCCGACGTACTATGGGGGCCCCGTCGTTGGGTAGGTAGGTTCGTTTTCTACCTTAATAGAGATGTGGCGTGCGATCCAGCCTAGGTCGACGTGAAAGTAACCATTTTTCTCCGAAGAATTTGACGACTGATCAGCAAGTATTGCTCAGTTGCCGTCCGTGATCTAGAAGAAGATCACTGCTACTCGGGGCGTGAAGACGTCTGAACCTTGACGTCAGTGTTCTAACAGTTCAAAGAAGATTCCGTCGAATGGGGCTAAATTTTTAGGCGACACAAAAGAGATGTGAAGTACACGGCACTTCACGCAATTCGGACGCTTGGGGGGCTACACGATTGACATTTAATCGATTCGTCCAGAGAGCTATGCTTACGGTCACAAATAGTGAAAAAAAACGTTATTGATGCTTAAAGGCAACTGATCAGTTGGATGGACGTACGCATCTTCATGCGCTGGAAGCCTGGAAGGTCCTCCTCCATGGCGACTGCGCTCATCTAGAGACCAAGCTAGCTTAGTTCAGGAATTAACCCTATGATTTGGGATGCATGGCACATCAGCTGGTAACTAAATGTATGATTTTATCTGGCCCTACACCGTGAATAGCTGGGTCATCTTTGATGGTGGTGAGATTATTCAGATACGGTTGTTGGTAGCTGATCCGGACAGACGGCAACAGCAACCGCTACCTACCATGAACGACTTTTTCCCCAAGAGAGACTTGCATGGTAAATTTGGCTGCTCAAAGAAAGCGCTACCTCACCAGACGGAATAGAATCAGCTGCAGTCATCGACTGCAACTTACACAGCTGGAGCTGCTTCTATATATCTGAATCCGATGGCACAGATCAGCCCAAAAAACTGTAGCTAAGAATTGTACCAATAAATATTGTTCCGATATTATGTCCAGGTGTATGGTTCAGTCAGAACCTGATTGCAGCCTTGCCGCCCATCTAAATCGTCACCACACACCAAGCAAATAAGAAATTGATTCTTTGCAGCCACTGAACACTGACGGCTAATTCGGTGCTAAGCTTACGGACTAGTCTATTTCTGATTAGTTAGCAACCACTATCTACCACTAAAAAAATCAAGCCAAAGTCTTTAGAGTTGTACTAGCTTTTTTCTTTCATCTAATTTGCTTTTGCTTGTGAACAAACTTCATACTCCATGAGGAGTAGTCATGTAGAAAATCTGAAACTATAGAGAAGATCGATCGAGCAAGCATTTGTATGCAGTAATCGAACAGATGACAGAAAAAATGCAAAAGAAATAGAAGGAAGGATGGATGGATGTATACCTGGGAGGCTCGGACGCTGTCCTCGCGGGAGCCGGTGAATCCGTGAGAGAAGACGACCGTGAAGCGCGCCTTGTCCTTGGGCACGCCGCTCTCGCAGTAGGCGAGGTGCCGGCCGTCGCGCAGCCTGAGCCTGGGCGCCGTCACCGGCGGCCCGCCCTCCGTGCCGCACAGCCTCGGCGCGGGCGGCTCGACGGCGCGGTACGCCCATCCCGCGAGCGACCCCAGCAGCGCCGTGGCCGGCGCCGGCGTCACTACGCCGCCCTTGGCGACCCCCTCCTCGCCCCACACCTGCGGCATCGACGTCACCCACATGACGTACGACCGGACGGATATATATGTCGCCGGAAACTAGACCCAACTCGATAGCACTCGGTCGATCTCGCCGGGGCGCGCGCGCGCGGTGAAACTGATCGAAAATGCGGTGGCCTGAAAGGTTGCCCACCCAGCACGCAGGTGTCAACCACCACAACTTATACAGCCACAGGTCGTTCCGTTCCAGCGACCCGCTCTCTGAAGACTGAAGAGAGAAGAAGAGTTGGTGAATGACCACTCACCTACCAGCGTGGTTTTGACGGGTTCGGAGTCCGCCGCGTGCCATGCGAAGGAGGCCTTGTGGCGTTTGCTGCTTCCACGGTGGGTGGCGCTGGCCGACGCGGAGTCGCGGAGATTCTGTTCGATCGATTGAGCACGTACGTGCTTCGTTTCTTCCGCACGTGCGTGGCGGCCTCCATTCCTCAAAGGCTCAAACGAGGCGTACAACATTGCAATTAATCATGGGCGGTGGCGGCAGGAGGCCATACCCGAACATTTGGATATCTCGTACTCTCTCTATTCTAAAAATAATAATATTTAGCCTTGTACACCTATATTAATATGATGATAAAAAATATCATAATATTAATGGTGATCAAATTGCCATTTATTAATAAAAAATATTATTATGAAAATGATAGATAAAAGATATTGAAGCAATATAATTTCTTATTTTACAAAAATAAAAGTTATAACCATTTTATTTTACAATACAAACTCCAAATCTAACATGATCTCAAAATTGTATATATATTAATATGATGTAAAAAGATCATAATGTATGTGTGTGTAGGTGTGGTTGTACAGAGTAATGAGTGATAATGTATAAGAGTGGTATGAATACTTTAAAATTAAAAATTAATTTTTATAAGTATAAGATTATTATATTTAAGATAAAATTTAAACTCTAAAAAAATATAGTATATAACAATCTTCTATATATCCATATCCATCCAGAACGAAGTCATGGATGAAAGATTCGTGTGTACCAAAATTCTCGGAAGATAATTGGAAGTATTATGAATTCCACTCCATGTAGTTGGACTTGTCGCCAGTTTTTCTCTCGGTTTTCTTTTCAGCCTTTCAGGAGGAATCAGAGGATGGCGGTAGAGCATCTCCAAGAGAGTTGCTATTTTTTTTTCTCTAAAATCTTATATAGCGAGTCCTCCTAACAAAATTTAATCTCTAAATCTTATTACTCTCCAACAGACTCCTAATATTATATTCTCTATATTTTACTCTTGTATCATTGATAGGTGGACCCTACCTATTAAATATCTTTTCTTTCTTTTTATTTTTATCTTTTGTATCACTGACAGGTGGGACCAGAGCGGATAGGGAACGAAAGTCGCTTCCTACAAGTAGGGAGGATGGAGCAAGATTTAGGGAGCACCTCATTTTTTAGAGTCTTTTAGAGTATCTGTTGAAGCTAATTTTTTAGTTATAATCTCTAAATTTTAGGAAAGTGAGGTATTTAGAGTTTCTCTTGGAGATGCTCTTATATAGATGCCGTGTTAGGGATGACAATCGATACAAAGGTACAAGTAGTATATACTTATATCCGTACCCGTGAAAAATTCTTATACTCGTATTTATTATCCGTGATGGGTAAAAACCTATGTTCATACCTAAATTTTTTTTCTATACTCGTATTTGTTATCCGTGATGAGTAAAAACCCATGTTCATACGCATAAAAAATTCCTATACTCATATTTGTTATCCGTGATGGGTAAAAACCCATGCTATACCCGTCATCCGTGGACGCCATATACTCACAGGTATACCTATTTACCTGTTAGATCCGTGCAGAGGATGAGGAGAGCAGTGGGGGACCGATAGGGGAGTGGAATGGGGAGACCAGCGAGGAGTGGCACGGGGACTCCAATGGCAGGGGTGGCGGTGGGGGGAGGCCAGTCAGGGGAGCAGCGCAGGGAGGCTGGTGGGGGCGATGTGGAAAAAAATTATATAACACCCTATACCATATAATTTATATGACATCCTACCTTAACAAACACAAATCTTAAGAAGAGATAATGATACTAGATATGAATATATAGAAAAAGACAACAACGCTTCGAACCAAGTGTACAGAAATAGTCGACGTAAAGGCGAAAGTTAATCGGCGTGGCTGACACCACCTGTCCAAGAGTAAATCAGGTGTATTTATCTATCACTCCAAATCAATAATCTAACAAATCTTTCTCTCTAATGTTAAATTTTTATTTAGATTACGGTGTTGTGGTATAAAAATATGAAGTAATTTATATTACATAAACTAAGTAGAAAAAATCAGATAAAAATACTAGTTTGTACAAAGTTTAGATGGATGCAATATAATTTTTTTTTCCGGCAGCGTGCGGGCCGGAGATGGAACCTCACTACGAGTTAAAGACCATATCAGCCAATGCATTGCTTTCCACTACTACAAGAGCAAATAAATCATGTGTTGTGCTTTTCTTATACATGGAAGGTGACGACAACCAACTTTTGAACGCTGCATTCATGGCCTGGCCAGAGCTGATCTCCAGCAGACCAGCATCTCGAGCTCTGCTCATCAATGTAACGGTGAACGACACACTTCAGCATCACGCGGATGCTGATTTATGACTCATCGCTGGAGTTTTTGTTTAACCCCACAAGAACATCTATAATGTGAAGAATACCAGAAGAACATGTATAGACAAAGTTATTTATTAAAAAAAATGCTACAATATATAGTACTAGAGATGAGACCCTGATCAAAATAAAAAGTATAAAAATATACATGCTCTATTCAATGGACAACTAACAAATTAAAAAATTAGTATTATTTAATTTAAGAAACTAGTATCGATACATATCCGTACATAGAACACATATCTTATTTTTGTTTGCTTAGTACTACTCTCCTAA
The DNA here is from genome assembly GCA_000418225.1 of Zizania latifolia. NCBI lineage: Eukaryota > Viridiplantae > Streptophyta > Magnoliopsida > Poales > Poaceae > Zizania > Zizania latifolia. The sequence continues at coordinate 176,504 of KE373170.1, forward strand.
TATATGAAACTAGTACTAAGACAAAATGATTCTCTTAGACCCTTCCTTGTTTCAACATTGTAGATGCTCTAACCGCCACGGCAACAGCAATATGCATCTGATGATCTGATTCAAGGAAAGCTGCGAAGCACGAGATTCAAGGGTGCAGGCCATGGCAGGAAGAAGATTTAACCATTCCTAACTACATAACATTTGGACACTGAAACAACAGAAAAGCCTAGAAGGCCAGGACAACATCCAGTGTCACCAAACTATGCAAATAGCAATTCAAAATACATTATTTCTACATTATATAGGGCATGGTATTATCAAACATCCTGTATAAAAACTGAAATGCATGATGTAGGAGAAACAAGAAAGGAGGACTATGTACAAACTAGAGTTATAGTAGTATCAATTTGTACTCTATAATCCTCATTTGTTTGTACTGTTTTGAATATGTTTCCTTCCTCTGGTAACGGATGATTCATATCTCTCAGTTTTTCTCGGAAAAGAAAGCTGCTAGTAACCATGCATAAGCTCTGTTCAACCAAAGGAGTTTAAATTCCATGTTCGCTTAATCAAACATGTACCATATATTATACATTCAGGACTCTGAAGTTCCGTGATAAAAACTGACTAGTTTATCTGGAAAATCCATCTTTTGGTTCTTACCAGATGAAGTCCAGGTTTAAGGGAACTTCAAGAACAGTTCTCTCGACCCTCGTTGTAAAATACATACCTTATTCCATAGGAATTGACTGATTGGGCAAGCATTTTAAGAAAACAAAAATAAAAATCCTTTAGCAGCAATATACATTCATCTTGTAAGTTCAAGTCAACTAAACTTACAGAAGGTTGAAATTCTGGTAAAGCATATCCCAGTATCTCAAATATAACATTGAACTGCTCCGATATAAACATTCTGAAGGCTAGAAAAGAGACCAACGAATCAAGATAACTTTCTTACCATGATAAATCCATAAACAGACTTGTATTGTTGCAGTAAACCGCTATCATGGGCTAATTTTTTCGGCCATCCAATTGTTGGATCCATCTCCCTTCTGTATTCTTGTGAACATTAACCTTTGATTGCTTTTCAAGTTCAAATAATCAACCTAAATAAAATATAACAATTGCACAAATCAGAACAGCCGAATCAGACCTTTGGGCTGGTTATTCATGTGGAAACAGTAACAATAGTGCCAATACATGTTCGTAGAAAGCTTGAGCAACATCAAAAACATTTTTTTCAGATCCAGCTTACCTTTTCTGGATCAAGTACCAGAAGACAAAAGGCATCTACTGGGCCAACGGATGGATCAAGATGAGCATCATTAACGACGTCATCATCTGGAATAGGAATGCCTGGGCATGGTCCTAAGTACTGCAATCTCGACTTTACTGAGCTTCCAAACCATGCTTGCTCTCTCAGCTGTATGTAGAAATGGCAACCAATTTTAACATGGATTCTTGAACGTGTACTACAAAAGATAACACAGTAACACGCTATGCTGCTTGTAAGTATGACCATGAGGATTAAGCCACTAACTGCTGGTGAGATGAAACAGACATGGGCTAAAGCCTATCCTAAACTGAACATGTAGAGCAACCTTTTAGTTCCCACAAAACCAAGCGTGTGCCATACAGTTATGCATCCATTTCTACGACATTTGACATTTCTACAAACCACGGCACCAATGCAAAATCTACCCTCCTCGGCTCTAACCTGTAGCTTGACAGGTTCTGGGCTCGAACTATCAATCACATCTATGAATCCACTGATACGGAATTGTTCCCAAGTTTCAGTGAAATACCAACATATCTGCAAGACAATACAAGGTTAGAACTGTGTATGTATTCATTTCACAGTTGCAGTAATGCAATTGTTCCTTCATAGACCGAATTCATGGTGCTATATACTACAGAGTGATGCAGTAATAGTGCCAATTCTCTATATCATACCTCACCAAACGGGCAATTCCTGATCTCGCCAATCTGTTCAATCACAGCTCACGCATCGAGACATGCAAGGACATCAGCGAGCAGCAACACTCACTTCAGTAAATACATTATAGACACCAATTTTACAGGCAGAAGGATTGGCAACGCACCTTGTTGCTTCGTGCATCCGTATTAATCTGAATCTTATCACAATGCTCTTGGAACCCCCTAAAAAGGATCAAAATTCCAGATCAAAACCGGTGCAAAATTGGAGGGAAAGGTAAAGAGCTACGCCTGCGGACACCTGAATACGACGGTGCGATTCGACGGCCTGCCGCCACCACCCACCGTGGCCTGAAAAATCGATTGGTACGACGCTAGGATGTTTCAGTTAATTGCCTCGGACGGGAGAAGGGAGGAGGCATCGCGGGCGTACGAGTTGGAAAAAGGTGGAGTGCTTGAGGTGGGCGTTGGCGTCCAGCGCTCTCTGCAGCAGCGATCTCCAGGGGCTCGAAAGCGCCAACGCAGCGGCGCCACCACCGCCGGCCATCTACTTGCCGACGCCTCGTGTCCTCTCCCCTCCGCGCGGTCTCGCTAACGCCACGCCCACGCGGGGATGCCGTTTGCAATTGATGATGATGTTGGGTAGATGTCTTGAGATTAGCTCATGCCATAAAGTTAATTGCCGTACTCCGATTTATTAAAAAGTTATTTGCTTTGTTAAAATACTATACAATGGACATGTAGTAGTATGTTCTCTTTTATCATATTTTGACTGTTTAAAACAAAAATGTTTTGTTTGTCCTTCGTCCTCATCCGTGATCGTCAAAAATATAACATTAAGCGATAGTCAGAAGCAAACAAGGCCAACAAACAGAGCAGCAAGAGATAGAGTGGGGAAAACAGCTTAAGGCAAGGCGGTAGGCGGCACCCAGAGGTAGACAGATCCGGTGGGCGACGATCAAAGGTAGCTAAAGGCAGAGCAGAGGGTGACAGTCGGAGGTAGGGCAACAGGTGGCGACCGAAGGCAGGTAGGTTCGTTTGGCAGTGACTAAAGGCAGTTGAGTCTGGTGGGCAATGGCTAAGCCAGAGAGGATGAAGAGGAGAGAGAAAATAGAGAAAAAAAATATGAAAATAAAAGAGATGGAGACAAATATGTCATTTCACACAGCTATGACAAAAGAGAGAACATATCTCAACTTTATGATATTTTAACAAAGCCAGATGACTTTGTGATAAATCAAATGACTTTGTGGTAAATAAAAGTATGATGCTTAACTTTGTGACATATGAGCAATTTTCCCTATATACAACATAGTTGTGAGTTATACACTCTATACGATTTATTATATAGGTCATTTTATATTACGTATAAAAATAAATAAATCAATTTAAATGATTTTATTATCCCTTATTATTATATTTTAAAAATATAAGTTGTTTGTTTATAAGAGGGCTATTATTTATATGACAAAGAAAGAGACGAATGAAAAGATGAAAATTGAATAAAAATTCTAAATCAAGACATTGGAGAGAGTAAGGTAGTGTTAAATTTGAGGGCAAGTATGGATAGGATATATCCATCTATAGATTTAGGGATAGGATGATACATGTTAGGTGTTTGGTTGGATGGATAGGATGGGATAGTTTTTTGCTTGGTTAGGATGATATAACTGGGATGAGATAAACCTAAATTTAGTGGGGCCCACTTATTAAATATATTTTTTAACAAAAATATAATCATATGAGATCTTATTTTATAGATTAAATTGTAATGAATACAACGATGTAATTAGATCATAAATTGAATAAATAATTTAAGAGAAAAATCATTTGAATATTTATAAATAAAAAATTAAATGCATCCTAACTAATCAGAAGATGATACATCATCTCATCCAATATTGGATGAACTCGTCTAGAAAAATTTTCTGAATCACTCCATCCAGCATATTGGAGGAATATTCCTCTCGGTGGCTATCCGATCCATCTTTGCCATCCAACCAAATAGTTAACTAGCTGGGATGGCTCTATGTCATAGCCTAAAATTTTTCAAAATATAAAAATAATAAAAGCTGTGAATAAAATAAAAGGAAAAAGGATTTTCAATAAAAAGAAAATAAAAGGGAATTTTTCTTTAAGGAAAAGAAAGGATTATTGAGTATAAAAATTTGAGGAAGAAATTTTGGCAAATAAAGTGTTGCTGAAATTTTTTCAGAAGTCTTTGAAAATGTGAAGATTTTTTCAAGATTTTTTTGAGCTAAAAATATATTTTCTCAATTTTTGGAGCCTTTTCTAAAAGAAAAAGAATTGAAAATTAATTTTTAAATAAAAATTCGAAAACTCCTCCGGTCTTGGGTAGGGATGGCAGTCGAGTTCCACGGGTATAGGTAGTGCATACCTATACTCGTACCCGCGAAAAAATCCCATACCCGAGCCCGAACCCGATACCCGTGACGGGCAAAACACCATGCTCATACCCGCTACCCGCGGGTGCCGTATACCCGCGGGTATACCTGTTTACCCGGCTGGCATACAGACTGTAGTGGAGCGGAGGACAAGCACGGGGGACAGGCGGGGACGGCGCGAGCGGGGCGGTCTCGGCAGGGTGGCGCTGGAGCGGCTGCACGGGGATGGCGCACGACGCCGACGGCGTAGGAGTTGCCGCGGTGGGGCCGGCGGCGGCGCTGTAGGCCGGCGACGAAGAGGCCACAACGAAAGGGAGGGGAGGCACGCTGGCCGCCACGAGAGGAAGGGGAGAGGGCACTGACCGCCGCTGTTGGGAGGGAGGGGAGGGGAGGGGAGGGACGGCGCTGGCCATCGCGCAAGGGGAGGGCAAGGGCGCGTCGTGGAAGGGGAGGGCAGGGGCACGCCATGGAAGGGGAGGGCAGGGGCCGCGCAGGATGGGAGAGGGAGTGGGGCGGCGGCTGGATGGGGAGGGAGAGGGTGGCGGCTGGGAGAGTGGGAGAGGTGCGGTAGTTTCTAGGGTTAGGTTTTGAATTTTATTTATATATTAATATTAAACGGATAAACGGATGAAGTGGGTATGGGTAGTGAATACCCATACCCGTACCCGTTTACCCATCGGGTATGAGTTTTAACCCGATAACATACCCGCAGGAGTTTTAACCCGATAACATACCCACGGGTATAAAATTGGGAACAAACTCGACCCTAATAGGGTTTTTACCCACGGGTAAACGGATAATCAGACACGATTGCGATCCCTACTCTTGGGACGGCCTTCGGCCAGCCCATTCCCATGCGCGCGTCCCGCCAGCCCGCAACCGCACCCCATCGGCCTGCTAGAGCCCATAGGCCTAAGCCGCCCCGCGCCCTGTGCCAGCCAGCGACAGATGGGGCCCACCTGTCGGGTCAGTCCCCGACCTCGCGCCGGCGCCGCCGTGCCCTAGGGGCACTCCCTCACCATGAAATCCACCGCCACCTTTGCTTTAGGCCTAATCCGAGCCCAGATTCGTGCTCCCCTCGTCGCCCCGGCCTTTTCCCCATGGATCCGAGCCTGGCCCATCGCCGCAACTCCCTCCGCCGCACCAGCCCTGGAACCACCGTCCGCCTTCACCGTGCCACCGTATCTACGCCTAACTCCGCCAACCGCCCCTATAAAAAGAACCCCCGAGCTCCTCTCCATCGTTTAGACCCCCTAGCGAGAGCCCTAGCGCTGCCGATTACCATCTATGCGTGCACCGCTGCTCCGTCGCCTCTGCTCGCCTCCAGCTGCCACTCGTCATCGCTCTGGTGGCTGCCAATCCCCACCGTTGCCACCGTCAGCTTCGCCGTCTTTCGCTGAACCTTGGCCACCTCTCCGCTGTCGCCACCGCCCGCTAGAATCGCCTCGCCGCCGTCAACCTGAAGCTTGTCGCCGCTCCTCTCCACTACTGGCCAGATCCCGTCGCCGCCGCTCATCGCCGTCGGCTCCGATGAGTTCCCTATCGCGTCCTGGTTCTGTTTTTGCCCTCTTCGTCGGCCACCGTGCCACCATTCGCCGTGACCATAGGTCCCCGAGCCACCACCGCCCGCCCCGGCGTGGTGCCTACGGGGTGCCCACGTGGCTGCCGGTCAGCGCCACATGCGCAGCCGCCGCTTGCGTGGGTACCACGTGCGTCCCACGTGGTAGACCCAGCGCTCGCGCGACCGTAGCCCCCTGCTGACGCTATAATTCTGTTTTTTCCTTAGAAAAATAATTCTGTATTGCGTCATAAATCGATTTTAATTTCTAAAATCACATAACAGTGCTTTAAACTTAATTCATATCTAATTCATTTGGACTCCAAATTTAACCATTCAAATTGTAAAATTTTTCTAAAATTGAGCTATACCTAATAAAAATATGTTCATACACAGAATGGTTGGTCTATTATACTATTTTAATTTATTATTATTCTTCTGTAATGTTGTTTAGTCTTCGAAGTGCCCAAAGAGCCAGTGTATGTCGAGGAAGCGCCCATTTTCATCCCTGTTCAGCAAGGCAAGTTGTTCAAGTCTTTCATTTGATCATGTTGAACCCATACTTTCAAAATTATTATTCATTCAAAATTGCATTTACTTTAGAATGTCACCTGGAATGAGAAATTAACCTGCTTGTATTGCCTCCTATTGTCAGATACCTATTCCTTGTTTACCTTGGGACTAATAACTTGACCAGTATGAATCCTTAGTACAATTTATCTGGAATACTTAGGATTGCTTAGCCCTGCTTAGAAACTAGTATAACATTCATCATGCTCTATAATACCACTTACATGTTAATGTTGGTTTATATGACTACTTGTTAACTAATGAACTGGTTTATGATTTAAATATCACTAAAACTTGACTAAGGTGGGTTGTGAGTACATGGTTTCGTGGTTTTGCTAGTCGTACTCATGACACTTAAGGACCGGTTCACGGGCTATTTTTGCACTGTAAAACCATACATACCACAAGCCAGCATGGGTAATGGTTTGACCTGTAGCCTAGAGATCCCAAGTGGAGCATCGAGATGGCCGGTAACCCTACACTCTTCGAAGTCTATAATTTTGTGAATGGGTAGCGCCAAGGGTATATTGGGTAGATGTAACCTAGGGTGTGAAGCTTGGAGGATCTAGGTGAAGGGTCTTATCACAGCTCTTTTTCGAGGTACCATGGTGGTATTGAGGCACATGGTGACATGTTGTAGGATTGTATCTTGTGGATAAAGTTGTGCACCTCTGATCAGAGTAAAATTATTCGAATAGCCATGCCCACGGTCAATGGCAGCAATGCAATGTCACTCATGATTAGTCCCATTGTTATTTAATTAACTTAATGTTACATTCTGTCTAACCTGGTTAGCTCTGGTTTAGAGTGGTTTGGTTGGATTTTTGGGCCTGATGACTCTGGGTAAGAGTTATTTAGTGATTGGATAATATTTCTTTTAAGGTTCCAACTTAATTAGAACTTCTTTTTAAATTCTGTCTCTATAATGCTGTTTTTACGCAAATTAGCCCTTTTATGCCATCCTTTGATACCCCTGTGCATTATAACTCTTCCGCTAGGATGGCTTGATAAGTATTCAAAATACTCACCCTTGCATTCCCCCACCATCAGAAGAGGAGTTTGTCAGCGAAGATGAAGGTGGTGTCTTTTGAGCTAGACCCAGTCAAGTTTGCCTATGGTGTGGAGTCACGGATGCATCAATAAAGTTTCGATTAGGAGTTATTTATGATTGTCATTATTGTTTTGAGATTCCAATGCAAACTCTGTAATAAATACATTATTTATTTCGTCATGAACAATTATGCTGTTGATTTCTAATAAATTATCTATTGTGTGCCTTTACTGATTTCTTGACGAGGTTACTTTCCACACAATAAATCGTAAGGAAATGGTTGGAATTTCTGGGTGTGACAAGTTGGTATTAGAGCTACCTTGACTGTAGGAATGGCCAAACAGTTTAACCTTAGGAGCTGAAAACTATTTTTCTAGTTATACTTCTCTTTTCTCTTCAAAAGGTGCTTCTTTTTTGAGGAAAAGTGGTGTTGATTTTAGTTTATTTTATTCTTTCTAGATGTCTTCGGAAGGATCCCAGTCCTGGAGGTGCTTCGTGATGAATGTTTTGTCAAGGAGTTGAGGCATATGGTATTTTCTCATGGATACCAAGAGGTTCCTACCTATGCCTAAGTTAGGTCAATTACACCAAGAATGGTAGAAGTGGCTTTTTTCATCATTAGTGAAAGAGAGACTATCCCATTAATGATAGTTGAAGCAGAAGGAAGGAGTTTTAGTCATGCCTGTTAAGAAGCCGCATATGCTGCAATTGGAGAACTTCGAGAGCGCTATGCAGCCAAGTTGTCAGAGTCAGAGTACAAGTATCATCTGAGGAAGACTCATCGAGATGATTATGCAGAGTATCTATCCAATGGTAAAGAAGATAGTGCTACAATGGTCAAGGTGACGAATATGCTGAAGGCGATGGATGATTACCATAAGGATGCACTCATTGGAGCAGATGAGCAGAACAGGAACCGACAGACTATTTGTCAGTTGCAGAATTAAGTGGACATGCTACGCAAGGAAGTTGCTGTACTGAAGGGAGATCACCACCAGGAGGTGCAAGGATCCGTCGTACTGTAAGGAAGCGGGTTTAGATGCCGTCCAAGATACAAGTGATTCAGAGGAAGCGTGAAGAGGAGGTCATTGTCATTGAGAGCGATGAAGGTGAAGATGAGGAAGACGGAGTCATGAAAGAGGAAGATCCAGAAGAGCCAGAGTTTTCTTTTGATCCAGCTACAGAGGATCCTAGCACTTAGAGTCTTTATGTACCCTTAGTACGTTGTGTTAGGTATTTATTTTGCTTAGACTAAATGCTTGTTAGCTTTTGCTTATCTGTAGTGTGTGGTTTGTATTGGTCCCTGTGATACATCTACAGTTAGGAGTTTTCTTCTGTAGTCTAAAAAAATCGTAACGAGTTTCAGATCAGTACAAGATGTTTTTCTCTTTTCTCTACCCTCTTTCTAAATTCTGCCTATCCCCTCTTTCGTTTGTTCTCTTCAACAAGATGGTTCAGACTCGCCCTGTCAACTCTCAAGAAGGTATGGAAGAAGTCGATGGATCGAACAACGGACAGCCTCAGCCTGACCTTCCTCCTCCTATGCCAGATAACCCTACCTTAGCGCAAGTGCTTGCTAACCAGAATCACCTCATGGCTATGTTGATGAATCAGATGAATGCTCAGCAGCATGCACCGCCTGTTCAACCCCCACTGAGGAGTCATGGTATGAACCATGAGGTGATGAGTGCTTGTCAACCGGGTGATGAAGATTAGACGATGAGGATGAAGAAGAAGATGAGGAGATGACTCGACCGCGACGGAGCTGTCGCGCGACTCAGGTACACGGGAGTCCGACCGCGGGGCTGAAGAGGAGCTGCCGGGTCCGACTGGCCCAATCCGAGTGCGCGAAGCTGAAGCGGCGAGGGGATCCGGTGTGGTGCTGATAGGCGCGACTCAGGTACACGGGAGTCCGACCGCGGA
>KE373170.1:195791-212733 GCA_000418225.1 Zizania latifolia
TCTACTCAACTTTGTATGCACACCAAGTGTTCGATATATTGCCTATGCTGTTTCTCTGTATGCATGCAATGTGTTCGATGAAATGCTCAAGAGGCTGAACTGTGCTGTTTTGTGCGCTTGTCAAGTGTTCGATGGAATGTCCATGAGGCTGAACGCCAAGTGTTTGATCTTGCGCATACGAGTGCATTTTTACGTGTCTTTTTCTGTAGAACGTATACTGCACTCATGAATGCATTTTGACGGATACTTGTTTTTTCCTTGGACAATTAATTTTTGGAGAGATTTCTTTTTATTCATCTGCTGTGACTCGCAAGTTAAATCTTTAAGTTTGAGAAAGGTTACTGAAATATAAGTATCGACTTGCTAGGTGTGACGGTTATTTGTTCGAACCATGAACTGAATCATATCGAGTCACTTGCAAGTTCGAAACTTAAATTTCAGAAGTTATATTTTCCGCTGTATTTTTATTTTGCGCCTATTCACCCCCCCTCTGGTCGCTAGTTTTGGTCCTACACCCACTTGCACCTGTCCTAGCTCAAAACAAGTTGTCAGAGTTTCTCCGTGTGAGGCTCGCTTGTTTTCTCTAGCACTACCAACCCGGTGGAGGCTAGTGACTGACTGTTCACTATCGAGAAGAAGCTAAAAGTGTTGTAGTGCACCGATAAAGAGAAGGTTTCCTTTGCTTCCCATCAACTTAAAGGTCCAGTTGGAGAGTGGTGGAGTCATTTCAAGAAAAATAGAGTTGATAGAACAGAGATTACTTGTACATATTTTTTAGCTGGTTTTAGGAAGGCTCATGTTCCTGATGGATTAGTGGCTCTAAAGAAGTGTTAATTTCATGTCATCAAGTAAGGAAATCATTCTATTACTGAATATCTACATGGGTTTAATCATTTGGCCCGTTATACTCCTAGGGATGTAAAGTCAGATGCTGAACATCAGGAGAAGTTCCTTGGAGGTCTAAATAATGAACTGGCTATTCATCTGATTTCTGGAGATTATGTCGATTTTTAGAAATCGGTTGATAAGTCTGTTCGTTAGGAGGATAGCATAACAGAATGGAGTCCAAGAAATGTCGCATGGTGCAGCACTAGCCATCGAACAATCAGAAGCCCCGTTTTATGATGGTGCCGCAGCAACAGCAGTCGAGATGGCCCAATTCTCAGGCCAATCATCCTCGTCAGTTCTATGCTGCTAGTGGGGGTGGAAACGCTAGCAATGCACCTCAATCTTATCGCCCCAATGCACCTTGCACTGCTCCAATCATCGGTGCCAATCAAGTTCCTCTGAAGGACAAGAGTGGAAAGCCAGTTGTGTGTTACAACTGCTACAAGCCTGGTCATTATTCCGACAACTGCCCAGAGCCCAAGCGTCAGAACAGGACTGCAGCAGCCCTAGCTCAAGCCCCTACCAGACAAGTCAAAGCAAGAGTGAACCTTGTGACAGCAGAAGAAGCTTAAGCTGCCCCTGATATAGTATTGGGTGCGTTTCCTGTTAACTCAATACTTGCAACAGTACTTTTTGATTCCGGTGCAACTCATTCACTCATATCAAAAAGTTTTATGGAAAAATATGGAATGGATGTAGAACCCCTCCCCCATTCGTTAGTAATCTGTACCCCTAGTCACTAGATACCTACCTCTCTTTTTAGTCCTCTAGTAAGCATTGAGATCCTTGGTGTCCCTTTTCTAGCCAATCTCATATTAATAGAATCTAAAGACCTAGATGTCATTTTGGGAATAGATTGGTTAGTAAAGCATGAGGGTGAGATTAAGTGTGCGACTAGAGAAATCACTGTATCCAATCACCTTGGCCAAACTCTCACTTTCCACAACCCGAACCTGTCTGGTTTAAAGATCAGGTTGAATGAAATCAAGATTGAAGAAATACCTGTGGTTCAAGTGTATCCCGATGTTTTTCTGGAAGAGGTGCCTGGTGTGCCACCCACAAGAGATATTGAGTTCAGAATTGATCTAGTTCTCGGTATAGCCCCAATTCATAAGTGACCATATCGGATGGCCCCAAATGAGTTAGCTGAAGTAAGAAAGCAAGTGGAAGAATTGTTGTAGAAAGGATATATTCGTCCAAGTACTTCTCCTTGGGGAGCTCCAGTTGTCTTCGTGGAAAAGAAGGAAAAGATCAAGAGAATGTGTGTGGATTATAGAGCTTTGATTGAAGTCACGATCAAGAATAAGTATTTTCTTCCTCGCATTGATGATTTGTTAGATCAGTTGCAAGGAGCCACAGTTTTCTCCAAGATAGATCTTTGGTCAGGATACCATCAGTTGAGAATTCGAGAAGAAGATATCCCGAAGACAGCTTTTACAACCCGTTATGGATTGTTTGAGTATCTCGTGATGTCATTTGGGTTGACCAATGCCACTGTTTTCTTCATGAACCTAATGAACAATGTATTTATGGAATATTTGGATAAGTTTGTGGTGGTGTTCATTGATGATATTCTTATTTATTCGAAGACAGAGGAAGACCATGCAGCACATTTACACCTGGCACTATAGAAGTTAAGAGAACATCAGTTGTATGCTAAGCTAAGTAAGTGTGAGTTTTGGTTGAAGGAAGTGAAGTTTTTGGGTCACATTATCTCTTCTACCAGAGTTGTTGTCGATCCAAATACAGTTGAAGCCGTTACTGATTGGGTGCAACCCCAGAATATGATGAGGACATCACTAGATGGGATAGGACTATGATTGTGAGCAAACAAACTAAGGTGCATGGATGCTACACCATGAGATATGTTCGTTTTCAATTTCAGAAATACTTACATGGATTAAAACAAGGGATACATGCATACGGAACTCATGTATTATCATGGAAGTTGATTGGGGACCAACTCAAGGTTTGGAAACACTCCAAGCATGTCTTATCCCGCAAATAAGAACAAGAAAGAAAATGTTCTAGACTAGCTACGTTAGAATCAGACAGATGAAATTAAAAGCACCATAACTTTGAAATCCCTTCGCCAAATGGAAAGTTCGGATACTTGTTGGAAAGCTAGGAACATCTAGATTATAAATAATATTTTTTTCTGTCAAAATATCTCAGTCAGGACACAAAATCAGCGCATTAATTATGTTTCCTTTTTTCGGTCAGAGTCTGTTTAGAAATAATCAATAGTTTTCATATGTAAAAAGTTTTCATGTAATTGGGTGACGTCCGTAGGGCTATAAATACCCTAGAGACATCAGTTGTAGATGGTGTCGGGGGGATGACCCCATGGTATCCCCGAGTCGCCTTGGGGCAGTCGGACAGAACAAGGGGTTAGCTGACAAGACATTGAAGATGACCTCAAAAGTGGTCGGACTAGTGATCAGCCGCAAAACAGTGAGCAAGATGTAAAGGGAAGCTTGGATGACACCCTGAGTTGAGGACTCGAGAAATATCTTGAGTACAAGGACTCGGAAGACGGAGGCAACAGCGGGCCCACACACTTAATAGCTGGCAATAAAAGATATAACCGTCGGTCTTAAATGACTAGTAAAAATAGCAAATAATATCATGGTTATTAGCCCATGATTCCTGGTGATTTAACCACTGTAAAGAGATTTAATTAGGGGAGTTAAAGCCTAATGGTAGCCCTTGACCCCTGGGATATATAAAGGGTCAGGGATACCTCCCTCAAGAGGACACTTAGACTTACACACAGCTTACGCGCGCGAGAGCTCTGTAATTACACTCGCTTGCGCATACTCCATCATACAGGACTAGGGTTATTATCCTCAGAGAGACCCGAACCTGTCTAAATTGTATGTATGTCTCTTAGTTTTAGAGGCAACCATATGATCACGAACACAGAAATTACCCTAAACCGATTCAATCTACCTCCGTGGGTAACCCCGTCGAAGGACTGCCATTCTAGGTAACGACAGTTGGCAAGCCAGGTAGGGGCTTTTCTGTGATTTTTCTCATTCAGATCCAATGGCCATCATTTGCAACTTCAGCACCAAGGTCTCCGTCAGCTTTGTCATCACCTTCGGGAGCCTCACCTTCGTTGGCGATACCATGAGCCAACTCGTCTTGTCTGAGTCCACCACTAGTCAGGCGAAGACGCCGCGGCCGCTCGCTGTGCAGCCGACTGCCTCCCCCACCTGGAGGGTGACTCACTCTTGCAATCGGGTGACTCCAACGCCCAAACACCCAACCCCGCCAAACGCTCACCGAATAACCTGCAACGACTTGCCTGCCGATTACGTCATCTTCGTCACCCCGAATGGACGCATGGTCCAGTGACGCCAATTCATCGAGGTTGTCTCGGTACGATCCAAGAAGAGAAGCTCGTCGGTCAGATCGCTGACCCCGCCACCAAGCTCCATCATGATGATTACGGCCGCTGTTTCTAACGACGAACCTACCACCAACGCTGTCGAGTCCAGCAGCCATCGTCGAAAGCACCGGCAGCAAAACGTCGCCCGCTCCATTCATTAGGGCAAGGCCCCCGTGGTTGAGAGCTCTCGTCAGAACAACCAAGAAGCTTTCACGGTAGACTTTGAGGGTCACATTGTATACCGCACGCCGACGGCGAATTTGGTCGCCATCGAAAGGGCACTCTCCGTCCTCCCCGAGACTCTAGAACTCCAGAGGGCTCGGGCGATGACACAGGCCACCACTACCCAAATTGTTGATTTGGCCTCGCCTAGCCGCTCGCACTCCACTGACCAGAACGCCGCCCGATCATCTGGTCCTTTGTGGCGCTCCTGACTGAATGAGCGTCAGGGAAGCTCCTATTCGGGCGATGCCCGAGAAATTATCAACCAAGTACGTGATGCCTGCAGTATTATCTCTCACCGCCGTGGAGATCGTGAATGCGGCGAAATTTGCCATCAAGAGCAATATGACTGGAGTCACGGCACCTTAGGAGCCGACTGGCGTGATGATATAAATTCTCGCCACAATGGGTTCCCGGCTTTCACGGAACAACTCCGTTGGGTTGTCTGGTCCAAGGGTTTCAGCCTGATAGGCATTGAGCCCTATGACGGCAAGACCGATCCCTCACAATGGCTACGGTTATACTATAAAGCCGTACAAGCAGCAAATGAGGATCATCACGTCATGGCGAATTATCTCCCTGTGATGCTTGCGCCGATCGCCATTAATTGGTTGGCGAGAGTCCCAGAGGGCTCCATCGATTCCTAAGATCAATTATGTGACATGTTTATCGCCAATTATCAGGGGACCTGGCAAAGGACAGCCTCTTGGTATGATCTATGCCAAATACGACATGGGAGTGACGAATCCCTTCGAAGTTACATCCGCCGATTCTCAGAGCGAAGAAACACCATCGCCAGTATCTCCAACGACGATGTGATTCAGATTTTCTAGGAGGGATTGTGGAAGCCTTTAGAGCTATTATGCCAGTTGGTTATGAATGAGCCATCGACGCCAGGAGAAATGATCACCATCGCCGAGCAATACGCCAATGCGGAAGAAGCTGAGCATGAACAAATATGTCCAGCCACACGAGAACCTCAGAAGGAGAAGAAGCGCTCGGACAATGATCGCCGATCACCCCGACGCACCGACCATGAAAAGCCCGAGTCCTCTCGCCCGACTACTCGGAAGAGAAAGCCCGAGTACATCATGACAATAGAAAAGAAGCCCAAATTGAGAGGAAGGAGGCACTCGGCAATGTAGGAGATTCTTGATAAGCCCTGCATATTTTATCCAAACAGCAGCCACACCACACGCTGATGTTATCAACTTCAAGACCAAATACTCCAAGAAGCGCAGAGTCATCCTCGGCCAGATCAGTGATGCTGTGATGACAAAAATGAACCTCGCCAGGAAGACAAGGACCCTGACCGCCTGGTCGGAAACGATTTTTAGGAGTCCGACCGGACGGTTTTTATGATATTTGGTGGGGCGATCGCCACGGAGACTAGACGCCAACAAAAACTCCTTGCCTGCCGAGTAAACACGATCAACGTGGGCAAGCTCGAGCGCCTCCGCTGGTCGGAAGTAATGCTCACTTTTACTTGGATGACCAGTGGACCGACGTTCCTAAGCCAGGCCGGTTTCCGTTGGTGGTGGACCTCGTGATCCTTAAAGTGCGCCTGAAGAGGGTGCTCATTGATGGGTGCAGTGGCCTCGATGTATTGTTCAAGGGAACACTCACAGCACTCGGTATCGACACTAAAGCGCTGGAGAAGACCGACACGCCGTTCTATGGGACCGTCCCATGCAAGGGCTCCGTTTCACTCGGTACACTCACCCTCCCCGTGATATTAGACACTCAGGACAACTATCAGACCAAGCATATCAAATTCTATGTCACCGACTTTGAGGCCACCTACCACGCTGTACTCGGACGCCCGTCGCTCGCCAAGTTTATGGCCGTCCCTCATGAATATGATGGTAAGATACAAAATGTTCGTGATCATTACCGAACTCTTGGATGTCTAGCAGAGTGCGGAGGTCGGTGACTTCTTTCTCCGCCGCCTCTCGCCCAGCGTTGGCCTCAGCCAGCTGGGCCTCCAGTTGTTGGACCCGGGCATTGCTCTCCCCCTAGTCCATTGCGCTGGACCAGCACAAATTCTTTGCGTGGTCGGCCAGATGCCCTAACACGCGCTATGATAACACTCAGTCAGTAGCAGTTATCCAAATAAGTATAGGTACAATAAGGTGCTAGGATGACTTACATCTACCACCAACCCTAGCCGGACCAGGAGCTATCGGCACTCCTCCTCGTCCCTCTTGACGTCGTCCGGGCCGGGAGGAGGTACCAGGTCTCCCGACTGCACCGGCGATGCAGTCAGTCGGGGGACTTCCGCAACATCCTCCCCCACGAGCCCAGCAGTCGGCTGAGCATCCATGGGGGAGCAACCACCATGATAGGGGCAGTCGGAGCAGTAGTCGGGCCCGATGAGCCTACGTCTAGGGCTGGGTCGACCTCCATCATCCCAATGTCGGCGTCACTCGACGTAGCCATCGGCCCCAACGACCCTATGCCAGGGGTCGGTACTACCACTAGCGCCCCCGCGCCGACATCTCTCGAAGCCGCTGTCGGCCCCGATGAGCACGCATCGGGAGTTGGCACGATCGCCAATGCGCCTACATTGACATCGCCAACCGCCCCTGTAGTGGAGACCTTGTCCCCCTTAGGCTCCAGAGTCGGCGGCCTAATGAATACACAAGTTAAGACACAAAATTCTATATTATCATATATGCTTTCAGAAACAAAAAAATTACCTGGCCGACTTCCGAAAAGCCACTTTCTTCACCGGTCAGGACTTGCTCGATGGCTCCCCCGGTGGAGGCGACGATTGAGGCGGCGACGGCGAGGAGGACGAGGTCACCACCACCACAGTGGCATCGATGGGGGCTCCCTTTGACGTCTCCAACTCGGCGCCAGCCTCACCCGGAAATGACGATGGCACCTTAGGTTTGTCCTTGGATTCTAATATCGTGCATGGCTTCTTCGCCACGGGAGCAGAGGGAGCTTTCTCCTTCCTCTTCTTACCGATCGGACCATCGACCCGATCGATGTTCGTCACATCGACCGCCCGCGACTGCTCCAGCAATGGTGCAAGGGAGCAGATCACGTCTCGCCCCTACAATGTGTCACGACAAGCCCAACATCCGGCAGGTGATCATGCAAAGGCAAAATTGGAATTAATTACAAAACACAAAAAAGGCTGAGTGCGACGCCTTACCTCCGGTCAGGGATTGACGAGGCGATAGGCCTTCGGGGAGCCTTCGTTGTTGATCTCAGTCTTTGTCGCGAAGAACTCCCACACCCGTGCCTCAGCTTTCTCCCTAGACAGAGTCTCCAGAGACTCGCGGGAGGGGTCAGCCCGACCCTCATAATCGTATCCTGACTGCGCTCAGCTCTTACAGGGCTGGACGCGATGGAAAATGAAGTTCAGGGCCACAATGACCCCTATCAACCACTGCTTCCGAAGGTCGGTGACCATCCGGACCAGCTCATCAACTGGACCTTGATCCTCTGAACGATAGCAGTTTGACCAGGTCTGCGCCGAGGTCAGGAGGCGGTCGAGCTTCGGGGAGAGGGCCAGCTAATGTTTCTCGACATAGAACCACTGGCTGTGCCAGCCCTTGTTCGAGGTTAGGAGGGGCACAGGAATGTACTCAGCGGCCTTCCATCGTGGAGTTGGAGTCCAGCCTCCCCGACTACCTTCTTAGAGAATGGCTTGAGGAAAAAGAAACAGCGGAAGAGGTCAAAATGGGGCTCAATGCCGAGATAGACCTCACAGATGTGGATGAAGATAGAGCTGTGAAGGATGGAATTAGGGTTGAGATTAACAAGAGAGATGTCATAGTGGTGGAGGAGTCCGTAGAGGAAGGGGTGCGCCGGCAATCCGAGCCCACGGAGGAAGAAAGACTCGAACACCACCAGCTCTTCGGTGTTCGGAGTCAGGAATGACTTGTTGGCCGCTGGACGCCAAAGAGAAAGTGCCTGGACCAGAAGAATGTCAGCCTTCTCTAGCAACTTCAAGCGCCGGCTGGAGGAGATGGAGTTGTGGAACTCGGTGGAGCGGTCGACGGTATCTTTGGATGGAGCCATCGGAGGAGGTGATGGGGAATGATGGATTTGAGGTTGAATAAGCGGCGCGCCTTGCGGTAGCACACTAGGGAGCCAACGCAAGAAAGATTTGGGTGCAAGGAAGAAGAAGACAAAGGCAAAGGCTTGATCGCAAACAGAAAGCGTGCGATGGGAGGAAGACAAAGGGGATGATTTATAGCCGGCGGAGGAGTGGTGGATCAACTTCTCAGATTACTTGCAACCGCATCAAGACATGCGCCAAATGGAAGGCCACCTCATCACCTAAACCGCTCCAACTTCCATGAACACCATAGCCGACCGTTGGAGACATATCGGATGGCCAAAGATGGGGGGATGTGAAGAGACGCCTAAGATCGATCTCGGATCATTGCCTATGCTGCACGCCTGATCGCCTGAACGCCCCGGGGGGCTCAGACTCCCCTCACTCCAATGACACCCGATCACATGAATGCCTGGGGGCTCAGATTCCCCTTACTCTAATGATGCTCGATTGCCTAAACGCCTGGGGACTCAGATTCCCCTTGATCCAATGACGCCAGCTAGCCTGGAAGCCAGGGGACTCGGATTCCCCTCGCTCCAATGATGCCCTATCACCTGAACGCCCGTGGACTCGGATTCCCCTAGCTCTAGTGATGCCCAATTGCCTAAACGTCTGGGGACTTAGATTCCCCTCGCTCCAATGATGTCCTATCGCCTGAACGCCTAGGGACTCAGATTCCCCTTACTCCAATGATGTCCGATCGTCTGAATGCCAGGGACTCAGATTCCCTTCGCTCCAGTGACACCCTATTGCCTAGTCACCTGGGGCTTGAACATCCCTCGCTCCTATGACGCCCGATCAAATAACGACTCATCTTATTGAAGTATGTGAAATATTAGACCTTGAAGCTTGATCTTCTATCAGACTCCAGGCTCGGGGGCTGCACCTAGCAGGTGCACCTAACAGGTGCACCTCTAGATAAATGAAAAGAATTCATCAAGAAGCTCATCTTTATGCTCCTCATGGCCTACTGACTCCACTCGGACTGCTGTCGCCCTTCGGCCGTAAAGAGCTAGGGGGCTCCTATCGGGGGGATGACCCCGGGGTACCCCCGAGTCACCTTAGGAAGGTAGGACAGAACAAGGGGTCAGCTTATAAGACATTGAAGATGACCTCAAAAGTGGTCAGATCGGTGGTCAGCCGTAAAACAGTGAGCAAGATGTAAAGGGAAGCTCGGATGACGCCCTGAGTTGAGGACTCGAGAAATATCTCGAGTACAAGGACTCGGAAGGCGGAGACAACAGCGGGCCCACACACTTAATAGTTGGCAATAAAAGATATAACCGTTGGTTTTGAATAGCTAGTAAAGATAGCAAATAATATCGTGGTTATTAGCCCACGATTCGAGGTGATTTAACCACTGTAAAGGGATTTAATTAGGGGAGTTAAAGCCTAACGGTAACCCCGACCCCTGGGATATATAAAGGGGTCAGGGGTACCTCTCTCAAGAGGACACTTGGACTTACACACAGCTTACGCGCGCGAGAGCTCTGTAATTACACTCGCTTGCGCATATTCCATCATACAGGACTAGGGTTATTATCCTCAGAGAGGCCCGAACCTGTCTAAATTGTGTCTGTGTCTCTTAGTTTTAGAGGTAACCATAGGATCATGAACATAGAAACTACCCTAAACCGATTAAATCTACCTCCGTGGGTAACCCCGTCGGAGGACCGCCGTTCTAGGTAACGACAGATAGGTTTTGATTAGATTAAAGTTTAGCCAATTGTACTTTTTCATGTAAACCCATGATCGGTTAGATCACCAGTTTCTCGTTTCAGAACCCCAACTATCCTTTTATGCGTCTTTCATATTCAACAATATTAGTTGCTCCTTTATCTTGTTCTTGCTCGTTCTTCGATTGCTTGCAGGAATAAGGTTGATCACCGGTAAGATTAACAACCCTTAGAGTTGGTGTATCGATCGTTAAGGCGCAACACAAATGTCTCGTACGGTTGTAGTTGGATTGTCAACGTCATCTTCTTTTAATCAAAGTTATCTTAACTCACCGAAAGATCAGGCCAACAAAACATACCACAACCGTGGTGACCATCAGGTGGTATTAGAGCGCCAGGTTTCTCATTGAGAAATCCCTATTTTTGATTTTTTCTTCATATAGTCTAGTAAACAAAAAAACAAATAGGCGAATTAATTTTTCTTCCTTGATCCGGGACAATTTGTGCCTTTTCTTATACTGCTTAGTTTTTAGTCTGTTGAGTTTACGATTACTTCGTTGTGTCGTGTTGCTGTTCATGTTTCTGTGAATAGAGTTTTGAGTTCGATACACGTGATCATCACGATTGAAATGGTCCAGTTCCGTTGGAGTCAGACTCTTAGTCAAAATAGTAGGTCTGTTTTTTGGTAGCTTATGTTTTCAAGTTAAAAAAGGTAGGTGCTTCAAATAAAGCCGCACCTAATCAATTGTTTCCACCAGAGAGAGTAGTTTCCAAGTTAGAGAGACATAAAAAAAGCCAAGTGCATATTTCCAAAAGCCGCACTCAATCAGAAAAAAGGCAAGTGCATATTTCTAGAAGCCGCACTGAAAAAAACCAAAAAAAAGAAAAGTCACTGTTTAGACAAAGAAATAGAGAGAAAAAGCAAAAAAAGAGAATCACGTTTTAGAGAGAGAAAAAGAAAAATCTGCAATTGACTGCTTTGGGTCGATCCGTGATCACTTTTGTGTTGTTGGCTCGGGTCTCTATCTTAGTAGGACCTAGGATCAGCACTGTACCAGCGTTGAATGTTTATTCAACTCACTGAGGCTAATGTTGTTTAAGTTCATCCTTTGCTATTTAATTGATCCATCCCATAGCTCCACAAATCTAACTACATCTTGTACAACAAAGTGTTTGCTAAGGCATCGATACATCTGATCTCCGTGGTGTTTGTGGTTAAGTCGGTGTACGACACCTCCTGCTTGCATTGGTAAGAACTTGTATGAGTTTGATATAGGCTTGAACGAGTGTGACTTTTGTGCCTCCACAACCTTGTAGTTAATAGGAGCGTGTATATTTTTTGTGTATGTTTCTTGTCTACTACTGATCATGGCAGGGATACACAAGGAGGTAGAATATAGTGAAGCTCAATATCGATATCTTTATCGACACATGAGGGATCAACACGATAAATATAAGGTATGTGATGATGTTCTAGCTAGGATCAAATGTATAATACCTTATTTTGAAGGAAATTATGATCCTTATGCATATATTCAATGGGAGCTAGCTGTTGGTAATAAATTTAAAAGGCATAACTTGACTAAAAGAGAAAAGGTTATGGCTGCCTCTAGAGTGTTAGTTAAAGATGCTGCATATCATTGGAAACATCTTTGTAAATATGATAAAATATCTCAATCTTTGAAAGAGCTAAAACATTATTTGAGAGATGTTTATGTTCCTATATATTACACCGATCATTTGCTTACTAAACTATAATGTGTGAAACAAGGCAGCAAGAAAGTTCAAGTATACTACCAAGAATTACAATTGTGTATCTTGCGTTGTGGTTTAGACGAATGTGAAGAAGCCACGGAAATAAGATTTTTGAGAGGCCTCAACAAAGAAATTCAGGATATTCTCATTCATGACACATATAATTCTCTCTCTGGTTTGATTGAACATGCTGTCAAAGCCGAAAATCAGATTCTTTTATCCCACGAAGAGGAGCATTATGTTGTGCTTGGTTCTGTGCCTAACATTTTGTAGGAAATTCCTAACATTCCCAAAGAGCGTATTTAGCTATTGGACCTACAATGTTCACCGATGCAAAAGGAAGAGAAGTTTCAAGCACAAACATTATCAGAGGTGTGCAATAAAGGTAACGATCATGGTGATGAAATTACTCAAGTTGCATGTACTCATGGTAAACTACAATTGTCCACTATCAATGCTAGTTTAGAGCAAACATTAGTGGAACTTTTTTCTAATTTTCCTTTATCACCAGATGACTTACCGTAATTGCTCAGAAGATGAAGACAACTCATGGTGTAATTGGCACTTCAAAGACTGAAGTTGAAAAATACCTTATAGAAGAGAATGAAGAAGATAACAAACAGTTTGATATTCTTATGTGGTGGAAGTGTAATTCTGCTAGGTTTCCAATATTATCTCATTTAGCTCGTGATGTGTTAGCAATTCCTATTTCCACAGTTGCTTCTGAATCAGCTTTTAGTGTTGGTGGTCGTGTCCATGATGATTTTAGAAGCTCACTCACTATCTATGATACAACGGTTAATTTGTACAAAAGATTGGTTGTGAAGTTCCCCTCCTATTAGCATTGAAGAGGATCCTAAAAAGTTGTCCCAAATTGAGAAAGGTAAGTGAATTTATGTGTTTCTATAAGCTACATGTTTGTAAATGATTTTGAATTAACTCTAATTGTACATGCTTTGTTTCTTGCTTGGACAGTGTTTCAGAACTTCTTGTAGAAAAGAATAAATGTACTTTAAAGTCCAAAACTGATTGTGTCTAAGCCTACTATCTCTACAACCCCTACTAGCAAAAGGTGTTAATGCAAAGTTTTTTCTTTATGTTTATATGAAATTGTTGTTTTCCTGTTCATACTGTGATGTTTGTTTTATTACAGTTTCAAAAACATAGTTGTGTTATTTTTGTTTATATGACTGTAATAAACTGCTGACATATTTCAAAAACATACGCAATCAGTTTTCTGTTTATTTCAAAAACATAGCAATCAGTTTTCTGTTTATTTCAAAAACATAGCAATCAATTTTCTTTCTGTTTGTGCTGTTTATATGATAGATTGGTCATTGCTGACATATTTGTTTAGGCTCAGTGTGAAGAGGTGAAGACTACAGTCTAGAGATAT
Source organism: Zizania latifolia (assembly GCA_000418225.1). Classification (NCBI taxonomy): domain Eukaryota; kingdom Viridiplantae; phylum Streptophyta; class Magnoliopsida; order Poales; family Poaceae; genus Zizania; species Zizania latifolia. Next base: position 209,198 of record KE373170.1, read on the forward strand.
GTGCTGTTTGGATGAATGAACTGTTGTGTAATAATTTAGTTTGTTCATGTGAACTGTTGTGTGAGACTCTGTTTGGAATTTCAAATTAGCATGAATGGTGATCGAATATTTTTAGCCTGTGATATCTGCTGAATTATGCTTGTTCAGTTGTTTGGAATTTCAAATTTATGATTGGCTATTTGGATTTGTTTTTGGCATGGGCACACCATCGTCCCACCGCTGTTAGAATCCGAGTCCTGGCAGCAGACTGCTACGCCTAGGGGTGAAAGTGGTTCGGATAGTTTCCGACCATATTCGGAAAAACGGATTCGGATTCGGATTTTTTTGATTCGGATACAGATTCGGATATGGATTTTTTTTTCGGATACGAAAACGGATATGATATCGATGAAATCCGACGGATACAGATTCGGATTCGAATAATCCAGATAATTTTTATCCGGATTATCTGGATCTGCTGGCCAATTAGACATTTAGGCCCAGTTATTTATAGCCATCGATTTACATCTAGATGCGTGCTAGGGTTACCTGCATCCAACCGAGCCAAGTGCCAGGGCCTAGTCCCCGCAGCCGCCGCCGCTGGTGTTGGGTTATGGAGAGGCTACGCTAGAGCTTAATTTTAAAAATTTATCCCGTTAGCCCAGGAACCATGCGTGTAATGGGATCATAGATCGTTACCTTCTAACGCAAGACGCGCTAGTGCAGCGGAAGAAGATGTTGGGGAAGCGCGTCCTTGCTCAACTCTGTCCTTTCGTCGGTGATCCAATGATGGAGATTACATGATCTAGCGATCTCCCCTCGATGAGGATAAGCACCACTGTTGGAGTAGTGTCTCTACGGTATCCACACGTCCGGAGACAAGATCACCTCGTGCCGGCGTGCTAGCACCACTCGCGAGATCCGGGGAGATCGATCATAACACTTGCAATCGAAGAGAGAAGAGAAGTGACGGCTATGATTCACAGCCAGGAGCAATAGCAGCAACAACAACTTTTTGTGCTAGCTCCTCCTCTCTTTATATAGTGAACTGTCACGGGCCTTTAATCTGTATTAAAGCCTAACAGATCAAGTCTGTTCGCCTGGACCAGAACTTTTGGTTCTAACCGGAACTTCTGAAAATAATCTTCTGTATCGAATTTATTTCGACCCAAAACTTTTGGTCTAACCGGAACTTCCGGTTCATTCAGGTAGGCCCAGAACTTCCGGTCTAACCGAAACTTCCAGCTCCTCCAGAAAACCAAAACTAGGGCTGGCCCAGAACTTTCGGTCTAACCAAAACTTTCGGATGCTCTAGAACCCGAAACTTCCGGCCCTCAGCCAGAACTTTCGGTTCCCTAGAATCCTCTTGGGCACAACTCTATCAATCTCTCACTTGCACAAAAACCAATTCTTGAAAGCTTTATAACCTAATCCCCTTAAGCGTGCGACCCGATAGGTTCATATGCAAACGACTGCTACCCAGAAACGCTTTTCCGAATCGCTGATCAATAGCAGTACCTAGCAGCACATATTGATCCCCAAAAGCATACAAAGTCAAAATCATATTTTCTGAACCTTGATATACTCACGCACCAATCCTTTTACCACACGACATCAGTCAAGCTCAAGGCGAGATTCGTGCCACCCTTGTTGATATCTCGACACTTCACTCGATCAAGTAGTGGATTTAATTATGATCAACTCTTTAATCATAGTGTCATGGCCATGCACTTTCTAATCCGACTACCTCGAGGGGTCCAGAGACGTCTCTCCCATTATTTAGGAGGGGTAAATTCCATCTTGACCGCTCACATCCCACGACATGTTTCGTGACACACCCGAAAGCAATCTTTATAACTACCCTGTTATGGAATAGCGTTTGGAAGCCCCTAAGTGTGCTACTACATATTCTGGAATCAATGACGATCTCAGGTCTAAGGATTTTATAGGTGCACCATTTAAGATGACAACTGATGGCACTTTTAAAATAACAATCATAGCAGTATCTCAAGGTGGGTCTATCCAACTCCATGTTTGCCAACATGAGTGCACATCATTGATTTGACATCTCCATATCTATGATCTGTGAAACATGATCATCAATCAGACAGATTTGATAATCTATAAATCATCACTATCCCACATGATGATATTAGATTAGGGATCATTTAGAACAACACCATAACATAAAGAGTCTCACAAATAAGTCATCAACTTGCTGATCAATGTAAAAGATATTTATTCAAGGAACTAGAAAACCAATTATCTAAATGTATACTAGCATAGACAAGACACTTTCTCTCACATACACTGGACTCACTCACGCAAGTATCTAATATCCATAGAGCTCGAGTGTGCCTCATGACTGGGCTGTGAGAGATGCTTCGTCAACGGATCGGCTATGTTCAAATCCGTGTGCACCTTGCATATCTTCACACTACCTCTATCTATAATCTCACAGATCATGTGATAGCGTCGTAGTATGTGCTTGAACTTCTGATACGACCTAGGCTCCTTGGCTTGCCCAATGGCACCACTATTATCACAATAGAGGCCCACTGAACTGGATGCACTAGTGAGGAGCCATGGTGTATACCATGGGGATGATGAGTGATTGTCAGCGGGGAAAGAAGACGTGAAGCGTCGAGTGAAGAAAGAAGATGAAGGAGCTTGACCGTGACGGAGTTCGCGTGCGACTCAGGTACACGGATGGACGCTGGTCGGACAGAGGGGTCGCGAGGGTGTGCCAGTCCAATCTGGGTGCACGGAGCTAAAGCGGCAAGTGAAGAAACGGGATCCACCGTGGTGTTGACGCGTGCGACTTAGGTACACGGACGACCAACCGCCGGGTTGAAGAGGCGCGGGGTCGGATCGGGTCCAATCCGGGTGCACGGTCGGAGGCGACGGACGCTTTGACGGTTTCGGCTCAAAACCGTCACCCCCCAACGGAAAAGTGTGTTTACCGTGTGAGTTGACGGTGTCGTAACGGTCACGCAAAGTGCAACGCTGAATAAAAATATTCGGGGATGTTTTCCATTTATTCGGGATGTTTTCATGTTTGCCCCTTGGACGTGTGTGTATGAGTGGATGAAACCCTAGGGGTATAGTGGTCTTTTTCTTTAGTCCCTAGGCCTATATAAAGGGTTGTCATCTCTCATGTATAGTGAGACATGTTTGAATTAAAGTGTGCCTATCCAGAATTTTTGTCTCCATGTGCATAGCTTCTTCCTCCTCAAGAAAGCTTCTCCTCCAAGCCTCCTCCCTCCACCCACTCTCCCTCTCCCCTAGCTAGCAGCCATCTCTCCCTCCTCTTCTCTCTTCGGCGCAGCAAGAGGAGGTGTGGGTTGCAGCAAGGGGCAGCACGTGGGCTACAGCGAGGGGCTGCGCGTGGACGACGCGCGACGTGGCGACGAGGAGGAACGACACTCCAACGACGGGAACGCCTGCGTCATCTTGTAGAATGTCGACTCCAAGCTAGGGAACGCCTACATCCACACCGGAACGCGACATCTACAGCAACAAACATCATCGATTGGTTATCTCTAAAACCTGTGCAC
>KE373171.1:0-16572 GCA_000418225.1 Zizania latifolia
CTATATACCAACATGCCATACAACATTGTCTCACCGATCAGATTGGACGCAACATGGAGGCTTATGTGGATGATATCGTAATCAAATCCATGCATCTAGAAGATTTAATTCCTAACATCTAGGAGACTATCAACAACCTTCAAAAATTTAGATGGAGGCTCAACCTAGAGAAATGTGTATTCGGGGTGCCGATTGGGAAGCTACTCGGTTTTGTTGTCAACAGTCTAGGAATCGAAGCCAATCCCGATAAGATCTCGGCGATTATAAACCTGGCTAAGCTGACCAGCATGAAGAATATTTAACGTCTCATGGGTTGTATGACTGCACTCAGGCATTTTATCTCCCGACTCGACGAACAGGAGATGCCATTCTTTAAGTTGCTAAAAAAGGAAGACAATTTCATTTGGACTCCGGAAGCAGATCAGGCGTTCGCCGATCTCAAAAAATTTCTCACCACATCGCTTGTTCTGGTTACGCCGACCCCTAAAGAAACTTTGTTCCTCTACATCTTCGCCACGACCTACGTGGTCAGTACTGCCATGATCACCGAGCATCCAGAGGAGGGACACACCTACCCGGTGCAACGACCGGTGTATTTTATATCTATGGTACTCGGGCCATCAAAAGTCTGATATTTATGCCATGCTCATCACTGTTCGGAAGCTCAAACACTACTTCCAAGCGCACTCGGTTGACATCATCACCGAATATCCACTCGATGACATTCTTCGTAATTGGAATGCCACTAGTCGGGTTGTCAAATAAGCCATCGAATTAGGAGAATATATCCTCGACTTCAAGCCCTGAACGGCCATCAAGTATCAAGCTCTCACCGATTTCATCGTTGAATGGACGGATATTCACCTCTCACCAATAGCTGAGACCCCGGAGCACTAGGTTATGTATTTTGATGGCTTCCTCAGCATTGATGGAGCAGGTGCTGGAGTTCTTCTGATCTCTCCCAAGGTGAACGTCTGAAATATGTCCTTTAACTTTTGTTTATGGCGTCGAATAATGCAGCCAAATATGAAGCACTCATCAACGGCTTACAAATTGCCATTTCCCTTGGAGTTAAGGCATGATGGTTTATGGAGACTTTAAGTTGATCATCAGCCAAATAAACAAAGGCTGGTCACGTATCAGCGATAAAATGGATACATATTGCAAAGAGATTCGAAAGTTAGAAGGAAAATTCTATGGCCTTGAGTTCCACCACATCCCTGGGAACGAGAACTCGGCCGTTGACCTCCTCGCTAAGCTAGGATCTTCTTGAGCTCCGGTGCCGAAGGCGTATTTCTCCAAGAGCTCCACAAACCATCGGTCCAGGCTAAAAAAGTGCAACACTTGGACGCCAAGGAGACACCTTCCATCCTGATTATCACCGATGATGTAGAAGATTGGCGCCAACCCTTTATCGACTTCATCCTTACTGCTAAAGCTCTCGAAGATAAGGACTCATCCATCCTTCTCGCCCGTAGAAGCAAGCAATATATCGTCGTGGGGATGGAATTATACAAAAGGGCTGCATCGACTCAAGTGCTCTTAAAATGTGTTAGCCGATCCGAGGGGTCAGCCATACTGAAAGAAGTGTACTCGGGCATGTGTGAAAATCATGCTGGTGCCCGAACTTTGGTGAGTAAAGCTTTCCGGTTAGGTTTTTATTGGCCGACTGCCAACAAGGATGCCAAACTACTTATCAGAAGCTGTCAGGGGTGCCAATTTTTTATAAAACAGAATCATCTCCCTACACAAGCCCTTTAAACAATCCCGCCTTCGTGGCCATTTACATGCTAGGGGCTCGACATGGTCGGCCTATTTTAGAAGGCCCCTTAGGGATATGATTGCGTCTTCATCACCATCGATAAGTTCACCAAGTGGATTGAAGTCATATCACTAAGGACCTGCACTGCCAAAAAAATCATAGATTTCATCCAAGAGATAATTTATCGGTATGGCGTCCCCAATCAGATCATCACTGATATCGGGACTCAGTTCACTGCTAATGACTTCCTGGAATTCTGTGAAGAACGGTGCATTGTGGTCAAATACGCATCAATAGCACATCCAAGGGTAAATGGTCAATGTAAACGAGCCAACAGCATGATTCTCCAAGGCTTGAAGGCTAGAGTTTTCGACTCTCTCAACAAATATGGTGGTCGGTGGATGAAAGAACTACCGGCTATTTTATGGGGACTCCACACTTAGCCGAGCCGAGCAACCGGTCAGACTACTTTTTTCCTGGTATACGGGTCGAAAGCCATTTTATCGGTAGATATGCTCCACGAGTCCCCAAGAATTCAACATTATCAAGAGGGAGCCACCGAACAAACAAGAGAAGAGGACACTAACAGCCTCGAAGAAGCTCAATTGGCCATAGCAATCCAATCCAATCGGTACCAGCAAGTACTTCGTCGATACCATGATCGTAATGTTCGCGGTCAGTCATTCCAAGTTGGGTATTTGGTACTTCGCCGAGTATAATCTGCGGTCGGCGCCCACAAGCTATCGGCTCCATGGGAAGGACCATTCATCATCGCAGAAGTCACCCGGCTAGGATCCTATCAGCTGACTCGAGAAGAAGGTCAACGTGTTTCTAATTCTTGAAACATCGAGCACCTTCACCGATTTTACCCATGATGTTACAAGCTATGTACTTTTATCTTGGGTTAATAACAATGTTTTTCTCCAATATTTCATCACTCCTGACCCCGAGTACTTGTTCTTTCTATCACTTTGCCCTAGAGTCTATGACCCACTCTAGCTCTAGAGATCGGTCGGATGATGCTCCGACCAGTCACCCCGAGTCGGTATTTGATCTGCTCTGGGAGATATTGTTGATACGTTTGTTGCACGCTCGGGGGCACACCAAACTCGCTTGATATTTCCCCCATGCTTATTGCCCGACCTCTTTTATTTATCTTTTCCGACTACTTGTGAAGATGGCTGTTCAATATGTGTGTACGTGGCTAAGTTTCTCTACGCTGCTAACTAAGGCTATACCAAGAACTCGGAAAATAGATGAAGATAGTCGGACAAAGTACAATTAAACCCCAAATGATATTGCATTTAAAATTAAAAGTATCATATTTACACTACATTCTTTTTTCTACGTATGTATACTACTCGGTAGGATTTCTAGAAAATGCTTCCAAGTCTTAGACGAGCATGCCGGCTATCTCCTCGACTTCCGAGTAGTATCTCTCCACGTTAAACTCTTCAACATTCGACGGCCACCCATCTCGGATGCGTTAAAACCGAGTGTATGGGTACAACACTTGGACAACCCTGAGCGCATGTGTCGCCGCCGACTGCTTCCACTCCCGAGCTATACTTCGGAGGTGCGTGGGCGCTCCACAAAGCCGCCCAAAGAATTCTCCCTTCGACCAGTCGATGCTGGGTGGCTCGTTGTCGATCATCTTCACGAGCGCCTCTGCACCGACACGACAATAGTCAAAGTCCGCCTAAACAGTGCTTAGGTGAGCCTCCAAATTAGCAAATTGTGCATTTACACAGCGGTGCAATTCTGCAAACACAATAGGAGTTTAAAAATGCACACTTCAGCATGAAGACTAAAGCAAGCACCAGTCGACCGTACTTTTATACTCACCGACTACTTCGTCGGTCTTCTTCTTTGCTGTGACGGTGACAGCCTTGGCTTTAGTAGTTTTCTTTCTAGCGGAGATGACCTTGGCTTCAGTCTTCGCCACACTCTCCTTGGCCTCACTAGCCTCGGCGAGCGCCAACTCCACCAACTTCACAGCCTGCTCCACCATAGCAGTCGTCATCTCTAGCTGCGTCTCCATGGTTTGGTGATCTGTTCACCATGATAATTAGACAGATCACAGCAAAATTCCGCTAAAAGCACAAAGATGTTGCATGATAATTACCAAACGCTTGGATATTCAGTTGGGTGCGGAGGATCTCGGCCTCCTTCTCCGCCGCCCTCCGAGAGGTCTTGGACTCGGCTAGCTGAGCCGTCAATTGTTGGACTCGTGCATTGAGAGCCTCCAAGTCCATGCTATCGACGGGGCACGATATGTCCTTGCGCTTGACCAGGTGATTCAGCACGCGCTGCAGCAAAAACAAGGTCAGTGCCAAGAATTGAAGAACACCAAGAAGAAGCATGGGTTTGGACAACTTACACAGGTAGCATGGCCGAGTTGGATCAGTGCATCGCGGCACTCCTCCACCTCCCGCTGGACATCATTCACGATGGGAGGAACCCCCACATCTGTCGCCTCCTCTACTGCGGGCTCAACAGTCGGCTGAGCACTCGCTGAAGGAACAGTTGTCGATGTAGGTTCAGTTGGCGAACCAGGTGGTCCCGATGTGGCCGCACCAGCAGTTGGGGCAGCCACATCAGCGGTCGGTCTGTGCACGTCAGTGTAGATCACCATGTCCGTGGGCGGCAGTACCACTTCCGCTGCCGTGTCGACCAGAATCAACGCTTGAGGAACAGCAATATCTATATCAACGGATTCGATCGCCTCCACGTCGATGCCACTAGCCATGCTGGAGTCACCGATTGCCGCTGCGCCGACGTCACCGACCATAGCCCCGCTGGTGTCACTGACCGTCGCCCCTATGCCAGTATCGCCGACCACCGACTGGCCGATGTCGCTGACCACCCCGAAGTCACCAGCCACCGCCGCGCTGGCATCGCCAACCGCTCCCGCAGGCATGATGTCATCTCCATCGGGCACCATTACCGGTGTCCTAACAAAATACACCAATTAAAACAACAATTGGACAATTTTGTATCACTATTTTTAGGACAAGAAGAATTAACAGGGCGACTTCCGAAAAGCACTCATTTTCATCCGTCGGTGTGGGCTGGACGTGCTCCCTGGCGGAGGTGCGGGTCGAGGAGGTGGCGATGGCGATGGCGATGACGATGCCACCACCACCGCAGCATCGACGGGGCCTCCTTCGGACATCTCTGAGTCAACGCCAGCTTCCCCCGGAAATGACGATGGCACCTTGGGTTTCCCCTTGGATTCCACCGTCGTGCGCGGCTTCTTCGCCGTAGGAGGACAAATCTCCTTGTCCTTCCTCTTCGTCCCGATCGGGCCAACAGCCTGATCGATGTCCTTCTGCTCGACTGCCTAGGGCTACTTCGGCAAGGGCAACAAGGAGCAGAAGGCCTCCCATCCCTACATTTTCACACAGTCAAGCTTGACACCCGACGGGTGATATTGCAAACAAGACTCAACCAACAAATACAAATAAAGCCGACTAAAATGCCTTACCTCTGGTCGGGGATTGGTGAGACGGTACGACCTCGAGGCGTCATCGTTGTCGATCATAGTCTTTGCGGCAAAGAGCTCCCGAACCCACTCTTTGGCCTCCTCCGTAGTCAGCACCTCCAAGGACTCGTAGGTGGGGTCGACTCGGCCTTCATATTCATACCCCAGCTGCATCCGACTCTTGCAAGGCTAAACGTGGCGAAGCACAAAATTAAGGGCTACGACGACCCCCGACAGCTTCTACTCCTAAAGCTTGGTGATCTCCCTGACGAGTTCATCCACCGGAGCCTGGTCGTCTGACTTGCAACAGTCCGACCAAGTCTGCGCTACAACAGGAAGCCGATCGGTCTCCGGAGATAGGGCTGGCTTGTGGTTCCTGACATAAAATCACTGAGCATGCTAGCCCTTGTTTGAGGTCAGAATGGGGGCAGGAATGTACTCGGTGGCCTTCTCATCACGGAGTTGGAGTCTGGCCCCCCGACCACCTTCTTGTCATAAGATTTAGGGTAAAAGAAATGACGAAAGAGGTAAAAATGAGGTTTGATGTCAAGATAGGCCTCGCAAGGATTGATGAAGATGAAGATTTGAAGAATGGAGTTCGGATTAAGGTTCACAAGAGAAATATCATAATGGTGAAGAAGACCACGAAGAAAAGAATGAGCCGACAAGCCGAGCCCATGGTGGAAAAAAGATTCAAAGACCACTAACTCATTGGTGTTAGGAGTTAGAAATCTCTCACCGACCGCCAGACGCCAGAGCGATAAGGCCTTCGTCGGGAGGACACCGGCCTTCTCCAGGAGCTTGATACGTCGGTCGATGGAGATGGACTTGTAGAACTCCTTGGAGCGGTCAACACTAGCATCTGAGGATGCCATCTGCACGGTTGATGGTGGAGCGAGAGGCTTCAACTTGAACAAGCACCGCGCCTTGCGATAGCACACCATGCACTGGCAATGGTGGCTGGACCGACGGGGAGCCAGCAGAGGAGAGCGTGGACACAAGGAAAATGAAAGCTAGAACTCGGAAGCAGATGAAAGAGCTTGTGGCGGAAGGAACACGAAGAGGATTATTTATAATCGTTGGAGCGACACCTTAATCCCTTCGATGCACCGTAATCGCCTCGGTAACTGCTTCGAGTGGAATCCACATCATCATCAGCACCGGTTTACTTCCCCCAAAGCGCTCCATCTCACAATTGAAAATAAATCCGATGATCAAACAAGGGAGGCGAACCGACACCCACGCTCCAACGGACATCTATCCGCCAAATCTCTAGGGGATTCGCACGCCCCCCAACTCCAACGAACTCCTACTCAACTCTGACTGACGCTCCTCGACTCCAACGGACGCCTACTCGCCAAAACGCCCGAGGGCTCAGACGCCTCTCGACCCCACCGGATGCCTACTCACCAAGCCCGAGACTTGGATGTCCCTCGACTTCGACAGACGCCTATTTGCTAGAACGCCCGAGGGCTCAAACGCCCCTCGACTCCAATAGACGCCTGATCACCAAAACGCCTAGGGGCTCGGATGCTCCTCGCCCCGACAAACGTCACGCAAGACTTTAGACCTTGGAGCCTATTCTTCTAACAAACTCTAAGCTCGAGGGCTACACTCGGCAGGTGCACCTAATCGGTGCCCCTATCAGGTAAATAAAAAGAGATCCATTGAGAAGTTGGCACTCCTTATGTCTTCTTGACTCCATTCGGATGAACATCACCTCTCTCCGTAAAGAGCTCGAGGACTCCTGTTAGGGATATGACCCCGAGGTACTTCTCGAGAGTATTTATGATGATCGGACGAAAGATGGGGTCGGGAGGACGAAGCATTAAAGACGACTTGGAAGGGGTCAGACCAGCGTGCATCCTAGAAGCGGTCAGCTAAAGGGAGGAGTCCCGAGTCCGGCACTCGGGAGGACACCCCGACTGCTAGGACTCAGGCGGCCAGTTCAATGGTTGGTCTGCACCATCGATGACTATAAACTCTAAGACGTAACAGTCAAATTAATATAGCGAATAATGCTGTACTTATTAGCCCACGATCCCTGGTGATTTAAACCGTTGTAAAGGGGATTAATGGGGCTGTTAAGGTCTAAACGGTAAACCCCCGATCCCTACAGTATATAAAGGGGTCGGGGTACCTCTTACAGGCTAGGTTTTGGACACAGACGCACACATACGTTTAAGACCTTTTCAGGCTCTTTTGCTCATACTAAAAAACACAGGACTATGGTTATTATGATCCGGGAGGCCCGAACCTGTCTAAAACTTTCTGTCTCGTATTCTTAGAGGCAACCATAGAATTCTGAACATAGAGATCTCCTTACACCTAATCAAAACACCTCTGTGGGAAACTCCATCGAGGACTGTCGTACTTATGCAGCGACAATTACCAAGCCTTGTACCGCGATTACTGTTTTCGCGAACCGATTTGAATTCAAAATTTACTCGAATTGGGCCGGTTACCGCCCGGTTACCACGGTAACCGCTTGTCCGGGCTCAGGCGGTAACCGGGGCCCAAATTAATGATTTGGGTAACCCTGGTAGTCATGAGGAGCACTTTGCTATTGTGGCGTAGCTTTGATGAGCACTCTACATTTTTTATAAGTTAGATATTTTTGAAAACTTATTTCGTAAATATATCTCTAAAAAACCTAGACCCAAAGCTCAGCGCTAGCCTCATTGACACCGAGGAACAATAGCTTAGCGTCAAAGTCACTGACGCTGACCTCATAGGCTTGTTAGTGTTCAGCTAGTGATGTGGTGCTAAGGTGGCATGACCTCAGCGCTGGAGACATTGGCATGGAGCTGATGAGATGGTGTGTGGAGTTACAGACCTAGGCTACCAGCAGGGCATAGACCTTAGCGTCAGTAGCCTAGGCACTAAACCCTAGCGTCAGTCTCATTGGTGATAAACTTTGGGTCTAGTCTCAGAATATTTTTTTTCAAGATTTATTTGTGATTTAAAAAATATCCAAATTATAAAAAGTGTTGCCTGTCTACCGTTGGATCCTTCTTTACTTGTTCCTTCAATGCGGATCAACGTTTAACAGTGGTTGCGGCCTTGTTTCGCCACAAAAGAAGCAAGCCAGGGTGCATCATGATTCATGCAGTCGCTTGTCTCTGCTAGCCAGTAGCAGTACGGCAGTACCTCTTCGCCCGAGGAGATCATGGCTGCATCTCCCTGCGCCAGCAACCGACTTTCGATCAACGTAACCAACCCGACGTTGCCAGCTGTCCGGCGAACCCTGTCCCTCTGCTCAAATCAGACGATGTTTTTCCTGTCGCCGGATCGCGACAAAGCGCCGGTGAACAGCCGCAAGAACCATCCTCACCCGCAGATAAGCACGACATCTTTCCTTCGCGCGACGCCTCTCTGGAATCCACCAAAAACCCTAAGCCACGCCGCATTGTTCTTTTTCCTCCCTGCCGACGATCTGTGAGATCTCGTTCCTCTCCGTGTATTCATTTGTTTCCTTAATCAGTCCCCGGAGCATGACCAGTGTCTCTTGATGGTTTCATTTTTCACCGTGTAGCCCACACCGATCGGCCACCGCTCGCCGGAGCTCGTCAGCACCAGAGCGCCGCCACGCCTAACCCAGGTGATCGATCACCATCTTCGATTCCTTGTGTAGTACTTATCCATGTGAGCGTGTTCCGGTAGTTTGTCCACTAGTTACCATCATTTGTTCTTGTGAGCTCTCCCGTTAGATGTGATAAACTTTAATGATCTTATTTAATTTGCTAGCTCCACCGGTAGTTATCCCCCTATGAGAGAATTTAGTTGTTCACAAAAACCTTTTGTAAGATCGAAACATGACATTGTGTATGTTGGAATGGCTTGCGCTACTGCTTTAATTAAGATTTCTTTCTCCACCTTCGATCAAACTTTTTTAAAAGTTTTTGTTTTGGATTTTCCTATATAAACCGGAAGGCCCATGTACTTTCCAGTTCTTGCCTCATTCATTATAACAGATGTCTTTTTCTCCGTTTATCGCTGACATGAACTCCTATCATACATATCGATATTTTCAACATATGCCACCAGAAAATATCGCTGCCATGACACTTATTCTGTAATTAAGAACCCGAAGAACTTCCTTTACTTGTTTGCCAAGTACATACCAAAATGTTTATAAAAAATGGATGACATATTGGCATTCCACCTGGGTCAAGCTCCTTTAGGTCCCCAATACAATTGAAAGCTGTTTAACCTCATCTCCCTTGAAAGGCTTCAAAATTACTCATTCATCAATTGTGTCATTGTGTGACACATCTATGGACATAATATGTCACCTCCCTGATATTAACCCCTGCAACACATGAGAATGGTTTTTGTATTCGTTAGCCATAAAACACCCCGGATTTGCTCCTTTCACTGTGACACCATTATCTCGCTTCAACGCTTCAACTTTTAATAGTATATATTCTAAAACCTGATGCAAAAGCATACAAAAGGGTTGATTGTTTTTGTGTGACTGTCTTTCTTTCAGTTTCGTTACTTATCATTATAATTTACCTATTTGTGTTGTGGATACGTCACTATGCTTCATGCAATGCCATTTTGTACAGCAAAACTGTGTATGGGCCCACCTGCATGTACGCACTTTTCAGTATTTCCAATGTTGCCCCTGTGGGCAACGGTTCCCTCTGTGGCTCTGTTTCCTCTCCCTCCCCGGAACAGCAGCACCGCCACCGCGAAACCGCTGAGCGTCCCCGACGTGTCTGCCTTTACGGTGGCCAGAACCTCCCTTGCCAGCGCGGGATCGACCGTGAAGGCGACATGCATCAGCACTGTTCCCTCGACCTGCCACGCGATGGACGGCGGCGAACGAAGGCGGGTTCCTCGGTGGCTGCCGAAGAAGTGGAGTTGACCGGCCAGGATGGCACGCGGGTGGCACTGGCTCATCATCAGTGCTCACGTGAACGCTCGTCGCCACGATGGCCACCACCTCCAGTGCCGCCGCAGTGCCGCCGTCCTACGACACGCCGGAGGGCATGGACATCCACCGGTACGATCCCGAGTTCGCGGCCATCCACACACGTGACGCGCTGGCCTTCGTGGACGGACTGCAGCAGGAGTTTTTGTGGCGCCGTCCGGTACGCCATGGAGTGCCGGCGGGAGGCCCAGAGGCGCTACGACGCCGGCGAGCTGCCGCGGTTTGACCCGGCGACGAGGCCCGTCCGCGAGGGCGGCTGGGCATTCGCGCCCTTGCCGCCGGCCATCATGGGACGAGAGAGCTGGGAGGAGCGGCACCGACGCGGAGGGCTCTCTGGACGCGAGGCCGAGTCGGATTTAATCGACGGCAGACGGCGGCATTGCCAGAAGCCCAGAAGAGGGGCAGTGGCCAGCGGGGAGTTTGGGGGTTCGGCGGAGGGAGAGGGACAGAGGGCCCTGAATGCGTCGGGGGAGCTGGCTGATAACTGCGTGCGCACGGGGCAGGATCGAGAATACATAAAAAATCGGCATTGAAGGTGGATCCGTATACGTAAGAGGTGTACAAAATGACATGACAGTGAATCCATATACGTAAGAGGTGTACAAAATGGCATGGTAGTGAGTAATAGATAATAATTTGTACATGCATCTGGCCTCCTTCCTTCGCACAATCAAAAATAATTTGATTAAAATCCCCAAAACAGAGCCACAGTAGCTTATGACAGTTGTTTAGATCATAGCTTCTCTCAAGTCTTCTCTTTTTCATCCATTTTGCTGACAAGTATTGATCCTAAGTAAATTTCAGTAAAAAAATATCTTGATTTGTGTGATGTTCGCAGATATCCATAATGGAGAGCTCAAAAAACAGTGATGGCACCTCCAAGGTCTGCACAATTAAGAGTGAGGTAGAAATTGAGCTTCATGATGTTAAGTACTTAAGTCGTATCTTTCCGACTTCATCTGAGTTCTCAGTCAATAATTTAAGTCTTAAATATAAATATTTATTTCACTTTTCTTGTAGGTTGATGGGGAAACGGAGATAACAATAACCAAAACGAAGCATGAAAATATTGGTAGGGGAGGAAGTCCTTTAAAATGTTACACTGGCGTTGTTAAGTCTGGCACTACAGGCTCTCAACCTGTAAGAGCTACAGTGTTTGCTATTAGATCTGCAGGCGCTGCTCGTGAGATTGCAGAAATATTACATACTAATTGCACAACATTTGATCATCCATATGTGATGAGATCTTTGGGATACGCTAGGGGGACTCCAGATTTTTCGAGCTACATGTTTGTGGCTTTTCCTGCATTTTACTATACATTCAATGATTTTCGTAGGCCGGCCAGTCAGGCTACTGAATTCGGAAGATTATCAGAAATTTTCATTGAAGCTGTGAGGTATGAATGCACTATCAAAAAAAATGTTTATATAGCTACTTTTACAACTGGCTTATTTGTTTATTTAAGTCGGGAAAGTGGGATAGGTGTGGTGATTTATTCTAACGATGTAGCCACTTTTGTTTCTTGACGGGGAGTTGGCAAAGGAATAAAATTTACTCTCCCTACTAATTTACAAGTCATGTTTTATTTTCCAATTTATTGGTGCAAGATTTTGACCTTGTTTTGTTGCCTATAGCATTCTAGTAAAAGTAATAAAATTGTATATTATGAGAAACTATTTTGGAGTGACATTGTTTTCATGCGGTGAATTCTGTATCACTTATTGGTTGATCTGATGCTCAGCTGTGTTTAGCATTAGAGTGAGTAGTCAGTTAAGTTTTCTATTATAAATTATTTTCTGTGATAAATTCAAGTGCTCTATAGTCTTCTTTTCTATATTAAACCATTTTAACATGTTACTCACTCTATCCAAAAATCTTCTACATATTACTTTTTATATCGAAAACAAGAAAAAGAAACAAACTAGCCACTAAACAAAACGGTATTACTGCTTATTCAAGACTTGCATGGCTAGCTGGTTGAATTCGTGCGGTGCACGAGGCTATATGTAAAACTAAGTAAACTATGGCTGTTCGGGTCACGTGATATTAATTTAATCTAGTCGCTAAATGAAATGGTATTACTGCTTATTCAAGACTTACATGCATGTAAACTACAAATGTGCATATCTTTTTTGAAAAAATAGAAAATATAATATGTACAAGATTTTTTGATGGATGGAGTAATATTTTTGTATTACTCTTCTTTTAGCCAAATTGTCAAAGGGCTGCAGGCGCTCCATGATAATAACTTCTGCTGCCCTAATTTGGAAGGGAAAGATATAGCACTTGAGATAGTAAATGGTCACGCTACTGCGAAAATATGGAATTTTTCCGTATGTAATTCAGGTAAGAAATGTAAATCGTTTAAACTGACCATATTGTTGGTACTTTTATCCTTCGTTCTAACTTTTATTTACCGCTCCACTATTATGCATTTATGTTTCTTTTTCTGAGGAAAGAAAGGGAGAAAAACATGGGCTGGAAAAAACTAGGATATTTAATCTACTCAGTTACGCATGGTCCTGATTCGCTTGAGATATCTGATCTGTACAAAAAAATCGCAAATAGCCACCTTAAAGGGTGAGTTAAAACAAGTATTTCAATTCATCTATTCTATTGCTAAATAGACCGTTGCTTAATGTCACATGCTCAGTTCTATTACTAGTTGATATTTAGATTTGAATAAAAAAAACTATAACATTTTCTACGTTTTTAATTATCACAGTTTGAATATTCTTCGACATTGTGCTTTGTTCTCCGTGAGAGAAAAATTTGAGAAAGTTCTGTCACTTTGGATGCATGTTTCTATAAAGTGCAAGCCAAAGTTGGTACAACCACTGGAAGCATCAAAGTTGACCTACACTTTGGAAGAGTACCTGGATTTAAGAAGTATTGAATCAAAAAGGCCTCCATGGATTGACAACAAGAGAAGAACGCCATCACCGAAGACATTGAGACAATTGTTAGATGAAATAAGGGATATGATTCAACATGAGATCGAGTACATTCCTCAAGAGGTATGATTTTGGATGAAACTTTAAAATTTTAAATTTCACAAAATCGTATTTTTAGTACACTTAAAAATAAAACCACGTGTTTTAGATATTTTTTTCATGAAACCACATGCATTGGGGTAAATGGTACCACATTGGACTGGGCTCACCCAATCCCTCTTCCATAGCTAACATGTCCTCTTTTTCTTTGTCTTGCCCACCATGCTCCTTGCATAGCCAATTCCTGTTTTTCTTCGTCTTCGCCATCACGCGGCTCCTTCTCCCCCTCCCCTCTCTGATCCTTCCTATACATCGGAAATGTTTCATTTTCAGGGGGACCTTATACCTACAAAATTCCTGCATTCTTGCATCAATCAGCACCAGAACTCAGAATCTTGTGCAATAGCTCTATGCACATGTTTGCGCCTAAACGAAGCCACCTCTCTACATGTATTTCTTGTGCAATAGCTCGATGCACATGCTTGTACCTTTGTCATGGGCATTGGGCCAGGTAAGGCCCGTGGCCCAGCCCAATACCTGGCGGGCGTGAACAGTACCACTTGGTTCTGTATCCTCCTGGCCCAGTGTCCATGAAAATCTTTCTGTTCTGTCTTAAAGATCCATTTACATAGCAAACTTGCATTTCTTCTTCTGGTTCTGAAAACCCTGAACCTCCAAATTATTTGGGTCTAGTTAGAGCACTTCACTTCAGCAGGTGATATTTTTCTTTTTGCCAAATCCTGTTAGTAGAATTGTTCGCTGATAGTATCCATTCTTTTTTTGTCCATAGTTTCAGGAAGCTGGTAAAACCCACTCTTCTGATAATTAATTTCATTTATAACATTTCCTAAAAACAGTACAACATAAATCTCAGAGACAGAACATACTATCCTTTAGTGTCATAAACAATGTTGTGTCATCCGGATACTGTACAACATAAACACTGTTTGATTTTTACCGTCACTGTTTTGCCACAGACTTGAAAATCACATTCAACAGACATTATACGGCTTAATAATATTGGCATCTCTGATTTTAGGAAGAAGGGATAGTACTCCGTAGTTTAATCACTCCAAGGATAAGACACCTCCGTGAAGGCAATCCAACATGTCTTTTATCACCTCTTTAAAATTTGGCCATAATTGTTTGTAGAAGCCCACAGGAAAGCCATCAGGCCCTGGTGCAATATTTGTTTTCATCTCTTTTACCGCCTTTGCTAACTCAATGGGAAAAGGGTCGTGTTATTCTAAAATTATCCTCTTCGGACTTTATTATAAGTTTATCTGTCCAGACCTCATCCTTCAGATGTACATCACGCAAATCTTCTCTTCCTAATATCTTTTTATAATACTCATAAACATGTGGCTGTATTTGTACAAATCTGTGAGCATCTCTTCTCCCTGTTGAAATAGCAATCCTTTATTTTCCTTCCATTAGCCAGACCATTGACAACGAAGTATTAGCCTTACATTTTTGAAGTCACTGCTCACCGCATCTTCTGTGCCACATTAATTCCTTTGCCTCATAGATATTTTCAATCTGATATTTCAAATCATATCTTTCTTTCTATTCTTGCTCAAATCTTCTTCCATCATCTGATCAGTCTTCATCAGCTGCATCAGTTCTCGCCATGAAGCTTTAGTATGCAATGTAGTTTGACTGTGTATAAGGTGTCGCCTCGCCTTACATGTCATCAATGAAGGTCATTAGCCTCGCCTCGTTTTACTGCTTTAATAAGTATGATTATACCTTTAGGTTTTGTTTTACAACTGACCAATCTAAAACCTGGGGTTTTATGAAATTTACTTAAATTTATGTTGTGGATATTATTTAAACCCCAGTTTTGTTACACTGTAGATGATGACGGATTTCACTTTTAAAGACATTGAGGAGGGCAAGAAAAAGTATGATCTCGAGAGTTGTATCCGTCACACATGGACGGAAGAATTTCTTATGGTACAGTTATGGGCGTGTGACCCCACTGCTGAATTAGAAAAAAAGGTTAACATCAAAGCATGCACTACGAAGAACCGAAGAAAAACTTAAAAGAAGTGCCGAGGTCCAATGTACATATTCTGAATAGGTACTTACAGTTGTTTTGCGTTTACATGACAACATTGCCTGCTCTTCATTTAGGGTGATGGTCCCTTCATTGATGAAACATTCTGTGGCCTTGAGATCTCTCATGTAGGACCGAGTTTAGACTAATTCGAGATATCTTGATTGTTGGGTTTGAATGCACCTTGGTATCACAGAATCTATAAAACTTCTCTGGAGTGGATGGACCTGGATAGCCAAGGGAAGATGGGAACACCCTGCTGATTATGTGTTTTGATGGAGAGTTTTGTGGGAGCTCGATTGACTTTTGCTTCATTATCAAAAAGCTATATTGTTTTGGAAGCCTCACGAAAACAGGTATACAAATAACTAGTATTTCTGTAAACTCAGTTTTTCATGTTTTAACAGAAACCACTTGGCGACTCATGCAGTAATGCTTGTCGATGTTTTGGGATGATCAGGATGTTTGTCACTGGTGTGCATCTTGTTTGCGACACATATAGCCATGCATGCATGTTTTAGTGCTTGTCTTCGCCTCTGGTACACGTGCATTTCAGACCAATGAAGCCCATCAATGGCTTCACCTAGCTAGTGGTTGAATTACCTACTATGTTATAATTAGATTGATGTAGCGTTAGAGCACGGCCTTTCCTATTCCTAACATTTCGGGGGCTCTAACCTAAACAAAATAAGAGGGCATTTTGACATTTATTTGAGCATAATATATAATAATATTTTTATATTAATTGCAAAATTAATCAATGCATTTATAATACATAATATCAATCTAATCTAAAAGATTCTAGTAGATATTGTATTAACCAACACAGTAAAAAGTAGAACCAAAACATCACATAAATAGCTTTGATGGGAGAGGTTTTGAGTTAACCACATGCAAATCGAAGGAATTAAAGGTAAATTTCTTAGGAATCCACAAAATTAAGTTATCCCTCTTCATTACTCGTGTTATTACTGGTGTCAGTGCTAGTGCCTAGGTTGTAGGAAGAGAGGATGACGAGACATCGAGACAGAAAGAAGATATGAGAGCAGGGGTGGAACTAGGCCTGAGGCAGCTGGGGCTTCAGCCCCAGGCCTAGAAAATTTTTCAGCCTATAATATCCACGATTTTTTCTAAAAGATTAAATAGTAAAAGGCTCAGCATTCTTTAGTCTAGCCTAAAGCTAGGGCTAAGCCTCGTTCCTCCCACTGCCAGTGGCCCATCCTATACCAAGCCCATAGAATCATCATAATTTATCAGAACCTAGCAGACTCCTCCCAGCATTCCAAGTCCCTAGACCCTGCCGGCAGTCGCCCCGCGCCCCCCCTAGGATCCGG
>KE373171.1:57340-81177 GCA_000418225.1 Zizania latifolia
GGAGGAAAGGCTGAAGCTGAGTCGCGACAGCACAGCAGAGGAGGTGGACGCAACGCAGTACCGACGCATTGTGGGCAGCCTTCGCTATCTCGTCCACACGCGGCCGGACTTGGCGTTCGAAGTTAGCTACGTCAGTCGGTTCATGCAGCGACCGACGACGGAGCATCAACAGGCTGTGAAGAGGATCCTACGCTATGTCGCGGGGACCTCCGACTACGGCTTGTATTACCCTAGGTGCCCCGGTACGGCGCACTTCATCGGGTACAGCGACAGCGACCACGCCGGCGACATCGACACGAGCAAGAGCACTAGCGGGACGTTGTTCTTCCTTGGCAAGTGTTTGATCAGCTGGCAGTCGGTCAAGCAGCAGGTGGTGGCTATGTCTAGTTGCGAGGCAGAATACATCGCGGCCACCTCTGCATCGACTCAAGCCCTCTGCTCGCTCGGCTACTTGGTGATCTCCTTGGCAGGGACGCTGAAGCAGTGGAGCTTAGAGTGGATAGCAAGTCCGCTTTGGCCTTGGCAAAGAATCCCGTTTTCCACGAGCGCAGCAAGCACATCAGAGTGAAGTACCACTTCATCCGTGGTTGTTTGGAGGAAGGAAGCATCAAGGCAAGCTACATCAACACCAAGGATCAACTTGCTGATCTTCTCACCAAGTCCCTTGGAAAAATCAAGTTTCAGGAGCTTCGCGCGAGGATTGGGATGATTCAAATCTCCCAGAAGACGACGCACAAGACTTAGGGAGAGAATGATGGAATAAGTCTAGTGCGCTTTAATCTTTTTCACTCTAGCATCTTGGACTAGCATCTTAGACTAGCATCTTGGACTCGCATCTTGGATGTCATCCTCTTTAATGGGCTGCATGGCTAGCCTATATATGTACCCCAACCCTTCAGGTTGGACATGGCATTCTAGTGATCAAAATTGCCCTAACTCTAAGTGTCATCTCTAACTATGCGAGTGTTCTCTTTAACAGACGGGGTGCTGGCGCGTGGAGTCCTCACAGGCGGCGCGCCTCCCTTTCCCTAGATCGGCGCCGCGGCCACCATGGCTGGCGCGGTTCCCCTCTCGTCGTCCAGATCGTCTTTAAGGACTCCAGCGTCGATGGCGGATGGCCCATGCTCACCAATACCAACTACAACGAGTGGTCTATGGTGATGAAGGTAAAGATGCAGGCGTGGCACATGTGGGACGCGGTGCGGTACGGCGACGCCGACTTCACCGAGGATCGGAGGGCGCTGGAGGCCCTTCTTGCTGCCGTTCCACCGGAGATGCAGCCCACCCTCACGAACAAGGAGACCGCCAAGGACGTCTAGGATGCCATCGCCGCGGCATGCATCGGCAGCGACCGTGCCTGCAGAGCCACGCAGCAGAAGCTGCGTCAGGAGTGGGACCACCTGCTTTCAAGCCAGGGGAGGACGTCGATGACTTCGCTCTTCGTCTTACCACCCTGATGCAGTAGATGGCGCGGTACAGCGACGACGACATCGACGAGGAGAGAGCTGTCGAGAAGTTCCTCCACGTCGTCCCCAAGAAGTACACGCAGGTCGCTCTAGCGATCGAGACGCTGCTGGACTTCTTCGAGCTGACGATCGAGGTGACGGGTCGTCTCAAGGCCGTCGATGATCGCGAGCAGCTACCTCCCTTAGAGCCGGTCACCATCGATGGTAAGCTTCTCTTCACCGAGGAGTAGTGGCTCGCCCGCCAGCGAGAGTGGAAGAAGGGGGAGGCATCGGGTTTGTCGAGCGGCCACAAGCGCCAGCCATGCAAGGAGCGCAAGGCTCACCAGGCGTGTGGAGGCGCTGCTGGCGGCGCCAACGGTGACCGCAAGGCCACCCGTGACGACACTTGTCACAACTGTGGCAAGACCGGCCATTAGGCCAGGGACTATCGGCAGGCGAAGCACGGCGGTCAGGCACACGTCACGCAAGCGCAGGAGGGTGATGAGCCGGCTCTGTTCCTCGTACACGGGAGCATCGAGCTGCACTCCCCTTCCACGCTGATCGCCGCCGCTCTTCTCCACCACGACTGTGGCAAGACCGGCCATTAGGCCAGGGACTGCCGACAGGCGAAGCACGGCGGTCAGGCACACGTCGCGCAAGCGCAGGAGGGTGACGAGCCGGCTCTGTTCCTTGTACACGGGAGCATCGAGCTGCACTCCCCTTCCACGTCGATCGCCGCCGCTCTTCTCCACCACGACGAGCCGCGCGCCCACGTCTTCCTCGGCAACGAGTCCAGCGACGACACAAGATCGACGGCTGGTTCCTCGACATCGGCGCCACCCACCACATGACCGGGCAGTGGGAGCACTTCTCCAACTTGAACCCCGACATGCGAGGCTCCGTCAAGTTCGGGGACGCCTCCGCCGTGGAGATAAGGGTCGTAGGCTCCGTCATCTTCACCGCCAAGACCAGCGAGCATCGGCTACTCATCGGTGTCTACTACATCCCCGCACTGAGGAACTCCATCATCAGCCTTGGCCAGCTGGATGAGAATGGCTCGCGCATGGAGATCGAGCACGGGGTGCTGCGCATCTGGGATAGTCAGCGCCGACTTCTCGCCAAGATGAACAGAGGAAGCAATCGTCTCTATGTTCTTCATGTGCAGGTGGCGCAGCCCGTGTGTCTTGCAGCCCGCCGCGACGACGACGCCTGGCGATGGCACGAGCGCTTTGGGCACCTCAACTTTGAGGCCCTGAAGCAGCTCGACAGCAAGGAGATGGTGCGGGGGATGCCGAGTGTCGAGCACGTGGAGCAGTTCTGCGACACCTGCGTGCTGACCAAGCAGCGGCGGCTCCCCTTCCCTCACCAGGCGAGCTTCCGCGCCAAGGAGAAGCTGGAGCTCGTGCATGGCGACCTTTGCGGTCCTGTGACACCGGCTATCCCTGGAGGTCGGCGCTACTTCCTCCTCGTCGATGACGTGTCCTGCTACATGTGGGAGGTTCTGCTCGACACCAAGGCGGCAGCCGCAGATGCTATCAAGCGTCATCAAGCTGCTACGGAGGAGTGTGGCCGCAAGCTCCGGGTGCTGCGCAGGAGGGAGTCGACTTCGACGACGCCTTCGCACCCGTTGCGTGGATGGAGTCCGTTTGTGTCCTCGCACTGGCAGCCTAGGAGGGCTGGCGTGTCCATCACATGGACGTTAAGTCCGCCTTCCTCAATGGCGACTTGAAGGAGGAGGTCTACGTTCGCCAGCCGGCGGGATTCGTCATTCCTGGCAAGGAGAACAAGGTTCTCTGCCTACGCAAAGCCCTCTACGGCTTGCGGCAGGCTCCACGAGCTTGGAACGCCAAGCTGGACTCCAACCTCAAGCAGATGGGGTTCCGGCAGAGCGCTCATGAAGCTGTAGTCTACCGGCGGGGCAAGGGAGGTAATGCCCTGCTGGTAGGTGTCTACGTCAACGACTTGGTGATCATTGGCACCAAGAAGGACGAGGTGGAGGCGTTCAAGACGGAGATGAAGGTCACCTTCCAGATGAGCGACCTAGGGCTACTCTCCTTCTACCTGGGGATCGAGGTGCACCAGGACAGTTCCGGCATCTCTCTTCGCCAGACCGCCTACGCTAAGCGCATCGTCGAGCTGGGCGGACTCACCGACTGCAACCCAGCCTACACTCCCATGGAGGAAAGGCTGAAACTGAGTCGCGACAGCACGGCGGAGGTGGACGCGACGCAGTACCGGTGCATTGTGGGCAGCCTTCGCTACCTTGTCCACACGCGGCTGGACTTGGTGTTCGCAGTCGGTTCATGCAGCGACCGACGACGGAGCATCAACAGGCCGTGAAGAGGATCCTACGCTGTGTCGCGGGGACCTCCGACTACGGCTTGTACTACCCAAGGTGCCTCGGTACGGCGCATTTCATCGGGTACAGATACAGCGATCACGTCAGAGACATCGACACAAGCAAGAGCACCAGCGAGACGCTGTTCTTCCTCGGCAAGTGTCTGATCAGCTGGCAGTCGGTCAAACAGCAAGTGGTGGCTATGTCCAGCTGTGAGGCAGAGTATATTGCAGCCACTTGCGCATCGACTCAGGCTCTCTGGCTGGCTCGACTGCTTGGTGATCTCCTCGGCAGAGATGCTGAAGCAGTGGAGCTTAGGGTGGATAGCAAATCTGCGTTGGCCTTGGTGAAGAACCCCGTCTTCCATGAGCGCAAGCAAGCACATTCGGGTCAAGTACCACTTCAGCCGGAACTGCTTGGACGAGGGGAGCGTCAAGGCTAATTACATCAACACCCAGGACCAGCTCGTCGACATCCTCACCAAGTTGCTTGGGCGGGTCAAGTTCTAGGAACTTCGCGCCAGGATTGGGATGGTTTGAATTCCCCAGAAGGCGCCGCACAAGACTTAGGGGGAGATTAATAGACTAATAGGATAAGTCTTGTCCTTAATTAGGAGTAATTGGGGCTGCTTGTGTAGGGCTACTTGTGTCAGCAGCATCTTTAGCTTTTTCAGCTTTAGCTTTTGCAGTCAGCTTTAGTTTGTCAACAGCATCTTTCTTTTCAGATTTAGCATTTCAGAATATGCCTTCTTGAGCTGCAAGTAATACCTTTCTTGAGCTGCAAAAAGGTCCCCTATATGTACCCCCAACCAGCCATGTTGAAATGAGAAATGAGTTCTGAAATTCCAAACCAGTTCTGATTCAGTTCTGAAATTTTTCGGTTTTCTCCAACACCTTCTAGGAGCCACACGGCCTACCTCCCTCATTCACGCTACCACCGCATTCACTTGAAGGCGGGCACAAACGCAGTGGCTGTTCGGCCATATAGGTATGCCCTGGTGCATAAAACCGAGCTCGAGCGCCAGTGTCGTACCATGCTAGAACAGGGACTAATCCGCCCAACCGATTTGGCCTTCTCTGCTCGGTGCTCCTTGTCTGTAAGAAGGATGACTCCTGGCGATTTTGCATCGACTACCACGCTCTCAACGTAGCAACCATCAAGGACAAATTTCCGATTCCGGAGGTCGATGAACTACTCGATGAGCTCCATGGCGCTCGGTTCTTCACCAAGCTCGACCTCCATTCGGGGTACCACCAAGTCCTCATACACCCGAACGACATCGCCAAGACGACATTCCACACTCATGAAGGTCTCTTCGAGTTCCTCGTTATGCCTTTCGGCCTCACCAATACTCCAGCGACCTTTCAGGCACTCATGAACGAGGTACTTCGGGAGTTTCTCTGTCGTTTTGTCTTGGTGTTCTTCGATGACATACTCATCTATAGCTCGTCATTGTCTGAGCATCTATGACATGTCCGTCTCGTGCTATCCACACTCTGACACCACCGACTCTTCGTCAAGCGCTCCAAGTGCTCCTTCGGCACTTCATCAGTGGCCTACTTGGGACATGTCGTCTCAGCTACAGGCATCACCATGGACGAGCAGAAGGTCCAAGCCATCAACGCTTGGCACAACTGCGTTATCTAGGGACGTGCACGACTTCCTAGGCTTGGCCGGGTATTATCGCAAGTTCATCTGCGGCTTTGGAGAGTTCGCTGCCTCGCTCACCAAGCTCCTCCGGAAGGACGCTTTCCTCTGGTCCGACAAGATCACCACGGCCTTCCAGCGCCTCAAGGACGCACTCACGTCAGCACTAGTCCTACAGCTGCCTGACTTTGGCAAGCCCTTCGTCATTGGGTGCGACGCCTCGGGCCATGGCATCGGTGCGGTTCTTCATCAAGGCATGGGCGCCATCGCCTACGAACGTGAGCTCATCGGCTTGGTGTAGGCCGTCCGACACTAGCGTCCCTATCTCTGGGGCCGCCCATTCATCGTCCGTACTGACGACTATAGCCTGAAGTACCTCCTCGACCAGCGGTTGTCCACGATCCCGCAACACCAATGGGTCAGCAAGCTGCCCGGGTTTGACTTCGAGGTCGAGTACAAGATGGGTCGCTCCAACGTCGTGGCCGACGCACTCTTGCAACGTGATACTAAGCAGCCGTCGACCATACATGCCATATCAACCGCTCGATTCGACTTCTTCGCCGCCTTGCTGCAAGAGCTTGAGCAGGATAGCGACCTTTAGGCGCTGCGCACTCACATTGTCGCTGGCACTCAGCCGGGTCCGTGGGTGATAACTGATGGCATGATCACCTTCCGTGGTCGCCTCTACATCCCAACTTCATTACTGACCCTGCCAGCAGTCTTGCACTCTGCATATGATGTCGGACATGAGGGCGTTCAGAAGACATTACATCGTCTTCGGGCCGATTTCCATATCTCCAATGCCCGTATTGTCATCCAGGACTTCGTGTGGGCCTGCGTAGTGTGTCAGCGCAACAAGGCAGAACATCTTAATTCGGCTGGCCTTCTCCAGCCCCTGCGCGTCCCATCAACAGTGTGGGATGACATCGCCATGGATTTCATCGAAGGCCTACCCAATCTTCATGGTAAAACGATGATCCTCATGGTGGTATACCGCTTCTCGAAGATGGGCACATTTCATCCCATTGAGTCATCCCTATACGGCTCTATCGGTCGCCAACGCCTTCTTCACAGAGATTGTACGACTCCATGGCATCCCGCATCCATTGTCAGCGACCGCGACCCAGTGTTCACCAGCAGCTTCTGAACGGAGCTCTTCCGTCTAACCGACGTCAAATTGCACCTCAGCTTCGCCTACCACCCGCAGTCTGATGGCCAATCTGAGGTAGTCAACAAGATTATTGTCATGTATCTCCGATGTTTGACAGGAGATCGGCCTCAGCAATGGCTTCGCTGGCTTCCATTGGCCGAGTTCACCTACAATACCTTCTTTGAGTCAGTCATCAAGACATCACTGTTTCGGGTGGTTTACGATCGTGACCCGCCCAGCCTACACCGCCATGATCATGGGTTTGCCAACCTTCCGGTGGTGGATCAACTCCTCAAGGAACGGGATGAGTTTCTTGCGAAAATTCAGGATCGCCTCGAGCAGTCGCCGTAGCACTACAAGCACCACTATGACAACAACCACCGAGACGTCGCCTTCGCCGTTGGGGAATGGGTGTGACTGCGCCTTCTGCATCGCCTTGCCGCGTCAGTCTCCTCCCATGGTGTGACTCAGAGTTGGGGCAATTTTTTCCATTCATGATCGCTAGAATGCTATGTCCAACTTGAAGGGTTAGGGGTACATATATAGGCTGGCCATGCAGTCCATTTTTCTAAGATGTTAGTCTAAGATGCTAGTCTAAGATGCTAGTCCAAGATGCTAAAGTGAAAAAGGCTAAAGCGCACTGGACTTATTCCATCAGGCCGATGTAGCCATGGACTTCATCGAAGGCTTTCCCTGCGTCAATGGCAAGACGGTTGTGCTCACCGTCGTCGGTAGGTTCTCCAAGTACACGCACTTCATTGTGTTGGGGCACCCCTACACTGCTACCTCTGTAGCCCGCGCATTCTTCGACAACATCGTCCGCCTCCACGGCATCCCCAGCTCCATAGTAAGTGATCGAGATCTGGTGTTCACCAGTCAGTTTTGGCGTGAGCTGTTTTCTCTGGCAGGTGTTAAACTGAACATGTCGTCAGCTTTTCACCCCCAGTCCGATGGTCAATCAAAAGCGGTGAACAAGATCATCACGATGTACTAGAGATGTCTCGCCAGCGACCGACCGCGCCAATGGTTGCAGTGGCTTCCGTGGGCAGAGTTCTGCTATAACTCCACCTTCCAAGCATCTCTCCGGATGTCGCCATTTCAAGTGGTCTATGGCTGAGAGCCGCCGACAATATGTACTTATACAAGAGGCGAAGCACGTCTGCCGGCAGTACAACGGTAGTTGACGGATCGCGATGAGTTCCTGCTAGAAGTTCGCGACCGTTTGGAGCAGGCCCAACAGAGGTACAAAGATTTCTATGACCGCAAGCATCGGGAGGTGGAATTTGAAGTGGGACAGTGGGTATGGCTGGTCTTCTTCACTGGCCAGTTGCATCACTCGACATCAAAGGCCGCGGGAAGCTAGGACCAAAGTTCTTCGGTCCATTCAAGGTGCTAGAAAGAATCGGCAAGGTAGCTTACAAGTTGGAGCTTCTGGCAGGTGCCAAACTCCACGATGTGTTCCACGTGGTGTTGCTCAAGCGATATTTCAGGCCAGCGCCAAGTGCGCCTGGCGCTCTGCCACCGGTCCGCCATGGGCGGGCTTGCCTAGAACCGGCACTGGTCAGCAAAAGCAGGTTGGCAAGGGGGCGTTTGGAACTGCTCGTCACTTGGAAAGGGCAGGCAGCAGCTGAAGCATGTTGGATGGGAGCAGAAGAGTTTCAACAGCTCTACCCCACCTTTCAGCTTGAGGACGAGCTGCTTCTCTAGGGGGGAGAGATGTTAGGTGGGGCATGCAGTATCAGAGGCACGCAAAGAAGCAAGAAGCGGCTGGGTAAGGCCCGGCCAGGCCCGGCCTGGAGAGAGTCCGGATTAGTTTAAAATAAATCAGTTAAGATTGAGTCAGTTTAGGTAAAGAGTCCAGTTAGATTAAATCAGTTAAAGATTCGGTTTGTTAGGTCAGTCCTGTGTATATAAACAGGACACGATTGCTTAGAAGCGCCGTCGAGTTTTCAGTTCAGGCTTTGCCTTCTTTGTACCCTCTGCCTCGGAGGCGCGCCGGCCACAACGGCCCCTCCACGCCGACGAGGTCCAGGGCCTCGACCCACTACTTTTAAATACAATTTGAGGAGATTCGTACCTTCCAATTCCGTTGAGACCCCGACCCATGACATTCGGGTGGGCCACAGAGGGGTGAGCAAAGCGTGCATGGAGTGGAGATACGAGGAAAGTGGCGTGGTGAGGAGAGGGCGTTGCCGCTGCAAGATCAACTACTAAGACCTGTGTTCATCGGAGGCAGAGTGGTGTTGGCTATTATTGGGAAATTTGGCTGATGGGGTGGTATTCGCTAAATTCAGTGTAATGCGGCGTCTCCTTTGCAAAATGCAGTTAAAGGACGGGCACAAGCAAGCCTGCATCTATCTGAGCTGTCATCTCCTAATCCACTGGCCAGCGTTGCCTAGAGGCATGCACACCATGATCACCAACTGGGTTGTTAAAATTAGTAGAGATTACTGAATATCATAGGTAGAACAAATGGTATTGTAACTTCCAAAGTGCTATCTCAACTGGTTGTTTTTTTATTTTGTTTGGTATGTTGCATGTTTCCTACTCCTAGTCAGCTCCAGAAATACTTTATCGATGTTCATAATTTTCTTCCACTGTAAACTGTGTTACCTAATTAATCATGCACCTGTGCTCTGGTTAAATAGGAATCAGAGTCGATTTTTGTTTTAATAGCTGGAGAAGGCTTAGAACAGCCCAAGGCTTAGAGTCCTAATGAGTCAGATTAGGAATAGTACTTCTATAATTAGTAGATAAGATATCTAGGCAAATTGTAGAAGATCTCTAGCTGGATACAGAACCCTGTCCGAATAGGAGTAGGACTGGGGTCTGCCCTGTCCAAGTAGGATTAGGAGGCTGGCCAAACAGGGTTGAGGTTTCTCCCCTATAAATGTAACCAGCAACTCCATTGAATAAAGTAGATCAGTTTGCAGATCTGTTAGCCGGCCAAAACTGTCTTTTGTCTCCTGTTCCTTGTGGTTTAGGGCTGACAAACTGTTCAGTAATAATCCAGTGAAATCATCTCAAGGTTAATAAATAAGGACTGCAATACTGCATCCATGGCCGCCACCATGCAGTTCGAGGATAATCTGCTTATGGTAGAGGTGTAGTAACAGTCATATACTCCAATATGTTTGCTACTAATCCTTGCCATTTAAAAATTCAGTCCATTTATGAAGACCATTAGAGAGAAGAGTGCAAGCTACAACACTAATTTTGAGATCTAATGAGAAACATTGGTGCCTTGATGCTGGTTCCCAACTATAGTAAATTCTTAATTTTATTGTGTTCCATTTTAGCATTATGCTGTAATAGTGATTGCTGTCAATTTTTGAGGAAAAGTTTCTAAGAAATTTTGCATAATGCGGCACTTTGCATTTCTATGATATGTCTAGTTACTTTTTAATTCTTTGCGTCTAAAGAAATGTTTATTTACTACATTCTGTAGGTACAATGTCATAGGTATGTGCACGCATCTTGAGGGAGCATTTCATGAACTGTTGGATAGCACGTTTGTTTGTGGCGCCTTAATGAAGGATCTAGAATCAATGGAGTTTCGTCATTTGAGTTTGCTTATCAAATATACAGTAATTCCATTGGTGAAAAAGTGTCCTACTGAACTTTGGACAAAGTGGATAGATATGCTTCTACAGCCAGTTTTTGAATATTGTGACGATACACTGTTTGGTTCATGGTGCAGTCTTTTGTACAAGGACACGGTGCTGGTTCCTGATAACTTTTGTGATGCGTCTTTCTCAAAAGAAAGGGTCGAAAAATTAGGAAAGGATCTTCTTTTCGAGTTGACTCGTGAAGCATCAGCTTTGCTTGCTGTAATGGCATTGCCAGAATTTAATATTGGGAAAGCAAATGAGCATCAGAGTAATATCAGCACAGTAGCAACACCTGCAGAGTTGGAATCTATTAATTCAAGCACCCTTGTTGGGTAATATGGATCAACTGTAGCTTATGAAAACTCTGTATTTTGAGATGTTATTTATTTTATTTCATTAAATTTTAGAAAAAATAGTAAAATTGCTTCACCTATAGGTATCTTCTACACCATGATGGTCTCAGGGCGTCAGTGCTAAGGTTAATCAGCGACATTTTTGGCAACTGGAAGGATTGTTGTGAAGCAAGGATCAGAGCTGTGCCATTTTGTCGAAGCTTGATCCTACTTGCTACTGCTACGCAAGACAAAGAACTTATGTCTTTTGTTGAAGATGATATAATCCCAAAAATTGTCCAATGCTTAAACCTAGAGCCAAATTCAGACATTCTTTATCTTCTTTGTGAAGAGGCATATTGCTGTATGCAAAGCAAGGTAGTTTATTAGCATGATATTCTTTTACTCTCTCTATTTGTACAGATGTCGTTATTTGATATCTTGGTTGATAAATGTGAGTTCTGTGCTCCTTTTATAAGCAGTGCTGTATTTTTATAACTATTGGTGTTGCATACATTTACACCTCTTCTACTGGCACATTAGCTTTGTTCTTTTTTTGGGGAGGCAAAGGGAACTCATTTATTCAAATCGAGCATGTGTTTTTTTTCAGGGATTAGTAGGGGAAGGTGAATGCAATGAAAATACTGCAGAAATATTTGACGACTGGCTGTTAAAGCAAAAAATAGTGGCTCGTTTTAAAAATGAATCTTCTGATGAACTTGAAGAATTTGTGTGGATTTGGGAGGTATTTTGGCATGTTTTTGATTTTTGGTTTTGTACCTGGATGCTTTTGATTTAATGTTGTATGTTTTCCTAACTTGAACAACACACATTTTTTGTTCCAATCAGATTGAAGAAGAATTTACAGCTTATATTGGTGCCTATATTGAAGTGTTACATAAAGTGGATGAAATTGGTGATAGTACGGAGGTGAATTATTTATTTACCCACTTCTCCTGAAAAAAGATTCTTTCAAGTGAAGAACTGTAGAAATGAGCTACAATCATAATGTTGGTATTATAGTGATATTACTGGGATTTTAGTTGGAAAACTTATAGTTGTTACTACGAAATGCTTTGAATCTTTTGTGGGAGATTGAACATCGAAGTAACTGCAATATTATTGAACTTTATAAAAAAGTATTTCTGGCCTAGTCTGAGCACTTATTCCTATGAATAGAGCCTTCATTTTATTAAGAGAAGGGTTTCCTCCATACTATATATGCTGACGAATATGTACTCTTGTAAGCAGGAAAAAAGTTTCCAATATTGGTCATTTGGACTAGAATAACAAGGAGGTGGATAACTCTTGTAGTTATGAACTAGATTATTTCTTGGAAAGTTCATATTACCTCCTAAACTATCTACAGTGACAATCTAATCCAATGAACTATTAAATATGGTATTGTACACATAATGAAACCTTCCTCTCCTCACCAAGATTTAGAAAATCAGTGTTTGCAAAAATACAGAATTTGCTGAACAAACTTCAAAGCAAAAAAGAAAAAAGAAAAATAAGCTATGGGTCATCTATCTATGTCGTGTGTAGCCATTGTGGAAGTTCCACAGTGGAACCATGCTTAGTAGCTATGGGTCATTTGGTAGAAGCAGGAAGCAAGAACTCTTTAGTCCTTCTGCTTAATTAATCTAATACAATCTGCTAGAGAGAGAGAGAGCTAGTTCATCTACTTTACCCCTAGTTATAGAATCCTAACTTATTTCTAATCTACGATGTATTGCTGAACATAACATCATCTGTCTATGTCGTGTCTCTGCATCAAACACAAAAACGATTCCAAACCTTGGCAGACAAAAACCAAGGCTATATTAAGTATATACCTAGATAGATCAAGTACATTGGCACTTCATATCTCTGCTATGATTCAAAATTGAATGTGTTATTGTTATAAATGTTTATTTTTGTTTAGTCAGGCCGACATCTTAATGTTTAAGCCACTTTATTTCACAAACTTTGGAAGTGAACTAATCATACTTCACTTTTGCATTAGAAATATATGTACATGTTTTCTGCATGACGTGTGAACTGAAAATTGCATATGTCTGAAGTAATTATATATATATATATATGTGTGTGTGTGTGTGTGTGTGTGTGTAGAATTGTAGATATATATTTGAATTGCTGTACAGTTCTTGTTCTTTTTATATCATTTGAGGGTTAGCACTGGGAGAAATAAAGTCTATATGGTAAGCCTGTTTACTTGTTTGCAGGATTGTTGTTCTAATGCTCCTTTTGATTTTGAATCAACTATTGATGATCCCATGTCATATATGCTGTCAGTAAGTATATTGATGTACCTAATAGTGTATCGTGGGTGTGCGTGCATATACTGATTATTTACTTTTGCTATTTCTGAAGCGTAAAATGTCTTCAGTGCATTACAAGAGAGAGTGTGAACAGAAGGACAAATTTTTTTGTAAACTTATCACATTTAAACCCTATATTAAGGTGCGTGTATTATTTGTCATCCTTAACAAGTTAGGATGCTACAAGACTTAGCAGCATCACTATGATGCGCATGTATCTGGATGTTTGCAGTGTTCTGGTTATGATGAGAGCGTGCAAGAACTTCTCGAGGACGATTCAGAGGATTGGTCTCCACTTCATGAATTTAGTAGGCATTCTGCACTTGAGGTAGGCGTTTTACCATGTGCTGATGCTTAAATGCACACTGTTTAAATATTAGCCTAATTACTGTCCTGTTTCAGTTCTTTTGTAGTATATTAGATTTTTGGGAGCCTCAGTTCCATCCTCTGATACGTGAGGTAACTTATGAAAACTTTAGCTGCCTATGTTTTTTTCTTGACTATCAAATAAACTGTGATTTTGTTATGCAGGGTCACAAGGATATGCTAATTGAAGTATTTCATCAATTTACTTATCGAGAATATATTGATTTTGTGCAGGTGTGTTTCATTTTTGTATTCTTATGTTCTTGAGAAATTTTATAAAACACATGTCTTCTTTGCAGCCATTGCAACCTGAGCCATGGGATTTTTTGCCGCATTTGCAACCTTATGCACATAATTACATTGAAGTCAAGAATACAAGTTCTGGGGTATGCTATACGATCATATTAATATATAATGTCTGAAGTCTGACCAATGAAAATTCACTTTTCTGTGCCAAGCATATTTGTGCTTTGATGACAAAATTAGCAATTTTTCTTATATGCTATAAATTTTGTTGTTCAGTTCTTATATATTGTCATTCTACTATTTTGGTAGTTGACATGCAATATATTTTTTGTTACTGCTCTGCCTTCTTAAGAAGCAGTAAGAAAACTCTAGCAGCAACTTCAATTCTATGTGCCACTGGATAGTTGACCTCATATGTTTTGTGCCACTGGATAGTTCACCTCATATGTTTTGTGCCACTGTGTCAGTGAGAATGAGTGGCATACAAGGGACAGGGTAAATTTTCAGTGCCATGCAATGAATTTATCCTTTCATAGGGGCTGATACATGATGCTACATCAGAGAAGCATAAATAAATAAAGCATGTGCTTCCCATAGTGTACAAAAGTAAATGCCTGCCTCATTCTCCTCTTCCAAAAAGAAAAGAAAAGAAAATGCACTCCTTATGAATTGTCGGGGATATGACCCCTGGGTACCCCGCATTAGGCAGTTAGGCTTATCAGGCCGTTGGACCGAGAGCAGGCCAAGCTCAGCATTGGAGTCCGGTATGGCCCTTGAAGGGAGTTTGGTTCCGATAAGGAATATTAGGTTCTTATTTGGAAACCGAATCCTAGATCCGGTATAAAGAGATATATTTATACCAGAATCCTTGTAATTAGAGAATTAGGACCCAAGTTGGGTATGTAATCTTGAACATAAAGAAAACCGACTCGATGTAGAATGCTGGGTTAATTGGGCTTTGCCCCTTGACTATATAAAGTTGGCGAAGCACACCCCAGAGACAAGTATAGATCTTAGCTCTTGTTTTCTAGAGGCGACCATCGGGTCTAAGAGTGCTGCGCTTTCCTAATCATCTATTCACCACCTCGGGTAGCCCCTTAGGTGGACTACTCGGTAATTCACCGACAGTTGGCGCGCTAGGTAGGGAGTTGCGGTAATTTTCGCCAGGATTCGATGACATCTCTCCCAGAATTTTCCGTACCTACTGGCTCCATCTTCATTCACCAGTGACTCAGCGGGGCAGCTTGTCCTATCACGGTCCGCGTCAAGCATCGTTCCTGAGCCGGCCGGCTCAGGAGGACGGGCTCCCCCTTCGCTCCCAAGAAGGCCAACTGACCCGGTTGCGGTCAGGCCTTGGCCAGCCTCGAGCATTACGTTGTCTTTTCCAGCAAGGGTCGAGTCGTCCGGCGCCGATGGGTAGAGGTTAGGATGGTCGGCAAGCTCGAGGACAATCGTCGACCACCTAGTCCTCGGTTCCTGACCAATCTCATCATGATGGCCGAAGACGACGCGTCTTTTTCTAGCAGCGACTGACACAGGCGTGCCGTAGCAGCAAGGGTCGCACATGACGACAGGGTCTGCCGCAATCTCGATGACGAGTTCACCCTAGAATTCGACGGTTAGAGAGTCTTCAAGACCCCCGCCACCAATTTGGTGGCAATCGAAAGAGTACTCGGCTCGCTTCTCGACACTTCAGAGTTGTGGCGAGCCAAGGCTTTAACCCAAGCAGCAACGATGCAGATCAATACCTTAGCACCGGCTCCAGTCCATCCTCACTCTCCTTCCCCACAGGAGGACGACAGCTTTGGCAGATACTAACCATCGCGTGGATGGACCCTCTAAGTGATGGCCCACGCAACAATCGAAAGGATTATTCGACGGTTCTAGGGAGACGGAACAACAGAATTCGTTTAGAAATTCACAGATGGACGGACGACGATCAAAGCACAGGCGGTGGCAGCAGCGGCACCACCAGCAGCAATTCCAGCAGTGATGGAAGTCGTCAAAACCACCATAATCATCGGAGACACGAGAGTCAAAGCGATCACGGCGGCTTTCCTGCATTCACGGATCGCCTTAAACGAGTGAGATGGCTGAAAGGGTTTTGATCGACCAGAATTGAACCTTACAACGGCAAGTCAGATCCCTCACAATGGTTACGGTTTTATTATATGGCCGTACATGTGGCTGGTGGTGACGAGAAGGTGATGGCAACTTATTTATCAGTCATGCTCTCGTCCTCCCGCCAACAACTGGCTCTCCAATTTGCCAAGGAACTCC
Organism: Zizania latifolia; assembly: GCA_000418225.1. Lineage (NCBI taxonomy): Eukaryota > Viridiplantae > Streptophyta > Magnoliopsida > Poales > Poaceae > Zizania > Zizania latifolia. The sequence goes on from KE373171.1 coordinate 73,080, forward strand.
ATCGATTCCTGGGCGCAGCTTCGCATGGCTTTCATCGACAACTATCAGAGAACATGGCAGAAACCTGGTACCCGCTACGATTTACAACTACGACAGAAGGAAGACGAATCTCTTCGGAGTTTCATCCGATGATTCTCGGAGAAAAGGACCACCATTCTGGATGCCAAAAAATATGACATAATCAATTATTTCATTGACGCCCTACACCATTCGTCCGAGGTGCATGGAGTCCTTCTGAGGAAGAAACCGACCACAATAGCACGCATGATCTCCATCGCTGAGAAATATGCAGATAGTGAAGATGCCCGTAGAGAAAAGATAGAACGGTCTCGTCATGAAACTCGATCTTGGCGGGCAAAGGATGAACGCCCTCGGTCTCCCTGACGGGAAGATGATCGACCAAGGACCTTTCGGCCTAAGCAAGATCGGAAGAGAAAGACAGAAAGAACCGTCGCGGTAGCCTACAAGTCAAGGCGGCGGGAAGATGAGTCAATGCAAGGGGAACTGGACAAACCCTGTCCATTTCATCCTAAGGACAATCACATGATGCGCAAGTGCTACTCCTTACAGGACGCATTAGTCAAGGAAACCCAAAGTAACCCCCGACAGGATAGACGATGTCAGGAAGACAACGACTATCCTAGAAAAGACGGCCAGCCCCAAAGCGACAACGACTTCCAGGAGCCTCATAAGACGGTTAACATTGTCTTCAGGGGATCTTCGTCATCTGAAACAAAACGGTAGCAGAAAGTTCTGGACCAACGGGTCAATACCGTTGGATTCGAAGAGATTCAACAACTACGGTAGTCGGAGGTCCCGAAGCCTAGATGGTGGCCACTGGTCGTTGATCTAGTATGTTAGCGCTCTGCTCACAAGAACTCACTCGCACACGCACTGTTTCTCTTCCGGCAAGAGCACACACGCACAGCACTGGCTTGCGCAAGGAGGAAGAAAGACAGAATGATTTTGGTGCCGTGCACTCAATTGAGCTACTGGCTTGTTTTACTGAATAATTCACAGCATAAGCCGAGCAGTGTTACATGCAAACTAACATCCAAACCAGCCAGAGCTAGTGGCTCAAACTAACATCCAAACCAGCCAGAGCTAGTGGGCAGAGCTTGCTGCATGCGATCCACAGGACTAGGACAACTATTGCATGAAGAAAGACCAGTTCGAAATCACTAAAGACTAGGAACTAACTCCCTAGAACCAGCTAACAAACTTGATCAGCTAACCGGCTTGAACTGAAGCAGTCAAGACAGGCTACGGACTGACTCAAACCCCATGTGCCATGCGAACACATGCAGGAATTATTCTACCGACTCAACGGGAAACTGGACTCAATAGGGGAAAAACTTAACGGGCAGAAAAGAACTGGCTGGCGCACAAGACTTATTTCGACAAACACCCCTAATTCTTGTCGCCATTGTTCTTGAGCTCGATGACAACAAATCTTTGGCGAAGCTCTTGGAACCGAACTCGACCGAGTGGTTTAGTGAGAATGTCCGCCAGTTGCTCCTCCGTGTGAACAAACTCCAGCAATATCTTCTCGTCATCAATGCAATCCCGGATAAAGTGGTACTTAGTATCAATGTGCTTGCTCCGGTCATGGAAAATGGGATTCTTTGACATTGCAATGGCGGACTTGTTGTCCACCTTTATACCCAGTGCTCTATGCTCCACATCAAATAGATCACCAAGGAGCCGAGCTAGCCAGATAGCTTGACAGGCGGCAGCTGCAGTAGCAATGTACTCTGCCTCGTAGGATGACAGCGCCACCACCTTCTGCTTAGCTGATTGCCAAGTGACCGGGCTACTGCCGAGGAAGAACAAAACTCCGCTTGTACTCCACCGGGTGTCAAGATCACCGGCCATGTCGCTGTTGCTGTAGCCAAGCAAACTAGGCTGGCCATCTACCTTCTTGGCAAAGTGGATGCCATAACTCCGAATCCCTGCAATATACTGAAGTACATGCTTGATTACAGCTTGGTGATCCTCATGTGGTTCCTCCATGAACCGGCTCAAGTATCCCACTAAATACGCAAGGTTTGACCAAGTGTTCACCAAGTAACGGAGTCCTCCGATGATGCTGTGGTACTCCGTTGCATCCACCAATGGAGCTTCACTGCGCTTGCTCAGCTTCAACCGCGTCTCCATCGGTGTCAGACAATGATTGCAATCTCTCATCCCACTCTTCTCAAGCAACTTTTCGGCATAAGCTACCTGTCCCAAAGTGATCTCCGCAGCCTCCTGCTTCACTTCCAAACCAAGATAGTAAGAAAGTAAACCGATATCACTCATCTTGAAGAGTTTACGCATCTCCTGTTTGAACTCCTCAAATGATGTCATTGCTCGCACTGGTGATGATCAAATCATCCACGTAGATGTTGACGATCAGCTTGGTGGCGACTCCACCACGCTTGTACACCATCGGCTCGGTGACGATCTTTTGGAAACCAAGCGACATGAGGCTCATGTCGAGCTTGGCATTCTAGGCCCTGAGCGCTTGACGAAGACCGTATAACGCCTTGTGAAGACGATATACCTTGTGTTCCTGCTTCTCAACCACAAAACCGACGGGTTGTTGAACATACACCTCATTGGCGAGCTCACAGTTGAGGAAGGTGCTCTTCACATCCATGTGATGAACTGGCCACCCCTCATGTGCAGCAATCGCCAGAAGCAAACGGACAGATTCCATGTGAGCCAACGGGGCAAAGACCTCCTCGAAGTCAATCCCGGCCCACTAGACATAGCCCTTTGCAACAAGCCTTGCCTTGTGCTTAACGATGACCCCGAGCTCGTTCCTCTTCACCTTGAACACCTATTTGAGACCAATTGAGCGCACATTTTGAGGAAAATCAACGAGCTCCCAAGTCTTGTTGTCGTTGATGGAGTCCATCTCTTCAATCATCGCGCGCTACCAACTCTAGTGCTGTTCAGCCTCCTTCAAGGACGGCGGCTCCTTCGCGGTGGTGAAGTGGAGCTCTCCGGCATCCACGTCACGCTTGGCGAAGCCCAAGGGTGAGATCGGACCAATCAAGTTGTCGACAGTCTGGAAACGAAGTCGGTCGGAGGGGAGGCGAACTCCATAGGGTGTGCCAGCCCTGCCTGAGTCACTAGGGAAGACCCTCCTTGTGCATCGCCCGACGATGCTGTGTTGCCTGAGGTCATGTCGGCCCGTGACACGCTTGTCGCACCAGTGCGCGCTCCTGCCGTACCAGCGCCCGTTCCCGCCGTATCGGCGTGTGCTCCCGTCACGCCAGGCGTTGGCGTCGCCCCGACCAGTGACGCTCCCGGTGCGCCAACCCGTTCTGCGCCCGACGTTGGCACCGCGCGGCCTCCTGATGCGCCTGACGTTGGCGTCGGTGCCGGCGTGGCTGCAGGTGAAGACGGCGCCGATGATGGAGGTGCAGCGTCATCGGTGATCTCCATGAAGTACTCCACCGTGAAGTCATCATGGTTGTCCGGATCTCCACTTCGCGTGTTTCAATACCAACTTGCCGATTCATCAAACACGACATCGCATGTCACATGAACGTGGCGAGTGCTAGGATCGTAGACCCTGTACGCCTTCGAGCCACCCTCGTAGCTGATGAAGATCATTGGCATGCTTCGATCATCCAGCTTCTTGAGGTTCAGCCTCATGTCTTTGACGTGCGCGACGCAGCCAAAGGTACGGAGGAAGTGGACCGCTGGCCGAACACCATACCAGGTTTCGTACGGCTTCTTCCCTTCAAGATGTCATGTCGACGCCTGATTTAGGAGGAAGACAGCGGTAGACACCGCCTCCCCCCAAAACCGACCCGGGAGCCCCTTCGCCTTCATCATCGTGCGCGCCATGGCGACCACCGTTTGGTTTTGGCGTTCAGTGACGCCGTTCTACTGTGGGGAGTATGGTGCTGTGAGTTGTTGCTACACACCGCGCTTTGCACAGTAGTCTCCAAACTCCGCCGAAGCGAACTCGCCGCCGCGATCGGTACGCAGCAGCTTCAGCTTGCAGCCGGATTCGACCTCTGCCATGGCTTGGAATTGCTTGATCACCTCCGCCACCTGATCCTTGCTGACTAGGAGAGTAAGCCACATGTAGCGGCTCACATTGTCGACTAGCAGCAGGAAATAGCGGTTTCCTCTTGGAGTCGCTGGTGAGATTGGACCGTAAAGATCGTCGTGAACCAACTCAAGGAGTTGTTCAGCAAAGTTCTTTGCCTTCTCTAGGAATGGCGTGCGCTTCTGCTTGCCCACCAAGCAGTTGTTGCACACCTGCTCGATGTTACTAACCTTGGATTTGAGGATGCTTGAGATGCTAACAGTGGAGACATATATAGAGAGAGAACATGTGGGCCATGGGCCTATAGTATATGGGCCTTAACACTCGACATGGTTGATGTGCGGCAGGCCTTGAACCATCTCCCCCTGTGACATTTTCTTCAACGATCGAAAACTCACATGTCCATACTTCGCGTGCCAATGGCATGTCTCGTCGGAGCTTCGTGTGGAGAGGCAGGCAGGGCGCGCGAGAGTGAGGTTGATGGAGAAGAGCCGATTCACCGATCTTGCAACCTGCACAAGGAGCTTGTGGTTGCGGTCATGGATCTTCATCACCCTGTCACGAACGAGCGCCTAGCACCCGTTCTCGTCAAGCTGGCCGATGCTGACAAGGTTCGCCTTCAGTCGAGGGATGAAGTAGATGTCGGTGAGGCCCTGGTGCGCACCATTCTTGCAGGCGAAGACGATCGTCCCGCGGCCTTCGATCTTCACCTCTGATCCATCTCTGAACTTGACGGTGTCGATGACACTGGAGTCGAGGTCAGCGAATGCCTCGCGTTTCCTCATCATGTGGTTCGTTACTCCGGTATCGAGGTACTAGAGATCGGCTGGATCAGCCTCTCCCTCGAGTTGGGTGAAGACTTCGCCTCCACCAAACGAAGAGGATCGTCGTTTGTCGGTGAAGGAGTTGGCGCCATGAAGCCCACCGTCGGTGTGGAGATGGCTGGCTGCACCTCAATGGCTCACGGCATCATGTGCAGCTCGTCCTCCTCTTCGTTGGCCGCCTGTGTGTCTCGGCCTTCTTGGGCTTCGATCTACAATCCTTTTCCCAGTGACCTATCTTGCCACAGTTGCGGCATTGGTCACCGGGGTGCTCCTACGTCGCCTTTCCCTTGCGGCGCTTGCCACCTTCTTGGCGAAGCCAGTGGACTTTCCTGAACTAGCACCACCCTCACCACTCTCGCGGATCTTGAGCTGTGCCATCCATTGTTCCTGTGTGAGCATCTCCGAAGGGACCGCCCCGCAAAATTGCCGCCAGCGCCAGGCGATCATCACGGTACTCCACCTGCTCGTCGTCGTCTGGCTCCACAGCATGCCAAATTCCCTGCACCTGTAGGTTCACCATTATGAAGAGCGCCCACTCCTCGTAGTTGGTCCTTGTTAGGACAGGGTACTGGACGGAGGTGCTCGACTCCTTGATGACGCGCTGGATGACTCCTTGAGAAAGACAGCCTCACCCTTGCTGAAGCTGTCGACTTATCATCTCGAATGGAGGAGACCCTTAGGCAAATCAGGAACAGGGCTTGATCCTAAATAGGAAAGGGTGCTTGTCAGCTTCCTGCGCTCTAACATGAATATCTTCGCATGGAAGCCATTCGATATGCCAGGGGTTCCTCGGGATCTGATTGAGCATGAACTCCACGTATTCCCAACCGCAAAACCTTCTAAGCAGAAGCTCCGGAGATTTGCCCAAGACAGAAAAGAAGCAATCAAAGCCGAGATCGCCTGACTCTTGGCAGCTGGGTTCATCCGAGAAGTCTACCATCCTGAGTGGCTCACAAACCCAGTACTAGTAAAAAAGCATATATACCTCAGCCTTCCTCGACTTCAGAGCACTCCTTGCCGACCTTGCCGACTACTTCCTCCCCCAGACATGCAACTAGGCTAGGAAGGGGTAAGCTTTATAGCTGTACACCTGCAGTCGAGCATTTCCCTCGCCGATCCCGCCAACTACTTCCTCCCCCAGACATGCAACTGGGCCAGGAAGGGGTAAGTTTCATAGCTGTACACCCACAGTCAATCATTTTTTTTGTCGACCCATGCTGACTACATCCCGCTCCCAGTTGGGCGCCAGTAGGCCACCGTGTATGCAACCGAACAGGGGAGAGGGTAGGCTTTTTAGCCACACACCTACAGTCGCGCATCTTCGCCGACCTCGCCGACTACATCCCTCACCAGGCTGGGTGCCTATTAGGTCGCCATGCATGTAGCTAGTCCAGGGAGAGGGTAAGCTTTATGGCTGTACACCCGTAGTCGTGCCGCACTCCATCAAGACAACAACACAGGTTATATGCTACATCGCCGTTTTTGGACAAAGCCTGACATCACTTGAGTCGGCACAGTAATGTACGCCCCTCTTGGTGCCCGATCGCTCGCTGAGACCCTCGATGGCGCGAGCACTTAGCTTTAATTTTGCAGGCACCTTCAAAGGCCTCAAAAACTCGTGACGCTGGACGACGGGTTGATGCGCAAGTGACCTTTGGCTCCTGCACCTAGCACTATACGGCTGGGTTGGGGGCTCGGGATCCGACCTCTGCTATGAAGGATTTAAGTCCAAGAATTCGGGGCTCAAAAAATTTCTCTAGGACTTGCGTCAATAAGCGCGCATACGATACTGTGTACCTGCGCCACATATGGCCAAGATTAAGATCTTCTCGAGACACCATCAGACTCAGCACAAAGCAGTTTCAAGAAGAAAAGACGATTCCATTAAGACAGGTTTCTCTTTACACAGAAAAACAAGTCTAACTATTGATTCTTGACAAAGGCTACACTACTTAGAGGATGGCGGCTCTGGGTCCTCGTCAGAGGGTAAAATACGAAGATCCGTGGCCATCGATGTGGCAAGTGCTTCTACCCCTTGACGGAGCGCAAGGGCCTCATCCAGGGACACACCGGCGGGCAGCCCATAAGCCAACGGCCCAAGGTCCAAGCCAGGATGGTGCGCCAGGACATGGGCCAGGGCATGTTCGACCCCGTTGCGCGCCACATGATGGCAAAGGCTCGAAGCGGAACCTCGAGTCCTCCGATCCTCGACGAGAGCTCTTCACTCGACCCACCTGAGCCAGATAGGTCATCCCCTAGAAGGAAGCAGAGGCTATAGATCATCAAGCAGGCTCAACCTGCCTCCGATTGCAGAACAGCCAACTTAGTCTCCAATTCGGCGATTCGAGCCTCAGACATGGTGTGATGCCTTGTTCAAGGGCGAAGAGAGTAATATCAACCTCAGAACATTACACGGAAGGGCGGAAAAGAAGCAAGCAGAAGAGCATACCGTCACGACCAGCGACAACATTCAACACCACTGCCTTGGCTGTCTTGAAGTCACCCCGCGGCGCTAACACGGTAGATTTGGCGGTCCCGCTCGGGCAGGTGGGTCCTCTACAGCAAGCGCCCCCACCACTACCGGCTCGACAATCCCCGCCACAGATGTTGCAACGTGTCCTGCTGCAACGTCTCTACCAACATTTGGCACGACAACTAGGGAGGACGATGTTGCCATCACCCTAGAAAGAACGGCGCCCACCGAGGTCCTGCAAGTCATGAAGACAGTAAAAAACGAACACAGTCCAACAAACCACAACTCGAGGGCAATAAGGATGAAGGCTTACCCAGTCGCCAGCTGATATTAGTTTGAGAACAGGCGTTGTTCAGCCACCTTCTCCGACGGCAGGGCCAGAGCTGCGGCAGCGTCGGAAGCGGAAACGTTCGCGTCTCCAAGCGACATTGGTTTCCCACACTTGCCCGGTTCGACCAGCGCACCACCAGATCGCTTAAGCATTGGGGCAGGCAGGGTAGAATCACCCAAGGGTGAAGCGGCGAGAGGACGGTTGATGTCCGACGGAAGCTTAAGGCGCGGCGGTCACAAGAACACAACGTCGCCCTGTGGCACGGTCACATTACACCGTGTGGGTGATCAAGCACTAGTCAAAGAAGTCAATAGGCAGAATGACAGGCGACAATATATTGAAGGAACTAACCAGCGGCCGCGGGTTCAAGGCATTGTAGACTGCGAACCCCAGGGTCGTCGGAAAGGAGGTCTTCCTGC